>MU182829.1:216495-245120 GCA_016904865.1 Pissodes strobi
AAATCACAAAAATTTATTTGACCACTCTGTTAGCGTTTTGCATTTATGAGTAGATTTTATTACTCCGCACCATTTCGAAATAGAGTATAGAACAGAGCACTTGGAAAAGGTTAAAATGAATCACCAAAATATTCTTCTAGGCCATAATATGCTTTGGGCAACGAAAGTTGTTTAAGCTTTCTTTTCAATGTTTTTAGATCGTGAATATTTCGAATACTGAGGGGAATATGATTATAGATTTTCCGACTGAGATATATTAGTGAGTTCCTGGTAAGAGAGGTAGTAGGAATTGGCAGACGAAAGTCGTTTATCTGACGAGTAACATAGATATCTCCCATCAGAAGTTGGTCTATCACACTTGTATACAAGAACAGCAGTTTCAAAGATAAACAGGGAAAAAAGAGTAAGGATTTTTTCTGAGACAAACAGAGGCTTACATGGTGCTCTCAAATCAGAGGAAAAAGATACCTAACAGCCTTTTTTGGATTAAAAATATAATATTAATTAAACCTTTGTTACTTAAACCTCCAAATGGTAGACCATATCTGATATGAGACTCTACTAGAGCGAAGTACACAGAACGTGCAACAAGCTTCCCTAGTTCATATTTTGTGACCCTAACCGCAAAGCAGCCCGAAGACAACCGAGATGCAAGGTTAAGGATATGGTCTTCGAACTTCAGTCTTCCATCAATGGAAATTCCCAGAAACTTACAACTAACTTTATTCTGCAAAGGAGTATTCTCATCAAACATAAGGCCCTGCACATTACGTCTAGAGCCCAAAAGAACAGTTTTTCCCGTATTAAACACAAGTTTGTTTGATGCACACCACTCCTTTACCTTTGACAGATCTTCAACAACATGACTCCTCAAAAGTACAGGGTCCTTGTGATGCCAAGATATAGTGGTATCATCTGCAAATAATAACACCTGGCCATGAAGGTTGAGGTAACTGATGGCATTAACATACAAGAGAAATAAAATGGGTCCCAACACTGACCCTTGTGGGACTCCATATTTGAGGGTTCTGGACCTTGATGAAATCCTAGCAACCACAACTCTCTGACTGCGCTGTGCTAGATAGGATTCCAGCCACTGTAAGGCAACACCTCTCAAACCATACACACTTAGTTTGGAAAGCAATATACCATGGTCGACGCAATCAAATGCCCTGGAGAGGTCGCAAAACATCGCTGCCCCTGTCCCCCCGCATTTATAGACATATACACTCCCTCCAAGAACTTAAACATTGCATCGTGAGTACCTTTACCGGCCCGAAATCCAAATTAATTATCACATAGAATTCTATTCTGAGACGAAAATGCTAAAATTCTTTTTTTTTGCCAGTCTCTCAAGTACCTTGGAAAGGGTAGACAAGATAGAAATCGGGCGAAAGTTACAAGGTCGACCCAAGTCGCTACCCTTATGAAGAGGAACAATCATTGCTTCCTTCAAGCAAGTAGGAAACCTGCCAGTCTGCCATGAACTGTCTATGGCGAAGACCAAAGCATTTTAAGCGCAATCTGGTAAGGACAACATTAATCTCACAGATATTCCATCAGATCCAGCAGACCTAGGATTCTTAATACCTGCAATAACCTCCAATATCTCAGCTGTTCACAGAGTCGAAAAAGAAAGAATTGGGAACTGAAACCTTCTGAAGATAAGTAACGGGGGCTGTATCACCAGAAGTACCCCTCTGCAACTCCTCAACTACCTCACAAAAATAGTCATTCAGTACAATCACTTCCAACTCAGGTTTGGCAATGCAGCGACCACGGACAGACTGCCTAAATTCAATCACTATTGACCAACTTTCCTGCTGTCTATTAGTTGAGGAATTTAAACGATCTCGATAATAGGATTCCTTAGCAACCTTTATCGTTTTTCTATATATTTTCTTTAAATTTTGAGTATATGAGTGTATGTTATGATTATTACTTGTATACTTACATAATTTAGTCAAAAATCTAAGATTTTTTGCCGATGTTCGCAAACCAAGTGTTATCCATGGCTTACGTTTTTTAGCTTTTAGTATTTTAATGGGAAAACATTGATTAATCTTGTCAGATATTATATTATAAAATATGGTGAATGGCGCCGATGCAGTGTGAATTGCACTCCAACAAACTGATGCAACTGACTCAGTAAATGCCTCAAAATTTGCTCTGCTAAATATCCTGTGATGATGACACAATATTATAAGGTATGTGGGCGACAATAGCTTCATGGTCAGAAATACCAGATTTTAGGACAGAGCATATAACATCATTTAAGTTAGAACATAAGTAGCCTATTGTAGTCGCCGAAGAAGAAGTTATTCTTGTAGGAGTATGAACATACATCATAATGCCATAAGATTCAACTATGTTTACAAGTCTAGTACGTTGTGGTAAGCTAACATTAGAGTGGTCAATATTACAGTCACCTCTCAATATGACTTTTGAATTCATAGACAGCTGATATAAAAGAGAATCCAACCTATCCTGACATCACCAGTAGGAGGCCTGTAAACGCATAGGATGTATAAATTATAGTTCCTACATAAACACACTGAAAATTCAAAACGCTCTCCAAAAGGAAACCATCAAATTTATTAGTCCTGCAGAAGGAAGACTCAAATGATTGTTTAACCAAACTAGCAGTTCCGCCATGTATTGAATTCAGTCTACAAAACATTGAAATAGGAAAATGCTCGGTTACCAAAAAACATTCAGTTGGCCTTATCCAGTGCTCAGTCAACAATACAATGTCCGGGAAATCACAAGCAGCAAGAAGAAGATGAAGCTCATTTGTCTTGTTTCTTAAAGACTGTATATTTAACAAAAATACACTTAATCCTTTTGTTTTATTAACGTTATTATCATTACGATCATTATTATTTTGATAAAAATAAGCCACAACTTCCTCAGTCCTATCTATAAAAAAGATTTAATATTACTATTAGTATCAGGAGTCAAAACAATGTTATCTGGAGGTTTAAATTGGTCTAAATCTACTAAATCCGGTGAGAAGTCTTGTGACAAAACCTCCCCAACGGAAATAGGTTCCAATAAATTTACATTAAAAGTTTTACTTATCTTTTTGTTAAACAATTTGTTGAAACATTTCTTCAATTAAATCGGGTACCCTGTCCCGACCATTACACCATTAACAATTCAGTGCTAGCGTCATTCTGTATTTTATTTATTAGAGAATGTAGACTTTGTTTTTATCATAATCTTTGATTGAATTTAAGCTCCAGGCAAAATTTGATACAAATTAAATCACTGCGGTTCAGTATTAATACTAATGAATTTTCTTTTTATTATGCCATAACTGATTGTCTGGCTACCCTTTAATTATCATATTCTCAGATAGTTTAGCTCCAGAGAAAGTTTGATACAAAATAAAATCCAGCGGGTTAAGTGTTATGCTAATAAAATTTTCTTTTTATTGTGCCATAACTGATTGTCTGGCGAACTTTAAATACCTAGGCCATATCAGAAATTATCTGAACAAATTTGAGCCAACCAATAATGAAAATATAAAAATGCTCCCTTTAAATTGTTTGCTCCTTTAAATTCGCAATCTCAATTATTATTTTAAACGGAAAGTAATTTGCCCTACTCTCATTTAATTATAACTAAGAGTACTGGAAAGTGGACTGCAGTTACTGACTACTAGGTAGAGAAATAGGGGTTGTTGCTCATGTTGTCTAGGTAATTTATTTTCATCAAAATAGGGTGTTAACACACTGGTACTGCGAAGTTGGTTTCAGAAGATGAACAGAAGTTGAAGAAAGGGCCGAAAATACAGTAAGTACGAAAAAAGGTGAAATCGGAGTTCATTACACGGGACATTTATTTATATTGAGCGTACAAGATGCCAAAACATTCATTTCATTCTCTTCAGAAAATTATACAAAAAATCACAAAAACTTTTGTAATACTAAAGAACAACCTTTGTATACAAATGAGCTATAAATCACATGCAATTACACTTACACCTGCTTGATTTTAGTTAATGCATCCAATCATCAATGGTCAATGCATCAATACTATAATTTAAATTTTATGTGTTAGTCTACTTTGGCTGATGTCAGATGACTTATTAGTCATATTAGTATGTTAAGTACCATTTACTACACTTTAGTTTTGGCTTTGTCAATAAGAATTGTATTCTTGGACAATAAAGTTTTGTTAATTTTGATTTTGATTTTAATTTGCTTGAAATTTGTTTTTTCCTCTGCATCTCTCTTTCTTGTTCCTTGTTCCTTCTAAACGTGATTGTTCCGCTTCAATTTGCAGTTTTTCTTTTGGAATTTTTTGTTGTTCTTTCTTATTATTGCTTCTAATATACAGTTTCTACTATGTAATATATTGTAGATATTATGTTCTATATTGTTGTGAAGGATTCATATTTTTGAGACAATTTTTGTTACCTTTTCCTCCTGTTCGCGACTAATAGTACAGACTCTCTTACTACACATTCCTCACGGAAAAACCACGAGCCCCATGGTCAAAAGCCAGAAATCATAAAATGAAAATGATGAGCAAAAAAAAATTATAAATAGAATCGAAAAAAAAAATGAATTTGATAATGTGCCCCTAGAAAGATGTGCCTGTATGTGGGCAAGGCAGTTCAGGGTGCGACAGACTCAAGTAAAAAACTGGATCAAGAACAAGGGGAATATACCAGAATTGGAGTTTGAGGTTGAGGTTCTCGAAACTAAGGGCACATCCAAGGCATTTAGAGTTGGTGTGATGTCGCAGCATTTTAACACCATCAATACTGTGATTTTTGGCCATCTGGTATAGTCTTTCGAAGGTACAATTTTCGAGTGAAAGGATCCAATGAGAATTTTCCAACCCTTGTGAGCACTATTTATTATCAGAATGTTAGAGGCTTGTGAACTAAATTAATTGACTTTGCAAATAATGTCAGCATATGTGACTATACAGTGTTCATGCTCACTGTGAAACCTGGCTAACTGGCAGTTTTTCAGATGTAGAGCTGGGCTGTATTGGATATCAGGTTTTCCGTAATGACAGAGACTATGGTTTCACAGACAAGGAGCATGGAGGTGGAGTACTTTGTGCTGTTCTTAGAGGTGTTCGGGCAGACAGAATAGAGATAAACATTGAGAATAAGGCTTACGATGAACTTTGGGTTAGGGTATCATTTCAGGAGAGGAATGTTTTGTTTTGTGTTGTCTACTTCCCACCAAAATCTAGGGCAGCGGATTATCAGGAACATTGTGATACTATTGAAAGACTAAGCGACCTATATCCTAATGATCTTTTTGTAATAACAGGTGATTATAACCTTTCTAATTTCAATATATGTACTGATTTCGATGATAATACTTTCCTGCTAATCAATGACGTCAATAACCAAATATTGTTTGATACAATGTCACTTGTAGGGCTTTTGCAAGCAAATAAAAATGTACCTAATATAATGTAATAACTTTTCAGACTTAGTTCTGTCAAATTGTGAAGGCATGAGTGTGAGATGTCCCAGTTTTATATTTGTACCCTGTGATAATTATCACCCAGCTATAGAGATAGACTGTAATTTCAGATATGTAGGTACCCAGGGACTCTCAGTATGAATGTTCAGTGAATGATTTTGAGAAAGATGCACATAGACATTACATGGGAAATCAGTCATAGGAAAATTATGTTATTTTTAGTGATCTAGGTCTACATGTAAGAGTGAGGCCAGACGTTGTTTTGTGGAATATATAAGGAACGTAGAGCGAAGTATCATCGCCGACCCCAGATTTTTCTGGAGGTGCGTAAGGGATAGGATCAAGCAGGGCGGTATACCAGAGAATGTCAGTTTTGATGATGCTATTGGATGTTGTGGTCAGGAGCGGGTGGATCTGTTTGCTACTTATTTTGCTTCTGTGTACGATCAGCAGACTGCTGATTGCTCGGATTTAGATCCTGATGTCCGAAACTCCATTAACTTAGGATCGAGAGTCTGGGAATTTCGGAGGTTCTGGAGAAGCTTGAAGGTTTGGATCTCAAAAAAGGGTAAGGGCCTGATGGTGTTCCACCTGAAATTTTAAAAAACTGTGCTTTCTCCTTTGCACGGCCTCTATGGTTGCTCTTCAACCAATCTTTAAGATCGGGTATTTTTCCAGATTCCTGAAAGCTGTCGTTTATAACTCCTATTAACAAGGGTGATGGAGAGAGAAATGTTGTAAATAATTACAGGCCTATAACTAAGCTCTCTATTATCCCTAAGGTGTTTGAGAGCCTCATTACGGACTACTTGAGTTTTTCTTTTAGGGGCATTTTAACACCTTACGAGCACGGTTTCCTGGTTCAGTGATGACTAACTTATTGTCATATCATACATACCTTGTCAGTGCCTTGGAGGGGGAGGTATGTGGTCGATTCTGTCTATACCGATTTCTCCAAGGCATTTGACAGAGTAAATCATGCTATATTGATGTCCAAGCTGAAGCGGTATGGTGTACATGGTAGTCTGTACTCATACCTGACAGGTAGAGAGCAGCAAGTGAGAATAGAGAGGGCGTCACCGCTCGGGTCATTAGGGTAACTTCGAGAGTTCCCCAGGGGGCCCCTATTGCACCTTTATTGTTCAGTATTTTTATTAACGATGTTACTGATTGTTTCAGAAATTCTAAAATATTACTTTATGCTGATGATCTCAAGATTTACTTAAGGATAAAAAATGTACATGACACTGCTTTGATCCAGAGAGACTTGGACCGCTTTTGTGACTGGTGTAGTGAGAATAAGCTCTCTTTGAATTCATTTAATAGTAAGTTTATTCAGTTTGGTAGATTCAGAGATGGTGTTGAGTTCGAGTAGTACTTTATAGATGGGAATAAGATTGACAGGACTAATGTGGGTGTGCTTTTTGATGGGAAGCTAACTTTTATTCAGCATATTGATTCAATTTGTAATAGGGCCTTGCGAATGCTGGGATTTATAAAGAGAAATACCCGTGACTTTACTAACATTATGGCAATTAAAGCTCTTTATATAGCACTGGTCAGATCTCACCTTGAAAGCTGCACACTAATATGGAATCCTTACTATCAGGTTCATATAAATAGAATCGAACAGATTCAGAAAAAGTTTTTGAGGTATTTAAATTTTAAGATGGGCTTTGCTATGACAGATATATTGTAACAAGCAAATTTTGGAGAGGCGACGTGGGACGTTGAAATAGGCGAGGACGTGACAACCCTGGAAAACGAATGGCGCAGCAGTAGAATCGAATCGGTGTTATATAATACGGAGTATATAGATGGATTAGAAATAAGGCGTAGATATAGTTATTGTAGGATAGCAGAGTCGACTCATGGCGTTATGTAATTATGATAACTGTGCTGGCGAAGGTGTATTGGCGAAATAAAACGTGTTACTAAAAATTGATCGTTTACAGATGAGAAGTCGGGATAACCTACGTATTGTGTTATTTGTTGTGGAGAACGGTCAAATACGCGATTTCGGCGAGTTAAATCGCAGTGGCGTCTTCTTCTTTTTATGTGTGAGCGGCGATAACACAAAAACTCATAACAAAAGGCGGGCGTTTGTTGCTATCCTTGACAGTGGATTGACATTTAGCGATTTTTCAGATATTCAGGATTATAATAAACAAGTGTGTGCTAATTAATTAGTGATTATTGTAAAAATTGTGGCGTATTTTAACTGTGTTTATTGGCATTGGTGTTTAAAAGGCGTTTTTCAAGTGATTTCCTATGGAGGAAGGCAGAAGTGACGAGTTAGAGCTCGATTACGAGTTGGAATTGAGCGACGGTGACCACGGCGAAGGCGATTCGGCGATGGAAGACGAAACAGTCTCCATGGTACATAAGCTGTTGAAAGGCGGTTTGGCAACTAGTATCCAGCAGATTGTGGCGGCCGAAATGGCAAAGGCGGTGAAGCAAAACGCGGCCGTTGGTACTGGCGGTACCAAGGGCATCAGAAAAGGCGATAAATCAGGTGAGAGCGTTCCTCAGGCGGTAGTAGAGCATGCTTGTAGCGATAAGGCGGACCCCGCTTGCAGTTTGGGCTGTATGGGGTCAAGGGCAGGCGGCGACATTCTTGACCCTTTCGATCCTGACAATCAGGACTGTAACGTAGTCAGGTGGTTGAGCAAAATTGATCAGTTGGGCGATATTCATGAATGGTCGAACTATGAGAGAGCGTATTTTATGCAGGCGAAATTGCAAGGCGCAGCAAGGGGCTGGTTTAATCGGCTTGATGAATATGACCTCTCATGGGAAGACTGGAAGGCGGCTCTTAGGAAGGCGTTTCCTAGAGTGCATGACTTTGCTCAGCTGCTCAAGGAGACGATAGCGAGGGTTAAATTGGACGGCGAAACCATGACCCATTATTATCATGATAAAATGGCGTTGATCGAAAGGTGTGGGCTTTCAAGCACAAAGGCGCTTTCGTGTCTGATTGACGGTCTACCTCTCGATCTACAGGCGAATGCGAGGGCATTTGGTTGCTCTTCCCCTGGCGACTTGTATACTGGCTTTCTTTCCTCTTTTGAGAGATATCGGCGTCCATCAACCGATATTGTGGAATTGGAGAGGCAAGGAAGCAAGGCGTTTGCTGACTTTTTGGCGAGGCGAGGTGTAAAACACCGAGGGCGAAAGATTAGGTTGAAAGGTGCATGCAAGTGAGTCTGACTGGCGAGGTGCAAAGGGTGAATGGTCAGGTTGAAAAGTGCATGCAAGTGAGTATAACTGGCGAGGTGCAAATGGCGAATGCTCTGTTGGCGAAAGGCGAGAGCTATGGCGATTTAAGGTCCAAACTTCTTATTGAGATAGCAAAAGGCGAGTGAGAACCTGACAAAGGCGTAATATAAAGGTGTTCGATAAAAGGCGTATGGTTGCAACCACAGGCGAAACCCTTAGGGTAGGCGATTTGGTGTTATGGCGAATGTACAGATCGATAAGATCTGGTTGATTTACTGGCGAGTTAAATTAATGAGGGCATCAATTGTTGCAGGATGGCCGAATGTAACAAGCAAATTTTGGAGAGGCGACGTGGGACGTTCAAATAGGCGAGGACGTGACAACCCTGGAAAACGAATGGCGCAGCAGTAGAATCGAATCGGTGTTATATAATACGGAGTATTAGAAATAAGGCGTAGATATAGTTATTGTAGGATAGCAGAGTCGACTCATGGCGTTATGTAATTATGATAACTGTACTGGCGAAGGTGTATTGGCGAAATAAAACGTGTTACTAAAAATTAATCGTTTACAATATGCTACAGTGAAATCGAAACTTAATGAAGTATTCAGCCATTACACATTAGACGAAAAAACTTTTATATCACATTGGCTTATAAACATATTATAGTAAGGTCGATTGCCCTGAAATTCTTGCACTATTGAATTTTAATGTTACGTCGCGCTCTCTCAGACATCCCAACCTTTTTAATGAAAATTTCCACAGAACAACTTATGGCCGTAGCTCAATAATTGACAGGTTGATGAGGACAGTTAATGGCACTGATATTGTCATAGACTTATTTAGTGTGACTGAAATTTATCTTAAGGCCAAATTAAAATGTATTAATTGGGGTGATATGTGGAATATAAAAATAAAGGAAAAAAATTGTTAAAATAATGACGTGTCGCTGTGGTGTATGGTTGAGTGCAATTTGTTGGTGTTTGACTTTGGAGTAGGACTTGTATGCTTTGTTTGTGCATGGAAGTTGTTTATTATTCTTTATATTTTTTTTATATCATTTTGTTACAGTGTGTAATTTTGTATTTTTTTGATTGGGCAGGTCCCGTAATAAAACAAACAAACAAACAAATATATTATATTTAAAAAAAAACTTGATTGCCACTCCAGGAGCTTCAATTTACATATTAATGTTCTATTTTTTTACTCCAATGACCGTTGACTGCTACGTCACAACTAGTGCTTCTCTGTCTAGCAGTCGGAAATCAGACGAGACAAGAAGTTTGTCCTATGAAACGATATAGATTGTCAATTTACGACGTACCATAAATTTGAGAAATGATGGAGAATATGACGTAACGGTCACTGATGCTACAACTTAGCTTAATGTTAATCTATGAACTTAGCACTCGCTTACAACAAAAATGGTATTTACAAATCTAACTCTATATTTGCAGTTAACTTCTAATATTATATGTATTTGTATTTTATTACCTATTAATTCTACAAGATTAAAATATTTCGATAAAACTAATCTCGTAAGCAAAAAAAATTAAACACTAGTAACTATACAGGGTGTCCCGAAATTAATGTAAGAGATTTTAACAGCGCATTCAACATATAAAATAGCCTCTAGTTTCTTTAATAAACATATGTCGAAAAATGCACCCTAACAGAGTTACAGTCCTTAACAGGTTTCCTCCTGAAGATGGTTTTTAATCCATATTTCCGAAACGGTTACAGCTATGCCTTTGAAACTTTGAGATATTAGGGTAATTTTAGCATGCGGATTATGTTTTTAAAATTAGAAAATTCAAATTTTAGTCAGAGGCGTGACATTTGGGGTGGTAGAGGCAACTAAACTGTCATAGCATTTTTGTGGGTTCACTTTTAATTTTTTTTCTTTTCAAATCTGAAAATCTGGGGTTTTCTACGTAAAAAAGGCACTCTTGATTTGTATCACTAAGATGCATCGTTTATGAGAAAATTGGCTTTGAAAATATTTTGTCGCGTTATTGCATGATGATAAAATCCAAATGAATGTAGTATTTTTTTCTAATTGGCTAATTGCATGCACTCGGATTTTATCATCATGCAAGTAACGCAACAAAAGATTTTCAAAGTCAATTTTCTCATAAACGGTGCATTTTAGTGATACAAATCGAGAGTACCTTTTTTACGTAGAAAAACCCAGAATTTCATATTTTAAAAGAAAAAACTTTAAAAGTCGACCCACAAAAATATTATGACAGTATAGTTGCATTTACCACCCCAAATGTCACGTCTCTGACTAAAATTTGAATATTCTAATTTGAGAAACATAATCAGCATGCTAAAATTACCCTAATACCAAAATTTCAAAGGCATAGCAGTAACCCTTTCGAAAATATGGATTAAAACGATCTTCAGGAGGAAACTTGTTAAGGGCTGTAACTCTGTTAGGGTGCATTTTTCGAAATATGTTTATTAAAGAAACTAGAGGCTATTTGATATGTATAATGCGCTATTAAAATCTTTTACACTAATTTTGGGACACTCTGTATATGCTATTACCACAAGAATAATAAATAACCAGAATCCAAACTCTCAACTGTCACCGTGTATATTGTCTAAAAGCGCTTGGTGACCTTCAGTCCACGTCACAGCCAGAATTTCATGAGCGTGCTTACTGCATTTTGACTGATTTAATATTATCCATCTTATTAAGAAAATAGTAGCTGAACCACGGCACATATGTGCCGTGGCTGAACCATTGTTTATACAGTGCTGAACTTTAGTTGAGAATAAGTGAAACTAACCGAAATTTGATTGGACGACTAACCCAAACTAGCCAAGTATATTAAAATTGATTATAACGTATCGCAACTGGCTCAAATAAGTAAAATAAGTTAAGACTAAGTGAAACTAACCGAAAGTTGATTGGACGACTAACCCGAACTAACCAAATCTATTAAAATTGATTATAACATATCGTAACTCCCTCAAATAAGTAAAATGAGTTGAGACTAAGTGCAACTAACCGAAAGTTGATTGGACGACTACCTAACCCGAACTAACCAAATCTATTAAAATTGATTATAACGTATCGTAACCGGCTCAAATAAGTAAAATGAGTTGAGACTAAGTGAAACTAACCGAAAGTTGATTGGACGACTAACCCGAACTAACCAAAATTATTAAAATTGATTATAACGTTTCGGAACCGGCTTAAATAAGTAAAATAAGTTGGGACTAAGTGAAACTAACCGAAAGTGAATTGGACGACTAACCCGAACTAACCAAATCTATTAAAATTGATTATAACGTATCGGAACCGGTTCAAATGACTAAAATAAGTTGAAACTAAGTGAAACTAACCGAAAGTTGATTAGACGACTAACCAAAATTAACCAAATCTTTTAAAATTGATTATAATGTATCGGAACCGGCTCATATAAATAAAATAAGTTGAGACTCGATAAAGAAGTTTTCACTTCTATCGCGTGTACTGTGATACTCGTAACTTTTTTATTTGTAAAAATAAATGCCTATCTTTTTATGTACTCTATTAATAGATTGTTTTGCATGTTAATGATATATCTGTTATAACCAGTTCAAATGACTAAAATAAGTTAAGCCTAAGTGAAACTGACTGAAAGTTGCTTCAACGACTAACCAAAAGTAACCAAATCTATTAAAATTTCTCATAATGTATCGGAACCGGTTCAAATGACGAAAATAAGTTGAGGCTATGCCAACCTAACCGAAAGTTGCTTCAACGACTAACCAAAACTATTAAAATTAATTATAATGTATCGGAACCGGCTCAAATAAGTAAAATAAGTTGAAACTAAGTAAAACCAACCGAAAGTTGATATGACGACTAACCAAAACTCACCAAATCTATTAAAATTGATTAATATATGATTCTCTCACACTCTTTCTCTTTTATAACATCGATAAAGAAGTATTCACTTCTATCACGTGTAATGTGCTACTCGCGACTTTTTTTTGCCAATCTCGACGAATTATGGGGATCCTAGAGTCCAAAAAACATTAAATTCTGAAAAAAAAAACAAAATTGTGTCCCTGTGTGTGTGTGTCTCTGTCCGTCACACGACTTTTCTCCAAAACCGTTAGGTCGATTTCTACCAAAATGGTTATTTAGGAGTTTCGGGACAACATCTCCAGACGTTTTATAATTTTTTTTAACCTTATAATTAAGGATAGTTTATATAAAGAAGAATATAAAAAAATTGGTTTTCACAAAAACGGCCTTAACGATTATCATTAGATTTTCTATATGTTTACAATTTAGTAGGCAAATAATACGTACTACCCCGTTTTTCAGTGAAAAATCGGTGCAGTCCCTTTACTCTTGAGAAAAATGAACAAAATCGATTTTCTCGGAAACAGCTCCAACGATTTTCTTCAAAGTCTGTACTTATTTACCAATTAGTAAGGCAAATAATATGCACTTGTTTGCTTTCCTAGGGAAAATAAGATAAGGCCACTTTACTAGTAAAAATATTGACCTTCCAATTTTTCCCAGTTCTGTGGCGTTCCAATAAGCGAGAAATTAGTACCGTTTATTTAAGAATTTTCCAAACCATCAGTGTTTTTCAAATTCACAGATTCCGATTCTGTATCTCGTATCTCGCATACAGAATCCTCGTGTGAAAGAGCTCTTATTGTCGCCTCTCCTTTTAAGTTTTTTTCCTCTCAGGTATAACCGCGTATTTCCAACAGCTATTTTATTTACTACAGCTGATAGTCTGAGAACGAGGGATCTGTACCATGCATTTTAAGGAACCTCTATAACACTCGCAAAGAACCACCTAAAAAAATCGATTTTTATGTAAATCAACCTAGCGGTTTCGATTTTAGAGTTCGCCAGACAATTCGGAATTGCGAAACTGGTGAAAATCGGCTATTTCCGAAAAATCTCAAATTTTATGTAATTTTTTTTTTGCCTTTCACCCTATATCTCCCTTACTTTAAGCCCGATTAAATTGAAATTTTTAGGAGAGCCAATTTGGACATTTGTTATCATGACTGACATGAGAGAAATGCAAAAAACGTACGTGACACTAACTTTATTTTTTTTAAAAGTTGTTGACACGAAATTTGTTAAAAATGCAGCAACAAATACTCGATCTCGAAAACTTTTTTTGGTTTTGGAGATAAATATATATAGTAAGCGACAAACCGACAGAACTGAAGAAACTTTTTTATTTTGGTGTTTTTTTGATAAGTGGTTTGGTTTTTAACATAACGGTGCCACAATATCGAAAAAAAACTATGCCGACCGCGGCCGCTCAGCACTGCACAAGCATCAGTAACGCCATGTGTAGCTTGAGAGCGCCAAGATCTGTATTGTACTAATAATAACCTATTTAATAATCGTAACGTTTATTTCGAAGTTTATTCCGTAAATTTTAATTTTGAGAAATGAGAAAAATATAAAAAATAAAGTATTAAATTTTGATAAAGGCGATTTTTTTGTGATTTAAATAGATTCGATTTAACATATCGTTTACTTTGTTATTTATGCCCAGTGTTTTTCAACATATTCATTTTATTTCTACATTTAACTTCGACTCGTATAGTTAAGCAACAATAGTTAAGAGATAGTTAACACATTTGTAAAAAGTGATGATGATACTTTACATTTTACTTATCTGCTACTATTGAGCTCCACATTTCCCTTGGCATAAACAACTAATGTTGCAAGGCACATTCGCTTTAAAACATTTTCATTTATTTGTATAAGTAAATAACTTGCACCTGCAGTTGGCTGTAATTCCCAAAAAGCTTGGCTTTGCTTCTTTTAGTATCTTTGGTACGAGAGTATTGTTTTCGATGTAGCAGCCAAAATCTGTAGGTTTTGGAACTTGAGATTGAATTTTACTAGCGCTTTTATAGATTGCGCATTGCAAAAACGCCCTTTTCACGTGCATGAAAATGCATCTTTGATGGAGGCAACTCTCTAAAATGAAATACCAACGATTATAGTTAATAATGCACTTCAGTTTTAAAGAGGTTTCAAATTTAACATAATTAGGTACTTTTAAAAAATGAAATGACGCAGACAAACATAGAAATTAATGTTACTCACCTAATGTCAGTTTTACAATTTGGAAATATACGCGCTCGTAATTCGTCCATATTTCCCATAAAATTTGGCCGGCCGTACAAATTTAAAAAAAATGCTCTGCAACTTGTCCATAGAGTAGTCATAGGCGATTCGACTCATTTTAGTGATTCGTACCATTCGAATAAAATGTACAAATGATTCATACCAAAGATTCGTATCTTTTTTTCTATCTTGTATAATACTTGCGTAATCTTACCGCTCCGTGCTGATGCTGACTGGTCCGTATTGGTATTGGTTATACCATTAAACAATGGTTATACATATACATACCTACTATTTAATTTGTATTTTAGCATTTTCGAAGTCATTTTCTATCTAAGATATATGTTCAATTTATTATTATAAACGCGAAACTATTTTAAAACGTTTTCAAGGTATATATTTAATAATTCTGAATTCTGTTTACCTATATAATAAATTAATGTTTTTTTCATCTGATCTAAGTAACTGAAAAACCCTCTAGATTTAGTGCTAATAAGGTATCTCAACTTGTAATTCTAAACTTCAATTTAATAAAAATATATTAAAAAATATGAGTTAACTACTTGTTTCACTTTTTCTTAATAAGGATACACTTTAATTTAATGTTTATTTTGTTAAAAGAAACTTTCCTTCTTGTTTTTTATATTACCTATATATTTTATACCTATTACAATATCATTTTTTGCATCTATTTCTTTCAGATATTATTTTTTTAATTAATATACCCTATTAGTTATGTTACTGGCAATCCTGTTATTTCTTATGGATAAAATAAAAGAAAAATACCTGGTACTAGTTCTTATTATATTTCAATTAAAACAAATAAATACTCTATACATTATGCTTAGCAAATATTACGACCGATATCTATAACGTACTTGCTCAATGTTTCTGTCTCTCTTTGGACTCGCCTTTACCGAAAAAAGAGCGAGAGCGAGAGAGATAATAATACTAGGAGTGCTCCGACCGTCAAATCAAACGCATCCATACTAGCATTAAAAAATATTTCGTTCACGCGACCGGTCGAATCGGTTATTTTGTTCAGGTCTTATCGCTGTCTCTCTCGCTTTTTTATTTCGCTAATGGCGAGTCCAAAGAGAGACAGAAACATAAAACCAACGCTCAACGGATACGGCACGCTACTACAGTACAGTACAAGCCAACTTAGCTAACTGTCGCGACGCGGCCGTCGAAGTGTTTTATTGCAGCATCGTTTTCTTGAAAACTAAAGTAGTTATCAAAAAATCACCGAAATAAAAAAGTGTTTTCGGTTCTTTGGCTACAACTTTGTCGCTTACTATATACATCTATCTGTAAAAGCAAAAAAGTTTTCTCGATCGAGTATTTGTTGCTGCATTTTTAAGAAATTTCGTGCCACCAACTTAAAAAAAAAAACTGGTGACACGTACTTTATTTTGCCTTTGTCTCATGCCACTTATGATAACAAATGTCCAAATTGAGTCTCCTAAAAATTTTAATTCAATCAGACTTAAAGTAAGGGAGATATAAGGTGATAAGCAAAAATTAAAAATATAACATAAAATTTGAGATTTTTCAGAAATTGCCAATTTTGACCAGTTTCGCAATTCTGGATTGCCTGACGAACTCCAAAATCGGATGAGCCAGGTCCATTTACATAAAAATCGATTTTTTTTAGGTGGTTGTTCGCGAGTGTAATAGAGGGTGCATCTTAAGGTGAATACTCACCTGCGCGAATTTCGCCTTTTTTTGACAGGTGTCCATTTTTCGCGCGAATGTAGATTTTCGTTCATACTCATGCAACGCGAAATTTCGTCCGCGAATATTTCGCTAAAAAGTTAAAACAGTTTTAACTTTTTTACGAATTCCGCCAATTTTGTGACGCCAAAACCAACACAGATACGGTTTGTTATTGTTTAACGGACCTATTTTATGTAGGAGCAAGTCAAACTGAATTGGATTCATTCTTAAATAATTTAAAAAATTACTGGTATCAGTTAAACGCATATCCGCAATTAAATTGTGAAAATCCCCTTGTGTTTTTCTTTGCAAAAATATAGTTCTCACCCACATTTTTTTCTTTGATGTCTTTTGGCTAGTGCAAGTGTTTGGCTTTTATGGTAATTACCAAAAAGACTCAAAAGGTACATCGCATGATAAAACCTACACATATAAAAATTATAATTATTAGAACCCATTTCATAGCTACACCTAAGAATTCTAAGGTTATGGTATGGTTATTGTTTTTTTATCGATGAAAACAAAATTGACCATATTGACATAAGAATTCGCCGCCGAAGTTAAAAATTTTTGCCGCGAATAATTAAACCTGGAAATGACAGTGTTTATGTAAAAAAAAGGCGAAATTCGCGTAGGTGAGTATTAAGCTTTAGACATGCATCGCTTGTTATCCGACTATGAGCGCCGACACTGGCGAGTTTCGGCGGAATTTCGGCGGATCGACCAGTGCAAGGTCACGGCAGCCAATGCGTAGCAACGAGGAAAGATTGGCTTCTGGTTATTTATTATTCTTGTGCTATTACTATTAATGGCTTTGTAAAATATGTCGGACTTCTCAAGCTTTACATTCAGTTTTGTTTTCATTAGGGTTATTCCTTTTTCTTAGACCGAGTGCCATTTCGCATAGCCAAGAGATTACACAAATAACGTAGCAACTTGTCAATAGATGACATACCATCACGTTACTACCAGTTAGAGATTTCACAATGCCTAAAATAAGAAAGAAAAGTAAAGCCTATTATGTGCAATAAGGTTAAGGTGGAACATTTTTCACAAATAGGCCAAACAAACACCTATAAGGCAAAAAAGGAAATTTTGGAAAAATGAATAAAAAAATATATCTAAAAACTGTACTATGATGACAGATGACTTGCAGAGTTCAAATCAGGAACTGCTAACTGGAGCCCAAATGTTAACAATGTTGCTAAATGGCTTTGTCAAAATAACCCAAGGCATGCGCCAAATGAAGAAAAAAAACTTTTTACAAATATAACCTAAAAAAAATACAAAAAACACCGACGGGACAGGTACAGAATCTGATCACTGCACTACCAAAGCAGTTGATACCAATGGGTAATTCTGCAACATTGTTAATATTTGGGCTATAGTTAGCCGCTTCTTTCAAATCGAACCCTCTCTCTCCTCTTTAAATGTTTTGTTTTATTTGTATTTGTATAAAGGGGGAGACTAAAAATCTGCTCTTCATCCATCTTCAAGGTCAAATGTGAAAATTTTAAGTCTAAAGTAAAGATTTGTCAAATTGGGGAAAACATAATATTTACTCTTAAGCATTTAAACATGATCTTACCCATTAAAGGACCAAAAACAAGAGTTATTACACCACACACCACCATATAGAGAGAGAAAGCTGTCGCAAATTGATCTGGATATTCTTCGGATATCACCAAGGGAAGTGGGGTTTGTATAAAACATCGTATACATCCTAAAACTGCCAGCATCGTAATTTTTCCTTCATATGATCTACACGATACAAAGGCTAAAATATATATAATAGTTTTCAGACGGTCTCTTCAAATTTCAAAATTGTTATACTTGATATTAATAACATCTAACACGATAGTTTCAAACACATTTTGGCAATAAATTCGATATTGTATCCAATTTCTGGATATTTTGCTGAGCGAATGCTATCCAAAATATTCATCACTCGATATTATTCATTTTCCTTTAATACTAGTTCAAGAAACGAATTTCAAATTGAATTGCACTTTTGCATTATCACTTTTTACGCTCTATCCAATGATGGTATCTAGTTCCTATTGTTAAATATTCTGAATTAAAAGCATTCAATTTTTGAGCACTTTGTTTTGACCATGTCTTCAATAGGACGTTGTCATGACAACTTCTATAAACCACTCTTAAAATAAACCGGTTAAAAATTGAAATTTCCCAATTTTCTTAAGCAATTCACTCTTGGCTCTGATAATTATTGTAATGACAGGAAAACAATTGAAATTATCTTCGTCAAAATGGCAAATTATGCTTTTATTTATTTATTATTGCACTACTTATCACATACTGACAGCTGTGCTGAATATTCTGAAGTAAAAGCATTCAATTTTTGAGCATTTTGTATTGACCATGTCTTTAATAGGACGTTGCCATGACAACTTCTATAAACCACTCTTAAAATAAACCGGACAAAAATTGGAATTTTCCAATTTTTTTTTTTAAACAATTTGCTCTGACTCTAATACTTGAATTGAAACTATGTCCGCCAAAATGGCAAATTATGCTTTTATTTATTATTGCACTACTTACACCGTGAATATCACATATTGACAGCTGTGTTGAATATTCTGAAGTAAAAGCGTTCAATTTTTGAATACTTTGTATTGGCCATGTTTTCAATAGGACGTTGCCATGACAACTTCTATAAACCAGTCTTAAAACAAACCGGATATAAATTGAAATTTCCCAATTTTTTTGAAAGAATTCACCCTCACTCTAATAAATTGTAATGAAAGGAAAACAATTGAAATTATTTTCGTCAAAATGGTAAATTATGCTTTTATTTATTATTGCACTACTTATACCGTGAATGTTACATATTGGCAGCTGTGTTGAATATTCTGAATTAAAAGCATTCAATTTTTGAGCATTTTGTATTGACCATGTCTTTAATAGGACGTTGCCATGACAACTTCTGTAAACCAGTCTTAAAATAAACCGGACAAAAATTTAAATTTTCCACTTTTTTTAAACACTAATATTTGTTATGACAGGAAAACAATTTAAACTATTTCCGTCAAAATTGCAAATTATGCGTTTATTTATTATTGCACTACTTATCTGGTGAAGGCCACATACTGCCAGCTGTGTTGAATATTCTGAATTAAGAGCGTTCAATTTTTGAGCACTTTATATTGACCATTTTTTCAATAGGACGTTGCCATGACAACTTATATAAACTACTCTTAAAATAAACCGGACAAAAATTGAAATTTCCCAATTCTTTGAAACAATTCACTATGACTAATAATCTTTTTTTTTAATACGAACTTTAATTTTTTTTTCGTTTTCAAGTGATATTGACGTTATTAATATAAATATGTGTTTTTATTCTTTGTTTTTAATTTTAATTTTAGTTTCTTTTTTAAATTACTACTTTTGCTTTGGCGTAATTTGAAATAGTTTAAGTTAGGTTTTATAATCTATAAAAATATTTTAATTTGTTTTTGTGTTGTTAAATGTTAATAATAATAAAAAATAGAGAAATTAAATTAAAGCAAAATGAATAATTAAAAAAAAATAAGAATTAAAATATAAATAAATAAATAAAGTTTAAAAAAAAATTAAAAACATATATTCATATTAGTAACGCCAATATCATCTGAAAAACGATAAAAAAAAAAAAGTTCGTATTTAAAAGAAGAGAGTTGATGATGATCCCTTGAAGATGTAACGTCGAATTCCAAACTAAATACCACCATTGGATATAGCGGAAAAAGTGGCAAAAGTGTATTTCAATTTGAAATCCGATTTTAAATAAGCTCAGGAAAAAAATAAAACGATTTTTCAGAATTTCGATTTTTTCCAGATATCTCCGGAAATACTCGGAATTTAAAAACTCACTAAACGGCATATTGTTAGGCACCTAAATGACCAATTTTGCTTTAATTTGATCGACACTTTATCTCTTACGGTTTTCGAGTTCCTCATGCATAGACTCGAATTCGACCCATCCTGTCATAAAATTTATAGTAAAAAAAATTATGTGCCTCATCTTTATAAGCACACAACTGAAATGAAGCTTCTGAAAAAAAATATAAAAATTGAGTTTTTGTTTTTTGTTTTTGAAGCTTTTTCTTTCCAATTTTTGTCCCCGGTTTCGACACCTTTTTAAAAAATTTTTTTCGTTTTTTCTACTTTTTTTCGCCGCACAGCGTTTTTTAAAACTTTTATTATTATTTTTTTTATTTCGTTTCATAATACTCTTATTAACTTTCCGAACAATGTTTTCTTTTTCATAAATTTTTTCTCACTTGCTTTTATCAAATCAAATCAAAATACTATTTATTATTATTATTTTTTTTTTTATGGCAGTGGCACACACACTAAAGGGTGATCCTATGGCGCTCGACGAGCGGTGTGTGTGCGAAGATGTTGATTGACACGGTTCTTGAATATTTGTAGGTCGTAATTAGTGGGAAACAGATGTCCTGGAAGTGAGTTCCACAGTGATGCAGTGCGCCAGACAAAGGAGTTCTGGTAAAGCGATGTTCTAGGTGTTTCTAGTTGTACGACGAACTGGTGCGCTCCTGCCGTCTGTCGGGACTGTCTGACAGGAGTTGCTAGGGGCGGGATTATGCGGGCCAAATCCTGGGAACATCTGCCGTGAAAGTATCTGTAAAACAGAGACATCTCGGCCACATGTCTGCGATGTTCCAGACTATCCAGATTCCGGGTCAACTCCGGATCGCCGACGAGACGCACAGCCCTCTTCTGAATGGAATCCAGCAGCTTTAGGGTATACTTTGGTGCGGCACCCCAGATATGTGAGCAATATTCAAAGCACGGTCTTATTTGCGCTTTGTACAGCAAGAGCAACTGCTGCGGTGTATAGAGTTTTTTGTTGCGAAATAGCGCACCAAGCTTCTGGGAGGCTGATTTTGCGATGTTAACAACATGGTCATGCCATGACATATTGCTGTTGACCGAGACACCCAGCAGCCCGATTGACGAGGATGAAGGAATGGTCGATCCTGCCATAATGATGTCAGGGCCCGCTGTATTGACCCTCTTAGTAAACGTTGCTGCTTGGGTCTTTGCTGCATTGAACTGGACCAAATTTCGGTCGCCTCAAGTTTGAACTTTCTCCAGGTCTTGATTAATTGCTGTAATCTGCTCCTGTCTGCGGTGATGAGTCTCAGTCGCTGGTAAGGGTTTTTCTGATCTAAAGTGGGAGACAAGGGTACTGTCATCTGCAAAACTGTAAACAGGATTATTCGTTTCGATCAGCAGGTCATTAATATAGATGAGGAACAGAATTGGTGAAAGTATTGCGCCTTGAGGCACGCCCGCGTTGATGGTGAATGTGTCCGAGATGTGTCCATCGACTGCAACGTGTAGGGATCGGTTCTTAAGGAAACTGGCCAGCCAGCTGCAGAGAGAGGCGGGCAGTCCCAAGGACGGCAGTTTGTTGAGCAGTCCGTCATGCCAAACTCTGTCGAATACCTTTGAAATATCCAACGCAATCGTTCGAGACTCTCCGTAGTTTTCAATTGCCCTACTCCATATATGAGTGACATAGGCCAAAATATCTCCTGTCGATCTCTCTTTGCGAAAGCCGTATTGATTATCGCTGATTATTCTGTTGCTCTCGAGGTATTTGAGTAGTTGCTGATTGACTACACGTTCCATGACTTTGGAGATTATTGGAAGCAAGGCAATAGGGCGATAGTTTGAGGGCATGGTTTTCTTGCCTTTTTTTGGAACAGGTTGCACTCGGGCGACTTTCCAAGAAGATGGGTAAATCCCTTTTCTGTAAGAAAGAGAAAAAAGCTTGGAAAAAACGGGTGTTAGTTCGTTGGCGCACTTCTTTAGTACGATGGCAGGTATTCCGTCCGGTCCTGATGCCTTTTGCGTATCTAGTTCTTCAAGGATTTTGCGAATATCACGGTGAGAAAACTTGACTTCTGTCATGGTAGTGTTGATGTTCGGTATGGTGGGGAGAGTCCTGCCTTGGGGCACGTCTAAGGTAGAGTGCGATGAAAACATTTTGGCGAGCATGTTTGCTTTTTCCTTGGCTGTAGTCGCCGTGATGCCACGTTCGTCCGTCAAAGGCGGGAGAGACGTTTTTGTAAAGTTGTTACTTACTGCCTTTGCTACCGACCAGAAATTCCTGGAACCACTGGGGCATTGCAAAAGTTTATTCCTGATCCTTTGATTGTGTTTGTCCTTAGTTTCGTCGATCACACGCTTGCACTCGTTTCTCGCTTCGATAAAATAATTGCGATTTTCAGCGGTCTGATTTTGTTGCCAGTACTTATAGGCTTGCTGTTTCCTTCCTACAGCTCTTTCGCATCTTTTGTCGAACCAGGGCCTTCCTTTTGATGGTAACTTGATGGAATTTGGGATGTATGCTTCCATTCCTGAGGAGATTACTTGCATGATCTCTTCGCAGCAGTCTGACGGGTCGTCAGTGGCAAAGCAGACGTCGAGCCAAGGAAAATCTAGGTAGAACTGTCTTAGATCGTCCCAGTTTGCAGAATTGTAATGCCAGATTTTGCGAGGCAATAGTGGATCCTTCTCTATGGGTGGCAATTCACAAACCGTTGTAATAAGTTTGTGGTCGGAAGTACCTAATGGCGGATCAACTGTAACCTTGTACTGGTCAGGATTGGTGGTCAGAAAAAGATCCAGGAGGGCGGCGAATTCGCCCCTCTCTGAGATTCGAGTTGGTTCGTCTACAAGTTGAGTAAGCCCGCAGCTGATGGCAAATGCTTCAGCTTCTCTACCTTCATTGTCGGTCTTGTTGTGATGTTTGAGCCAGTTGGTGTTGTGGGCATTGAAGTCTCCCAGAACGATTATTTCTGAACTGGGGTGATCGACCTGTATTGAGTCAAAAGTGGTAGCTAGTGTTGTGAAAAAGCTTTGGTAGGCTCTATGGCTCGGAGGGCGATAGAGACTTAGGTCTCCACAAACAACAATTTTATCACATAATTTGAGACACTCACCTATAACAGAGTATAAACTATCAAGAAATACCTCATATGAACATAAATTAGACCTATAAACACACACAATACATGTTTTTAAGTTTCCTATCTCTATTTCAATACCACAACATTCAAAATACATTTCAATACATAATTTTTTAATAAACCTTAACACTTTAAAATTTTTATTTTTATTTACAAATATAGCAGTACCCACATGAATTTGTTTTTGTCTTGACAAATGACATGCTATTTTATATTTATGTTCAATATCTATATTTAAAATATCGTCATTCATACACCAATGCTCCGCAACACAAAATATAGTTGGTTCATTTTCAGCGAGAATAACCTCCAGAGAGTTTAGTTTATTTTTTATTGATTGCATGTTAGCATATATTATTTTAAAAACATTTGTTTTTGAAAGGTTCGAATTTAAATGGGAAATATTATTGCTGACTCTTCCATCAATAAAAAAGTATTATCCAACGATTTTCCGTATTTCTGGGGCAAAAAATTACTAAGGCTCTGAGCAAAGTAATCACCAAGCTCTGTAGAACCTTCTGGTTCGAATAGGAAAGAGTTAATACATGAAAAGGAAGGAACACTTATATCAGACGATATACGTGATATAATTGGAAGAGAACTTAATACAGTTTCATTCTTATTCAATAAAAAATCTTGAGTTGCAGGTGCACCCTCAGTCCCCCTGTCACAGTTATAATCTCAATTTGTTCACGATCTCTGGAGGGTGTTGATTTTGGAATTATTTTGACTTTACAAACAATGTCTTTTTTTTTTGGCAATATTGAATTAACAAAAATTAAATTTTTTGTAATTTTAGGCATTAAAATTTGTTGCTCAACTTTCCTGGACAATAAATAATCCCTATATTTATACCCATTTATATTATTTCAGTATATCTATTGATTTTGTATACTAGCTCAGCAAATCTTTCATTGATTTTTTTTTATTTGTTTGAAGTTATGCTGATTTTTATGTATAATTGGTATACATAAAAAAATAAGGTTCGTATTTGAACATTCCATAAGCCTATCTTTAATATACTTTACCGAGGGGTATTTTCTATTTTTTAGATCATTAGCTCCCGCCATAATAATTACAACATCCCTATATGTAAACTCTTCACTCAGTTTATCCATGCCAGTTATAATATCCGCGCACTGTGCACTGGGTTTAATAAAAGAAACGAGAGAGTAATTATTAAGCAATTCACTATTTTTTAGGTGTTTATAAATACCTTGTCCATTTTGATCACACAATAACATAATATTTTTCTTGTATTTACCGGTGTCCTTGGTCATTACCGGGGGTGTTACCTTTTTTGGTGAATAGTTTGCTTCGGCTATTACCTGTGCATGCACAGTAAGTATTTCGCTGTGTACTTTAGGTAGTGTTGCTGTTGTTTGTTTTTTTTTTAAAGGTTTGTCCTTGTTCTTTGCACAATGTGTAGAATCTTGTTTTAGATTTTCCTTTTGTTGTTTGTTACCTTTTTGTATCATTGTAACCTGTATAGCCGCATCCTTTTTCTAATAAAGCAACGTCCTCATCATCTCTTTTCTTACTTGTGGTGATGCATATATTTTTAATTGTTTTTATGTCTGTTTGAGTTGAGGATGATACCAATGACAGCTGATTCTTTTCAAACATCTTAAGTCGGCTACGAAGGTCTTTAATTTCTACCTCCAATATATTAATGTTTTCTTCTTGTTTTTTTATGAGCACGTTAAGTTCCCGTTCTATTTTTATAGCTTCCTCCAAAGTACTCGCATTGTCTTTAATTAATTTTTCAATATGCTTCAGAATCCTGTGTCAGTTCATCAAGGGTTTCCTCCAATATACTTTTTTGTTTTCTTATTTCTTCTATTTCTGCTTGTCTTTCTAGCTTACAGCGATTTGAAATTAGCTTGTATTTATTTCTATTTTTCATTACACACCTTTTATTGTAGATATTAAGACATGACCTGCATACGTAACATGAGAATGCATTTAGTGATCCACAGCATTGGAGTCTCTCAGCCATATTTTTTGTATGATTTATATATCCACAAAATATCAAACTTGGAACGCAGTATAAATGAATAGAACGTCACAACCGCCGCTACGTCCGCAGTATTCAGTATCCTTGATAACCCTATCTATGCTAAAACTCCATATATTTGATGGACAAGAATTATTGTTTACAATAGGAAGATAAGCTGAACAATAGAGGATCGGAGTAATAATACTTTTATTAACTTTCAGAACAATCTTTTGGTTTTGTTTTTTATTATGATTATTTTTTCTTCTTTGCTTTATAATACTTTTTATTAATTTGCGAAACATTTTTTTTACGTTTTTTTCCCATTTTTATTGAAAATTTTTGAGTACCCAGGGAGGTGGGGGGGGGGGGCTGGGGGGTAGAATAGAACTGGCTGTATCTCGAAAACAGTAGGTGCTGCTGGGGAGGGGTTTGTAGCAGAATGAAACCGGACTATAGCTACTTAAGCAGGAACAAGTTTAAGTGTTCCCGCTTCTAATGTGTTGCCAAAGGTGACTTTACCAACTAACATCACTGTTGCTCGAAAATAGTAAGTGTTGTTGGGTTGGGGTTTGAAGCAGGATGAAGCAGGAATATAGCAACGCAAGCAGAGAGATATTACACATTTCCTGCTTCTAACACGCTGCTGACTTCTGCGTCCTAATTGAAACTTATGATTTTCTTTGAAAGACCATGGACAAGAAAAACCGTGCTTTTGCTTATCTAAAGGAAGAATTTCCCAGAGACAGTAATGTGAAAATTAAAGAAGAAATTTAGGAATCTTTTTGGATGCCGGGAATTCCATTAGATGGTTGCATTAAATTTTCTCGGCAACGAAGGAGCAGACAACTACAGAGATCTTGTTGCGCAACTTCTTTCTTGCTACGAAGAGTTACAGAAAAATATGTCATTCAAAATTAATTTCTTGGATTCACATCTGGGTTATTTTCCGGAAAATTGCGTTGCAGTAAGCAACGAATACGGGGGAAAACTTCCACCTAGATAGTTTAAATATGGAGAAGAGATTTCTGCTGGATAAGAGATGCTCCCGAGGCCACTTTCAAGAAACAGGTTAAAAAGCGCCAGTTGTCTGAAAGAAATTAGGTTAGAATAGAAATATTTATAAAACCTAAGGAATACAAAAAGCACTAAGCCTAGCTAGGCCTAAGAATTTCATTGAACTAATTCGAATCTGATACCTACTTGCTGCCAGTAGGACCACTAAAACAGTGGGGTCATGGTCTACCTTATTAAACGACAACTTTGGGATTGTGGATTCTAAATTTGGAATAATAATAATAATTTGATAATATTTCTCGAAAGAAGAATTTTAATGCCATGAAAGTGGGGAATTATGAACACCATCCGCCATCTACCGGACTTGTTAACGTAGGGTGTAAGCTATCTGCAAAATAATGTTAAAACTTAACGGAAGTTTAAGGCTCCACTAAATTTAATGTTAGTGAATCCGGAAGCAATAATGTTTAAAAATTTGTCAGAATAAGTATATTTTCGTTTTCTTAGACAAATAATGCTTGATACATTTAGTGATAGCTGATAATATAATTCATATAAATACTCACCAATTCTAAATATCACAGAAAGGAGAGACCCTCCTAATACCAAATATCGACTTCGGATAGTGATAATGCTAGAAACTATCGAAAGGATTATCCTGAATACCAAATCAGATCCAAAGAATATTGACATGGTTAGAGCTATTGCTGGATTACTAAGTTCCAGGTCACTTAAAATAATAGGAAGTATTGTTATAAAAGATATGTCGGAGGTAAAGCTCAGTGACATTCCAATAGAGATATTCAAATATTTAGGCTGTGCTAAAAGTGAAAGATCCAGGAATGATGTTATGGATTTCCTAAAAAAAAAAGAAGGAATAAAATTGTCAGGTCATGTTTGAACGTAGCAGAAAAGAGTTAAGGTCGATCCGCATGCTTGCATGCAATTTAAATAATATGTTTGCAAATATTGGTGTTGGGGAAACACCCCAACACGTGTAGAAACTATCGTTTTTCACCGTATAGTTTAGTGATAACACCCTGTATGTATGTAGAATGAATGAGCCGTAATTAAACACAAAATAGATTTATTTCACCCCGGGTACAATCCAATTTGTACATTTAAATTAGCATATGCCAGTTCTTCTAAACCCCTTAGTCCAACCCTAGACGGACGATCCCTTAGTTCGAACCTGTAAACCAAGTACTGTCAGTGTAAGAGATTACAATAGAGCCAACTTTCACTAGGAAAGGAAAACGTTTGTAATCGTTTTCAATTTAATGTATTTTTGTCTCCGTCAGCATTGTGAACAATCAGACTGTCAAATAAAGAAAGAAAACAGTTTCTACCCTTTTAATCTCAAATGAATTCGGTATGTGTTACCGCCCACTTTTATTATGTGGTTTTGCCGCTAGGCAACCTGTTAAAAGCAAGAAATAATAGTCAGTGCCACAAAATAACCCTCCTTATTTTGTGGTCAGTGCGTAGCAAAAACTCATTCGCGTGGGATCTGTCTAGTCACAGCTCTCCTATTTTCCGCGCCAAAAACATCTAGCCCTGTCCTAGCTCTGTTTGAGGCAATTAATTAGTTTGAAAGTGTCTTACATCCACTAAAATGTACTAGATCAGTCCAGTCTGCTCTCTAGCCTCGCAGTTCAGTTAAGACGTTCGCTTAAATAGCAGTAAAACGTGCTGTTCTCCGGCCAAAGGTCAAGTTCCTTTTTGGGCCAATTTCTCTTGTATGCACGAATATTAGAAAATATTTCGTGCACCTCAGTTATCTTTGTCCAAGGTTGGACAAAGACCTCCTTTTGAGCTTTTTTAAAGCAATTCTTCGAAGTCAGAAACGATAGCATCCCCGTTCCCGTTGGAAATTGGAACATAAAATGGCGGAAGGCAGACTGACATTCCTGGTCGAATTCCTGTAAATCAAGGCAGGTAAAGCAGTCAAAGTGAAAAGGTATGCTGTGTGAAAGTTGCTAAGTTGGAGAACGAAGTATTAAAATAAGAAAGATTAAAACTAATTTTTAAATCAAACAATCAAGACTCTTCAGTAGACATTTCTAATTTTAAGAAACCTTTTGTAATATTA
>MU182829.1:245130-268016 GCA_016904865.1 Pissodes strobi
ACCACACCCGTCTTTATGGTATTAAACAATAATAAAAGCACTTGTTTTTCCCGACCAATTGGTAAATGCTCGGTCATAAGTCTTAAGTTTCAAAAATAGAGATTGGAAATATTTTTTTAACTTTATTAAATTTGCGGAGCTTCTAGTATCTACTAACAGTTTTTACATAAAATGCGCAAGAAGAGGACTTTGGTGAAAATTACATGGAACTAAGAGGAAAAATAGACCATGTTCAAATTTTTTTTTTGCAGCAATCCGCTCAAAATTTTATAATTTAAAAATGCGATTGGGCAAGAGTGTCGCATTTTCTTTGCAGAGTTAAAAAGTCACGAAAAAATAATGCTGATCGGCCTTAAAACACTTTCCCGAACGGTTATTGTTTTATTCTAATTTCATCAAGTATTGTTAGAAGAAAAAGATTATTTGATAATCATGGAATTGATAGTTTCCTATACTCTTGAAGTGAAGTCTGAAAGTACAGTTATATTAATAAAAAATTGTACGGTTTATCAGACATATAATAATTAACCTGTCATTGCACCTGGCAACATGTTTGTTCAAATTCAAATTCAAATTCAAATGGTTTATTTCCATCGACATCATAAAACAATGTATAGGAATTGTCAATTAAAAAATACAAAGTACAAATAGTGTAAAATTACTAAAATATAAAAAGAAACTAAATCTAGTCAAAGTTACAGTTAAAAAACTCTGTCAACGAGTAAAATGAACAGTCAGCTAACATGGTCTTAAAGGTCTTCTTAAAAATTGACAAAGTCTTAGCACTCCTGATTCTACATGGTAGATGATTAAAAATTTTAAGAGAAGTAATTTCTGGACCATCCTGTACCTGTGACAATCGTGTAAAGGGGATGTATAATTTATCTGCATTTCGGGTTTTATAAAAATTGAAATCTCCTGATCTCATGTGGTTCGAAAGATTTTTATATATTTGACATGTACACTGCAGGATATACATGTTTATTATAGTTAGGATTTTCTCCTTTTTAAAAGTTGCACGACACGTTTCTCTGAAGGAAAGTCTAAACATGGTACGTATGATGCGCTTTTGACTTATTAGCACTCTCTCAATGCTGCAAGAATTACCCCAAGCTAACAAGGAATAAGATAGAGTAGAATGCACTGATGCATAATAAAAGCTTTATCCACATAGTCCCGAAGCTGCAAGATGGCATAATTGCTGCGTGACAACCTATTGCACACAGATTCCACCTGAGGATCCCATGACAAATGTCGATCAAGCACAATCCCCAAAAACTTGGCAGAGTCCTCTTGGATGAGGCTGCTTGAGGACCCCTCCCTGAGGAGTAAGCACCTGTCCTGAACAGCTCGAACTGGTGTGAAAACAAAAAAGTTGGTTTTCAAACTATTCAGACAAAGACCATTCTGCTGGCACCAGCCCGCAATATCAGCTATACACTTGGTGGCTTTGAAGTGGAGAGTCTGATAGTCAGTACCCGAGACGACTGCTGATGTATCATCTGCAAAAAGCGTTATATAGCTGTCATTAATTAGGAACGGTAAGTCATTAATAAAAAGTAAAAACAAAATGGGCCCAAGAACACTTCCCTGTGGAACCCCAGTGACCACAGCTGCCCAATCAGACACCGCCACCTGACCACCAACTTCCAGTTTAACAGCCTGGGTTCTACCTGCCAAATATGATTCAAGCCACTTGTAAGCTGGACCTCTTATGCCATAATGGAAGACCTTATTTAGTAGTAAAGCATGAACACCAACAGATTTCAGCTTTGATTCAAAATTATTTAAAATAGTTGTATAAAGGTATATTATAGCATCAGATGTAGAGAGTCCAGCTCTGAATCCAAACTGATGAGATGACGGGATACCGAAAGAATCTAACAAGTCTTTTTTTAAAGGATCTTTCGAAGATCTTTGAGAAGATAGACAGGAGAGCAATAGGCCTATAGTTACTCACTTCTGCTGCCTCTACCTTTTTATGAAGAGGTACGACAACAGCTGCTTTCAGCTCTTTAGGAAAATATCCAAACTGAAATGATAAATTCAGAAAATAGGTGAGTGGAGAAATAATATGATCAGCACATGACAGCAGTAAGTAACAAGGTATCTCACCTACACCTACACCGGATGACTTTTTGTTTGAAGAAGATTTTATAATTTCAAGGGTTTCATCGTCAGTAAGAGGGGATAAAAAAAAGAGATTTAGATACACCGCTCGAAGACATATTCATACTTATGGGTGTCTGAAAATTATCCGTGACCTTTCGCACTGAGTCCACAAAAAAAGTAAATATTAAGACTGCCTGTAACCGTCTTTCCATTATCATTAACCACATTAGGAACACACCTTGTCTTGTGACTTGAGAAGTTAGTAGTGGAGTTAACGATTATCCATGAGGCTCGAGTTATATTGCTAGAAGTAAGCAACTTGTTTGAATTATGGGCTTTTTTAGCATTTATGATATTTTCTCTATGCACCTTTAATTTAATTCTATAAGATGATAGTAAATCCTGGTTGTGAGTGGATTTTAGTTGAGTATGAAGCAATCTCAATTGTTTGCCCTCATTAATTATTAATGGTGTTATCCACTGATTAGACTTTCTGTGGTTGGGCTTGTGTTTGTTTATATAAGGAAAGCTCATATTAAACAAACTGGAGAATGTGTCAAAAAAGTAAGAAAATTTACTTTCTAAGTCCAGCATCTAAAGGTCTGACAGCCAATTTACTTTAGACAGCAAGTGGTTAAAGAAATGTATGTTTTCGTCAGAAAAAGATCTAGAACTCACCATAGGAAATTCGCCTAAATCAGGGGTGACTGAGTTTGCCAAGTCAATACTTAGATTTTGAGTACAATGATCTGAAAATGCCAAATCAAAGGTTTCAGTTGAAAGCAGTGCAGTGTTAATAAATGCATTATCAATCAAAGTACAGGATGAGCCCCAAGTCCTAGAAGGTTCAGAAAAAGCTTGTGTAAGACCATATGAGCTAAATGTGTGCACAATATATACTGCTTCCCTACATCTGGAAATAAAATTATAGTTAAAATCACCAGAAAAACACATTAAAATATTATGTTTACATAAAAGCTTTAACAGTTTCTCAAAGTATATACTAAAAGTTTTAAAATCAGAGCTAGGAGAACGATACAGACAACAAACTAAAATTTTACACTACTCACAGTCTGGAAAAGAGCAGCAGCACACTCAAAATTGTTAGACAATGAAAATTATTTATTCTCTACATGTTTATAGGTACTGAAGTCAGATCTGACAAATATTGCCACACAACCAGTACATGACGCGACCCGAGAATAACAACCGCAGAGAAGCGACAACATAAATCCCGCCCAAAAATTTGGAGTGGGAGGTAAACCGGCCAACTGTCATCTCCACGTTCTTGTCAGTTTGTTTAGTCCGAGATTTGTTTAGTACAGTGGTCGACGACAAAATTTTTGCATGAACGCCAATTTCCTTTGGTTTGTTTTTGTGTTAATTATTATTGAAGTAAACTTCTTTAGCGAGCCAGAAAAAATTAAACGCCTACCAAAGTGAAACCCTTTTTAAAGTGAAATTCCCCTTTAATTAAGCCTGTTTCAGTATAGCTAGAGGGCTGAAATTTTCAGGACATGTAGCCGGGATAAAATGAGGATCCTGGATGAAAACTGGACTCCGTAACCAGAGAAGATGTTCTCTGCCGCAACCCCCCGTTCGGCCAGGGGAGGGGGGAGATGAAAAAACGAAAATAATTAATTTCGGAAGAACGAGTGGGGGGCTACCTTTGAACATATGGGCTCTAATTTAAGAGGGATTGTGGGGGAAAAAAGGTTTTTAGGCGATATCTCGAAAATCTGATAAGCGATGACCCCGTGTCACGGGGTAAAAAACGTAAAAAAAAAATTCAGAAAGCTAATACTAGTATTATAAAACGAAATAAGAAAAAAATTAATAGTAAAAAGAATTTAGAGAAACGCGGTTTTTGGCAAAAAAAGCGAAGGAGTTCAGCTATGAGGTCGGAGAAAAAAAATTCTTTATGGATTTTTTTTTAAATGGAAAAAAACTGATAAAAACGTAAAAAAATATTCGGTAAGTTAATAAAAGTATTATAAAAAGAAAGAAAAAAAAATAAACGTAAAAGATTGTTCGGAAAGTTAATAAAAGTATTATAAAACTAAATGAGAAAGAATAACAGTTAAAAAAAGGAAAAAACGGACAGTTAATAAGTATTATAAAATGAATTAAATAAAATTAATAAGAAAAAAAGAGAAACGCGGAAAAATTTTGAATAAAAAACAAAAAAAATGAGAGAAGGGTTGAAACCGAGAGCAAAACTTAAAAGAAGATAAAAATTCAATTCTCAATTTCTCTTTCAGAAGTTGCGCTTCAGTTGTGTGCTTATAAAGGTGAGGCACATAATTTTTTTGTAAAATATTTTTTTCTATTCTTATAGTAAACACTTTCTCACGTACAGTTTATTTAATAAGTAACACAATTCTTACACACAAGTATACGTCAAGAATCCTAACGCAGAGTCGTACGATATAACGCAAAGTGAGCCAATCAAATTAGGTTTAAACCGCTTAAATCGCGAGACTTCTCGTGCTTCTTTGTGCTTTGATTTTTTGGCAATTTTTATTGTTTGTATTGTTCGATGACAGCAACGTTATTTAAGAGTTGATGTTCAAATCGGTAATAATTATTAGTATTAGTGGCAGTTTAAAAATAGTCTTAAAAAAGGATAGTACACTACTTGAATGGAAATTTGCTTATTACAAACTCGTTCGATTACAGCCCGCGCTTGCTCCGCTCGTTTGTGCAGGAAGCCACTTCATTCTCGTTATGTAATATACTATTGTGAACTGTGTTTATATTCGAAGATAAGATATGGTTAGTTTGGGTTAGTCGTCCAATCAACTTTCGGTTACTTTCACTTAGTCTCATCTTATTTTAGTCATTTGAATCGGTTCCGATACCTTATAATCAATTTTGATAGATGTGGTTAGTTTGGGTTAATAGTCTAATCACTTATTCTCAACTTTAGTCATTTGAAGCAGTTTCGATACGTTATAATCAATTTTAATACATTTGGTTGGTTTGGGTTAGTTTCACTTAGTCTCAACTTATTTTACTTATTTGAGTCGGTTCCGATACGCTATAAACAACTTTATTAGATTTGGTTAGTTTAGGTTAGTCGTCGATTCAACTTTCGGTTAGTTTCACTTAGTCTTAACTTATTTCAGTAATTTGAACCGGTTCCGATACGTTATAATAAATTTTGATAGATTTGGTTAGTTTGGGTTAGTCGTCGATTAAACTCTCGGTTAGTTTCACTTAGTCTCAACTTATTTTACTTATTTGAGCCGGTTCCGATACGCTATAATCAATTTTAATAGATTTGGTTAGTTTGGGTTAGTCGTCCATTCAACGATACGAAAATTTCGTAACGCGAGACGAAAACATAAACCATGTCGTGATGAGACCTTGAAAAATCATTCTCATGAAACCAAAGCAGTATTCACTGCAAAAAGGTTAGAACGCGACAAATCAGTAAATTCCGAGTTAAACCGTTAAATCCTAAAAGATAACTACTATTCATAATACATTTCTAATAAAGTAAATAATAAACATGTAACTAATTACTAGTTTTATCGGTGTATAGCATTTCTTTTCCCTTCATTACATTTCTCTCAGTGTATTAAACCGGTCATCTGTCACATATGACAAATTGAACTTGGCTCTCCAACTTCAAAGGTGCCGACGGTTTTTGTCGCTTCTCTGCGGTTGTTATTCTCGGACGCGACCTCATAATGATTAAGTTTGAAACAGGTAATCTCCATAGTTGACAACCAAGTTTCTGTGATGCAGACAATTTCAGGATAGGCATTTGAATGTAAGAAGAGTTCCAAGTCAGCGGACTTAAGTCGAATGCTTCTAGCATTTAGATTAACAATCCTCACTCCCTTCATGATATCATTTTCTTCTGGGCTTTCCCGAATAGCCGTTGTTTTTGTAACTGAATGTAGATCTTTGGTTATGGGAACGAAAAAATGTAAATTTCTTTACAACTATTCCCTCTGGTCAGTTTTGAGGCTGTAGCAGATTTGCCTCAATTTCTTTGGGTGCCTTGACCTTGAAAGCCTTATATTCCCCAGACTTAACATCTGTTAATCTAATGTCCTGTCCAAAATTAGCTTTCAGATATTTCAGAAGATCAGACTCACCAATGTCAAGTGAAACTGATATTGAAGTTATTGGACTGGATGCCACCAGACTTCCAGGATTATTCTCAGATCTTTTCTGGCCAACTATAGAGTTAGCTTGGTTTGCAACTTCATCTTAGGTGAGGGTGGTTCGAGGAGTCCTTCCAGCTTCGTCGTCAGCTAAATTGATATATTTGCTGAGGGTCTGTTGGGTTGAGGCTTGCAATAAAGCATAATTAACATTATGTGCTGATATTTCAGGTTTTTGTGAAATAGTGCCATTGCCAATGTTCAAATGAGTCTGGGAATTCAATTCTACAGCCAGATTAAGTTTTTCCAAGGGTGATTTTTTCAGTTCCAAGCTATTCTGCTTTACACCTTCTATAAGACTTCCAAGCTGGATTGCAAGGTCACTGGTTTGCCTATTTAGAGCATCTGTAAGATTTTTGTTTATTGAAACTTCAAGCCTTCAATTGGCTATCTTGCGATGATGTAGCGGGTCTTGTAGCATGTTGTTCGATATGCTTGACTTTATTTTCCAGGTTGGCAATATGGCTAATATCTGGTTTTGATTGTATGAGCACCTTACATTCCTTCTCATTAGATTTGATTTGTTTATTCAACTCCTCAAATTTGGCTCGATGCTTCCTGACTTCCCTCTCGCAACTTGAGACATATTCTTAATAGTCAAACAGATGCAGTCAGGGCAAAAATGCAACAGTGATCTGGCCTTAAGGATCAGAACGCGAACTTCAGATGCACTTACCTTACTACAACTAGCGCATATTACGTTTTGGCATAGGTCGCAAGGAAACCCAAATAGTTGCGACTTATCCTCCTTATGAACACAGTCTTGCTTGTACTGTTGGTCATGTTATGCAGGTTATCAAATTCCAAAAAACGAGAAAGACCAACTTGAAGAAGAAGAAGAAATGACGTGACACTTCCTTGCTGACCAAGTGTCAAAAGAATGACGGTTGCAACTAACCTTACTTTTCACACAGTTTTGGCGGGAAAAAATCGGCAACAAAATTCAGTGATAAAAAGTCTTTTTAGAAGTTTTTGTTGGTTCTTCTCAAAAAAAAAAAACTCCACAATCCCTACACAGAACAACACACAGTAAGGCTAATAGACACTACAGTACTAATTAATTGTCACAAAACACGTATTTGTAGACAAAATGTAAATAACCAGACTGCAGGATGACCTTGTTGGAAAATATATTTCTTGTATGTGTTTCTTTAGAAATGCTTCTTTTAATATTTAGACCAAAAATATATTTCATTGAAATTTAAATTTGCTGGCGTGTATTTCAAAATAAAGTGCAATGGAAGTCCTAAATTCAATATTAAATCCCTACTTACTTACAAAATAAATTTCTTTTTTCCAACGTCGACACATTGATTTGTAATCATTCCTGTATCTCCATTTATGCTAGTTATAGAAGTTGCTCTATCTGCTATATGTAGAATCATAACTTCTTTTCGAAACGCGCTAGTAGAGTCTCTTAAACTGTTGTGTCGCTTCAAACAGAGTTCTTCTGACTGTGGTGGATTCGTTAAGTCAAAGGTGGAATTGCATTTTATGGAAATGTAGCTGTGTTCAACATGAGCTGGAGTAAATAAAGAAAATTATTAACGAATATGGGCAAGAATAATATAATAATAGTTGCCAAAAATGAAGTGAAGTAATAACTCGCATAATTTTCCGAAATACTTCGTATACCTTTGGTTTTATATAAGTAGCAACACTTTTAGGTATTCCGAATAAAATAATGACGTCACAATATACCACCAGATGATCAGCTAGTAGGGAATTCACCTCTTTAAAAAACTGCATTTTTAAAATAATGATATTTTGTGTATATTCTTCTAGAATTTGTCGAAATCATTGCTAATGGAAAATGATTCATACAAAATTGTCTCTTGCCATTTTAGTTTGGTGTTCTAGTGTTTGCCTACTATTTGCCTAAAATGTTTCAAAAAAATGTAGTGTGGCCACTGTGTCCCAAATGAATCTTGCCAACCGTGTACAAATCTAACCTTAAAAAAATAGTATGTTTGTGGACCACAGGCCAGCCCAGAAGTGAAACTGCTGTGGAGCCGGCCGGCGCCATATGACACATTTTTTAAAATTTTTGTAACACGCACTTCGAAGAAGTTTGGCTTGAAAAAATGCGTTGCTAAATTATCAAATTCGCATAAGAATAACGATTGTCGAAATCTGACCCTTACCTCGTTCATTTTTTTTGACATTTTCCAAAGTACCATGGGCAGATTTCTTCCAATTACAATTGAATTTAGTTAAGGCAGCGGCAGCTGGAATATTAAGGAAAGTAATTCCACCGATACAAAGAAGAGCGCCCCTGTAAAAAAAATAGAAGGTTGCTTCAAATATCACTTTATAACATCAGACTATGCGTATTATTATAGCCTCCAAATCAAGTCAAATCAAATCAAATAATCTTTAATGTCAATATACATACAGTATTTATTGACACATGTCAAAAGAAAAGTTAGTACAAGACAAAGCATAGACCAATATTATAAAACAAAGCATTGTTTGAACACCATAAGATAATGGTCTTTGGATTAAAATAATTTATAGGACATTTAAAATTTCACAGGCAGACCAAGCTAGGACACTATTACTTACACTATTTTAAAACTTAAATGCTAAGGAACAAGAATAGGGCGCCCGGCACCCAGCATATACCCAACCATAAAAACAAACCTGGTTTCAAGAAATTATCTAATCAAAAATGATGGTGTTAAGAAAATCACCCAAACTATAAAAACATTTGTTGTTAGTATATGTTTAACTATTTTTTTTAAATGGATTAAGGGAACGAATTTTTAGATATAGAGGAAGCTATTAAATATTTTTACAGCCATGAACTCTGGCCTAGTTTGACACCTTCCCAGTCTGCAGTAAGCAGTCACCAAATCATTCTTGTGCCTCGTATCATGATTATGAAAATGCCCATGAATTTTAAATATAATAATATGTTCATTCTATTTTACATAGAGCAGATTTTGCAAGATATATTCTGAGGGAAAAGTGAGAATGCCCATAGCAGAAAAAGCAGCTCTGCAGTCCTCTCGGTAACCAAGGCCAGCCATCAGATCCTCAGTGCTCTTCTCTGTAGCCTAAACACCCTGGCAGCATGTGTCGAGCCCCCCCATGTCATTATGCCATATATCATACTACTTGGAATAGGGCATAGTATGCTACTTTTAGTGTCTCAGGTGAAACACACCCCACCAGATTTCGCAGCACAAACACACTACTGCTCAGTTTCTTGCATACAGTATCAACATGATATTCCCAAGTTAGCCCTGTATCTATATGTATGTGAATTTTGCATGTGTTACTTGATTGTTATGAGTGTTTCTAAGGGAGAAAAGCACACTCTATGTTTTATCTGCATTCAATAAAAGTCGGTTAGACAGAAAACACTTCTCGACCGTGAGCCTTGCCTAGATCAGTTTCTCTTCTGCTTCGCCTTGGAATTCTCCAGCAACTGTGAGTGTGGTGTCATCCGCAAAAAGTATAAACCTGGAATTTTTGTTGCATTGTGGTAAGTCATTAATAAAAAATGAGAAAGGAATTGGTCCCAGTATGGATCCTTATGGAACTCCAATCTCTAATGGAAGTTATGCAGATGACACCCCCCTCACCCTTACTAACTGTGAGCGGTCACTAAGGTATGACTGCAGCAGCCTGACACTGCTGTCATTGAAATTATAAGACCTTAGCTTCCGCAGCAAGAGCTCACGTGAGACGCAGTCAAATGCCTTGCTCAGGTCACAGAAGAGCACTGACCGGTATGCGATTGCGATCCTCAAAGCAATTCATGACATCATCAAGGAGGTCCAAAACCCCCAAAGTGGTACTTTTCCCCTATCGAAACCCATATTGCCTATCTGTAAATAGTCCCTCTGTCTCGAAGAATTCAACAATCTGCTGTGCCATTGCTTTCTCAAAGATTTTCGAGATCACTGGAAGCCAAGAAATCGGTCTATAATTTGTGACAAGACCACTATCACCCTTTTTGTAGATTGTCGTAATGAGTGCTTGCTTCAGGGCTTTTGGAAATATACCCTCTCCAATACATATGTTGAAAAGTTTTGTGAGGGGAACAATAATTAAGTTTACAATTGATTTTATTAGTGGCACTGTTAGATTATATATAATAATATCAGAACTTTTTTTATTTTTTAGTTTGTTGATAATATCCCTCATATTTATGAAACTCATTTCTTTAAAAACAAAGTTCTCAGTATGAATATTAAGATTGCTCAGGTAGTGGATGGGGTCAGTATTGGCCTGGGGCATACTCCCAATCAGCTTTTTAGGTATATTTGAGAAAAATATATTAAATTCCTCGGGAGATATTTCTGTATCCGCAACATCCTTCCCCTTGCATCCCCTATTCTTGTTTATTATACCCCACATCCATTTTACTGGATTAGCTGCGGAAACTATGGCCCTATCATTAGTAAATCTCTTCGCCTCCACAATAGCACGTTTATATTCCATTTTATAACTTTTGTATGCTTTCAAATCATTGACTCTATTATACTGCTTGCACACATCATTCAAAAGGCCCAAAAACTCCCTCATGCCTCTAAGATCATCATTAAACCAGCTCACCTTGTTTGGTTGATCAGTTTTAGGCAAGGACTTATTGGCCAAAATCACGTCCAAAAAATCGATCACTATCTCCCGGTCTATATGCAAGAACGCTTGGAGAAATGTATTGACATTTGTGTAATTTGTTTGAAATGCAAATTTGATTTTTGTAACTATGAATATAATTTTCTTTAAAAATTTGACTGTTCTTTTTACATTCTTATTAGTTTACAATGTTTACATACAATGCGGCGTGGCAAACAATGAATACAGTCTAATTTTCCCTGCATATATCTCACAAACAAAATGATTTTTGACAAACGTTTATAAGAAGTTTTTTCTTCATATTTCGACTCAACAATTTCGATCTCGGACTCAAGGGCAATATGTCAACAAATAAAAATTGTGAAAAAAAAACGCAAGATCTTGCGTAAGTCTTGCAATACTAGGTCTTGGTCTTGCATAAGTCTTGCACTGCTCTGTCTTGGTCTTGGTCTTGCAGACCTGGGGCTGGTCTTAGTATTGATCTTGGTTTTGTTTTTTCTGCAAGACCAAGACCAAGACCGCAAGAACAAGACCAGTCTCGCTCGTCACTACTAATTTTTTTAAGTTTTTTTTCTCAACTTTTGCCCCCGGTTTCGACACTTTTTAAAAAAATATATATATTTCTGTTTTTTTTTTAAATTTCGCCGAAAACCGCGTTTTTCTCTCTTTGTTTCTTTATTTCGTTTTATAATACTTTTATTAACTCTCCGAACAATTTTTTCTTTTTATTTTTTTTATAATTTTTTTTTCTTATTTGGTGTTATAATACTTTTATTAACTTTCCGAACAATCTTCTTTTTTATTTATTTTTTTTGTTTTTTTTATTAATTTTTTTATTCGTTTTATAATACTATAAAAGTATTACTTTCCAAACATTTTTTCAAAGTTTTTTTCAATTTTTTCTCATTTTTAACACGCTTTTATTAGCTTCACCTGTATGTATGTTTGTTTGTTTGTAACTGATGAACGCCAGCTCGCGATCCGTTCGGCATGTTCCCGATGAGGTAGAGGGCTGAAATTTTCAGGGGATGTAGACGGGGTAAAATGAAAATTCTGTGCCAAAACTGGAGGTCTTACCCCCCCCCCCCCTCCTCCCCGTTCGGACAGGAGAGGGGGAGAAGAAAGAACTAAAAGAATTAATTCCGAGAGAACGAGAGGGGGTAGGGGGTCTAAATTTTTATGGGAGGTGTGGTAGCTGGGGAGCTACCTTGGGCCACATGGGGGGCGGCGGGGCTCTAATTTAAGAGGGGAATTTGGGGAAAAAACCGTTTTTTGGCCGTAGCTCTGCAACGAAGGCTTCTCAAGGACCGACGACAATACAATAATTTTATAAGTATATCTAACTATCCTGGTGAGGATCGCCAGGATTAAATAATATAGTTTAAAAAAATGCTTCCATAGTACAGGGTGTCCCAAATTCGAGCCTCATCATTGGGATCTCGGAAACTAGAAGAGATACGAGGTCGGTTAAATTGAGGCAAAGTTGCGCAATTTGATGCTGATTAAAATGCCACCTTAAAAGTTAAAAAAATCCGAATACTTCCGAAGATATTTAGAAAAAACCGAATATTCGCGATTTCATTTTTATTTTTTTATGACTCTATTTGAATAGATATTACAAAATAAATTTCATATTCTTATTGCCACTTTTTCTGTTCTACAAGATGGTGTTATCAGATTTTCAAACCGACGTTTCGTTTTTGAGCTGCCATCATCAACTTTGGTTTTTTAAATACGGCCCTGGATTATTTATTACGGATTTTAAGAGCATCTAAAGTCCCAAAGCCAATGATGTATCGCACTTATTCGAAAAATTCCTATTAATGACATTTTCCATAAGACCTCATGTGTTAGAGAGAGACAGAAAACATATTTTTGGTAAGATTTTACCAGGAAATCATTAAAATGATTTTTTCGAATAAGTGCGATACATCATTGGTTTTGGGACATTAGAAGCTCTTAAAGTCCGTAATAAAAAATCCAGGGCCGTATTTAAAAAAACAAAGTTGATTATGGCAGCTCAAAGACGAAACGTCGGTTTGAAAATCTGATAACACCATCTTGTAGAACAGAAAAAGTAGCAATGAGAATATGAAATTTATTTTGTAATATCTATTCAAATAGAGTCATAAAAAAATAAAAATGAAATCGCGAATATTCGGTTTTTTCTAAATATCTTCGGAAGTATTCGGATTTTTTTAACTTTTAAGGTGGTATTTTAATCAGCATCAAATCGCGCAACTTTGCCTCAATTTAACCGACCTCGTATCTCTTCTAGTTTCCGAGATCCCAATGATGAGGCTCGAATTTGGGACACCCTGTACATCGAACTAAAAAGTGGAAAATAAATATAGTTAAAAAAACTAAAAAAAAACACGCTTTAATGATCAATCGAACTAAAAAACAAAAAATAATTATTAATACAGGCAGAAAATAATAATGAACGAAAAATATTAGTATTATTGTGAATAAAGCGGGGGGTGCTCGATGTATAGGGTGGCTCAAATTAGTGTCTATGTATGGGGAACTCGAAAACCTTAAGAGATACAGTGTCGGTGAAATTAAGGCAAAATTGCGTATTTAGGTGCCTAACAATATTATGCCGTTTAGAAACTTTCAAAATTCCGAGTATTTACGGAGATATCCGGAAATAAACGAAATTTTGAAAAATCGTCTTATTTTTTTCCTGGGCTTATTTAAAAAACGGATTTCAAATCTAATTATTGCACTTTTGTATTGCCACTTTTTCCCCTCTATCCAATGATGATATCCAGTTTGAAATCCGACGTTTCGTCTTCAAGGGATCATCATCAACTTTCTTTTTTTAAATACGAACTTTAATTTTTTTTATCGTTTTTCAGATGGTATTGGCGTTATTAATATGAGTATGTGTTTTTATTTTTTTAAATTTTTATTATTTTTTTATTATTTTTATTTTATATATTTTGCTTTGGCGTGATTTAAAAAATTTAAGGTACGTAAATTTTGATATTCTATAAAAATATTTTATTTGTTTTTTGTAAAGTGGAAAATTGGAGCTCGTATTAAAAATAAAAAATAGTAAAATTAGGGCAGTATATGACCATGAACTATTACTCAGTACTATTACTAGTTTATTTATAAGCAAAATTCCAATAGGTGTTTTTCCATCAAAGTGCCTATAGTATCACGTAGTATGATTATAAAATGTTGATCTCTATTAAATAATTTTTTTTACAATACAATACAATACAATACAACAGCTCTTTATTAAAAATTTTTAAACTTACAAATCAAATCATAAAAATAAAGCACAAAAGCTCTACAGAGCTTGTCTGTGTAATAAATAATAGAATGGTATTTTGAAAATCAAAACATTATTTGTACGAGCCCAACTTAAAATTAAAATTACAAACTTTTAGGATAAAAATGTAAAAAGTAAAAACACATGCCCCACATGGGTAAGCCTAAAAAACATATAACTAATTTACACATACATATCTAACACATACACATACACAGTCACTTATTGGTAATAAACTAAAAACAAAGTATGTAAAATCCTATAAAACATTGGTCTCCCTTCATCGCCCTCTCCTCCACTAATCTCGCACGTTTTTAAATGCCACTATATTTTCTAATATATATTCCCTAACTTTCTTCTTAAAGATGTTAAAATTATTTATATTTTTAATTTCCGGTGGGAGAAAGTTATAGATTTTGATCCCCGTATAATCAATAAATCTTAAATATGAAGAGTTATTTGGTCGTTGGGTATTGAAGTTTATATTACTATTTGATCTAGTTGGGTAATTATGTTTTATTGCTTGATAATTAGTTTTTCTCTGATGAATATATTTTACGACAGACAAAATGTATAGCGTTTCGAAATCTACCAAAGTTGATCTGTCGGAAACATTCTTGGCTTATCATATATAATCTTAATAAACCACTTTTGTAGACTTTTGATTTTTTCATAATATCTATCATAACCACCTCCCCAGATACATAGACCGTAATTTAAAACCGATTCCACTAGTGTTTGATATATTTACTCAAGTATTTTGGTACTAAGAAAGCCTTTTAGTTGTTTAAATTTATAAATATTACGTCTTAGTTTATTTGAGGTAATTTCAATATGGCAGTCCCACCTTAGGTGTTGGTCTATTTGTAGTCCTAAGTATCGTATGTCATTCACATTTTGTATTTTTAGGTTGTAGCTACAGTTAATTCTATTTTTACATGAATGCACACTGTCAGAATTTGGTTGACCATTTATATACAGAGAAAAAGCAATATATTTTGTGTTGGCAGTATTCAAACTAAGCAAGTTAGCATTTAGCCAAGCATAAGTTAATTGTATTTTATTTTCAGCGGCAATTTTTGTTTCGTCCCAACTATTTTCAGCAATTATATCCACAGTATCATCCGCATATGAAGCTGTTATTCCTCTAGGGTTTGGTAAGTTAAGTAAATCGTTTATATATATCAAGAAAAGTACTGGTCCCAAAATTGTTCCCTGTGGAATTCCCATTTGTAAGACCTTCTCTGCGCTAAGTGTGGAACTGATTAAAACTCTTTGTTTTCGATCAGTTAAATAATCTTTAATAAGTTCCCAGGCCACACCTCTGACGCCATACCAATCCATTTTTATTAGTAGTCTGTCATGGGGTACTGTATCGAAAGCCTTTGCTAGATCCAGGAATATAGCAAGAGGCTTTCGACCTGAATTGATTTCCGAATGAATAAAGCTCACCACTCGATACATCGCATCCGTTGTTGAAATTCCCTTCCTAAACCCAAATTGCATTTTTGAGATAATATTATTTTGATCAAAATGTTCCACTAATCTGGATTTTATCGCTTTTTCTACAATTTTTGCCACATTACTTATAAGTGAGATAAGTCTATAATTTGTTGTGTCAAATGGGCTACCCTGTTTAAAGATTGGGGTGACCACAGTTGCTTTAAAAATATTCGGGAATCTACCCTGTACGAAAATTATATTAATTAAAGCTGTAAGAGGAGGTACAATGGTATCTGCAATCAGTTTAAGGGTTTTTGCTTTAAATTTGTCATGTCCAGGGCTAGCCTCGTTTTTTAAGGAGTTTATTATTTCCATTATTTCCGCCTTGTGTTATAGGGGAAAGGGTTAATATATTTTTAGTGTGGGGGATAGGGAAGTTTATATTGTCGGTTTTTGTAATTGTATTTGCCATCATAATCCCTATACCTGTAAAAAAGTCATTAAATGCATTGGCGATATCGAGGTCTTTAGAATAGTTACCATTTTCTGTTTCAATTCTCCTAATGCTAGATGCTCTTGCTTCATTATCGTTGGTTGCCTCTTTTATAATTTTCCACGTTTTTCTTATATCATTTCTCGATTCAAATATTTTTTCTTTGTAATAGTTATTTTTAGTATTTTTTATTATTTTATTTATTCTATTTCTTAGGTCTTTATAGGCATTTTTAGCTTGTATATTGTCTGGATTTCTTGTTGCATATTTTTGTTGTTTATCTCGTTCTTTTATAAGGTGTACTAAATCTGCTGTTATCCAGTCCTTTTTTCTCCTATTTAGCTTACCCACCTTAATGGTCCTATATTCTGTGGAACGATTTATATGATATTTAATTTTGTTTATAAACTTAGTAGCCATTCTATCTGCATCACTTTCAGTCAAAACGTTAGACCATTGTTCCTTCTTGAGGTTCTGCAGCAATTTAGTCGAACTCATATTTTCTATTGTAACTTTTTCAATCTTTTTCGTTACTGCTTCATGTTTTGAGTTTAGAATTAATAAAGTTGCGTAGTGATCGGTAATAGACGATTTTAAAATAAAAGAATCAATTTTATAGCATCTGCTAAAATTATTGTCTTTAATAAAGACATGGTCGATTATTGTTGCCGTTGTGGGTGTGACTCGAGTAGATTTGTCAATCAGAGGAATTAACCCAAAGCTTGCTGTGATATTGAGATATTGCTGGACAATATTATCATCCAGCTTAGCTAGATCGATATTAATATCACTTACCAGAAGATCAATTTGACCAACATCGCTCTTAGAATTAAGTATTTCATTTAAGTCTTGCAAAAACAAGTTCAGTTTCGTTGAGGGGGGTCTATATACTGCGAGTAACCTGTACCTAACCTTATTTTTACTTTAATTGGTTAAAAGTTGGGAATATTTTATCTTTGCAGTAAGCAATTTGTTTGAGTGCATGGCCATATTCTCGTAAAAAATAATTTTACTATTTTTTATTTTTAATACGCTCCAATTTTTCACTTAATACAAAAAACAAACTAAAATATTTTTATAGAATATAAAAATTTCAAATGACCGTTATTACTATTAATTATTTAAAATTACGCCAAAGCAAAATATACAAAAAAATAATATTAAAAATAAAAAAAAATTAAAAAAAATAAAAACACATAATCATATTAATAACGCCAATACCATCTGAAAAACGATAAAAAAAAATAAACTTCGTATTTAAAAAAAGAAAGTTGATGATGATCCCTTGAAGACGAAACGTCGGATTTCAAACTGGATACCATCATTGGATAGAGCGGAAAAAGTGGCAATGCAAAAATGCAATTCAATTTGAAATCCGTTTTTAAATAAGCCCAGGAAAAAAATAAAACGATTTTTCAAAATTTTGGTTTTTTTCCGGATATCTCCGGAATTTTAAAACTTTATAAACGGCATAATGTTAGGCACCTAAATGCGCAATTTTGCCTTAATTTGACCGACCACTGTATCTCTTACGGTTTTCGAGTTCCCCATACATAGACACGAATTCGAGCCACCCTGTACATAAAATATAGCACAAAGCGGCCCGCGCTTTTTTCATAATAATACTAATATTTTTCGTTCATTATTATTTTCTGCCTGTATTAATAATTATTTTTTGTTTTTTTAGTTCGATTGATCATTAAAGCGTGTTTTTTTAGTTTTTTTAAACTATATTTATTTCAAAAATCTTTGTTTTTTTTATAAAGCATTTTTGACATCCCCGACCTCGTAGCTGAACTTCTTCGCCTTAAACCGCGTTTCTCTAACTTTGTTTTTTCTATTAACTTTTTTCTTATCTCGTTATACTTACCCAAAATGCCTCCTCCCCCATGAGGCACACATACCATAAAAATTTCGACCCGTTCCTCCGAAATTAATTATTTTATTTTTTCATCTTGGTCGAACGGTTTACGGGGTCCAGTTTTCGTCCAGTATATTAACCATGATCGACGCTAAGGCAATAATAGTGGCGAAAGGACATCTACCCCACAGTTCTGTTATGGGTCTTAATTAAACCAATAGAAATGCATGAAATTAATAGTTAATGGGTGGAGCTAGATTGAAAAATGTAAAACCGACGCACACTGGGGTATTAACAATATCAAACTGATCGACAATCAAAAACTCAAGTATGCGCTGGTTTTTAAAAATACTCATAAATGATAAGTCGGCACAATAGCGGCGTTTACACGTACGGTTTTTTCCACAGTTTTGGAGCGTAAACTCCAATCGCGCAGGATATCCTGCCCGTATAAATACTCGGTAAATCGGCGCGTGGAACCAATGTGGAACGTGACCACGGAGTGAACGTCAGTCGCGCAGAACAGATACAACTTGCCTTGCATTTACATTGGCACTTTTTTAGACAGTCCATAACACGTTGTTTTATTTGAACTTTAGCACAAAAAAAATTGTCGTGGACAAGGGAAAACATTGAACGTTTCATAGACATTTATAGGAGTTACCCTTGCTTGTGGAAAGTTAAGAGTGATGAGTACAAAAATAAAAATTTGAAAAACGCTGCTTATTTTTTACCCAATTTATCTTATTTTTTTTGTATCCATTGTATTTAGGAATACGTATGATGCTGCACAGGCAATTGCACTAGTTTTTAATTTTTTTCTGTCCATGAATCCAACTAGATAACCTTACCTCGTGGCGTGTTATATTGAACATTCCAACCAGGTGGAAATTCCACACGCCACTCCAAAATCGTATCGTTTTACATTTACACGTACGTTTTTGACTTTCGCACTCCAAATATGCAGAACTGGAACGTATAATTGGAGTGTCTTAAACTTTTATGTCCAGTCGTGCGCAACGTCGTGAGACGCCAGAATGCGCTCCAAAACCGAAGAAATGGAACGCCCGTGTAAACGCCGCTATCACTTGTTTACTCTGCGTTGTCAAGCATTTGTTTATCGGGATTATTTGGCTGTCATTTTATGTCAAAGATACTACCTAACCTACTTAGAGCAAATTTTAAATAAATTCTGATTTTTTATGTGTAAATTTATTATTTAGATTCGATACTGTGTCCTTTTTACATGCAAACTCGGCCCCGATTTAAGAAGGATGAACAACCTACAGGTGTGTATTTTAACATATTATATTAATTTTCAAAAAGCGATCTTTATAAGTAATAGTCTTTTAAATTTAATATACGAGGTTTCAAAAATCATGTAAAAAACATAAAGTATGACTTGAACAGAGAGGTTTAGTTAACTACTTTCCTGAATTCAGCTAAGTTTCTATATACTTACCTATTACTCAGTAAACATCCAGTTTTTTGATGGTTAAAAACCTGGCTGCTACTTTTTGCTCCTTTTTGGCCAAAATAGAAAAAATTGCTCCAGTGTTGTCACTGTAACACTGAAATCCGTCAACTATACATCAGAGTGTTTAAAAAAGAGGCGGCAATATTTAAGGGCGTGATTTCTTAGGTTATTTTATGAAAAAAAGTTTCCATAAACATACGTCCGGAAGTGCATAATTTCCAAGATACAGGGTGTTAAAATTTTAGTTTTATTTTTGTTTTTCCTTATAATTTTCTAAATAATGCCAATATATTGTTGAAATTTGGTATTTAGGAGTTTTTGATATTAGAAATTTTACATTTATATTAATTTAGCTCTAACTTGTAGGGCGCGCCATCAATATGACTTTTTAGAAGTAAACATTCAGCCTTTTTATGGTGAAAAAACTGGCTGCTACTTTTTGCTTCTCGTTGGCCAAAATAAAATAAACTGGTCCAGTCTCTGAATGTAATATTTTTTCTCCCTTTATTTCTCCACGTGTGGTTCTTTTATAGAAACGCATCAAGATGTGTTGAAAATGAAAGTGGAGAATTTATTTTATCGAATAACTCAAATTAGCCAGGAATTTGAAGACCTCCAAGCATACATTCAAAGGGAAACCAATCACCCAGCAGAGGCTTTACCATCCCTTAGTTCAAAATTGAACATGTTTAAATTTAAACTGCGGAAAAAATGGGCCGAATCTTGCAGGATATAATCAAGGTTTTTGAGCAGGAATAGAGAGTGGCTTGATAGCTATATGGAATTTAAAATATATCCTCGTGAACTTAATCAAAATATTGCGTGTAAACGCGGTTGTCTTACTGTACGCTTTCAAATTGCGTCAAAAGTAGAAAAACTATTTCTTTGAGGGAACACCCTGTCGATATCTTGGCCTACTCGACTCGAAAGAAGCTTCGCTTAACAGATAATAGTAGAGCATCCAACATCCTTAAAAAAGTGTCCAGTAACTGAGTAACCCCGAAAAAGCAAAAGTATATAGTGAGGCAATTAAAGAATATGAAAACAAGGATAAATCAAAAATGACTAAAGAAGAGGCTCTCTCTTTAATGACCGAAGCAAAGCTAACCAGGCATCAGTATAATTTAGTTCAACGAAAAGTAGGTTTCCATGCTACTCATATGTGCAGGAAGCTAAAAGAGATTGCTACCCACAGAAACAACACATTTCAATAACTGACATTTGGGCCAAAATTACACTACAGGGTCTTTTAGACCATACCACCTTAAGATTATTGGAATCAATCAAAGATGTTTTAAACAGTATGCCTGAGAGTGATGGTTTTGATCTTCATTTAATTTCGAAGTGGGGTCTAGATGGCACAAATGCCAGTGAATATAAGCAATGCTTTGAAACTCCTGATAGCAGTGATGGAAGCATACATTTTACATCTCTTGTACCTATACAATTGTATTCTAATAAAAATAGAGATTGCATTCTGTGGCAAAATCCTAGACCACGCTCTACCAGGTACTGTCGACCTATTCGCATTTGTTTTGAACGCGAAACAGTCGACATTACTAAAGTTGAAAAAGAAAGAGTTGATAGAGAAATTCAATCGCTGATTCCTTCAACATTTTCTTGCAATGGCCAACAATTTATCATCTATCATAATGTACTTTTTACAATGATAGATGGCAAAATTGGTAATGCCATTGCGGATAATAAACCGACACAGCGTTGTTATGTATGTGACTTAACTTGTAAGGATTTCAATAACATTGAGAAATGCTTACAAGTTAATGTTAAAAAAGAAATGTTTGAGTTCGGTTTGAGTATCTTGCACGCATGGATCAGATTCATGGAATGCTTACTACATCTAGCCTATAAAATCGGCATAAAAAGTATCAAGCTCGAGGGCAACAAGAAAAAGAGCTTGTTGCAAAACGAAAGCAAAAAATTCAAACCAAATTCAAACATGTGCTTAGTCTTTGGGTAGATAAGCCCAAACAAGGATTTGGGAACACCAATAACGGTAATACGGCCAGACGATTCTTTGAGAATGAAGACGAGTCTGCCCGTATTACCGGCATTGATAAAACTTTAATACATAAGTTTCACGTAATTTTGCATACCCTTTCGTCTGGTTTTGATATTGATCCAGAAAAATTACACAAATTCTGTCTTGAAACAGCAAAATTATATGTAGAAAAGTACGCTTGGTATATGATGCCGCCAACCGTGCATAAAATTATTTTACAAGATCCCCAAATTGTTGCGAATGCTTTATTACCTATTGGCCAACTGAGCGAAGAAGCTCAAGAGGCTTGGAATAAAGACATAAAGCAATATAGACAGGCTCAAGCTAGAAAATGTTCTAGAGGGGGGGGACATTTTAAATAATTTATTAATCTCTTCAGACCCTCTAACTACAAGTCTTAGACAGTTGCCTCCAAAAAAAATTAGGAAACTTTCTACAGAAGTTCAAAATTTGCTAAAACCTCCGAATGAACCAACAAATTTACATAATTTAGATAATCTTAGCAATTCAGAATCAGATGCATCTACCTCAGACTCTGACTAAATTATAATTCTCAAAAACGAAACACATTTCTGTAAATTGTGTGTTTGTGTTATTATTGCTGATGTTTAGTTAATTAGTATTTTCCTTTCATATTCATAGTTTACTGTAGCATATTTTTATTAGTCATGTTACAACATCGTTTATAAATTTAGTATTTTGTTACATTTAAGATAAAAAAAAATTAAACCTATTATTTTTGGCATGCGAAAGTGTCAAAAAGACGTTTCCTGAACTTAATTAACGATAAGAGCCTCCGTTATTTACGGAGAAATAAGGAAATGTCATTTCTTGCCTGTGCTTATTTTAATAAATTAATGTTAATAAGCTATTGTTTGCTATTTATTTAGTAAATAAATTTTAAACTTTTATTGCAAATTAAAATTCAAGGCTTTAAATTTTTGTATTTTTCTTGGTGGGCTTTTTATGGTCATCGTTATTGAAATAACGATAGGAGTATTAATGTAATGTTAAAATTTACGGTTTCAAAATCTCTCTCTAAGAGCTTTGTATGCAAGTCAAAGGTCCCATAGCAGCCTAATATCTCAGAAACAATTGCGTGAAAACTTTTGAAATTTAATATGGGCGAAGTTGCCAAGTCTATAGTTTTATTTTCTTAGAGTTTCAAACAATTTATTTTAAATGAAAATGATAATATTTTTTTTTATTTAGTTTTTAAAATGCAGGCAATTTAAACATTAAATAAAAACATATTCTTTTCATTTAAAATATGAAAGTTCGGGCCTTTGGGAGGAAGACTATAAACTTGCCATTTGTGCACATAATTATTAGATCAAGTATACTTAAAAAATTCCGGTGTACAAAATTGCACGCAATCCTCACTGAAATATTTGGCTGTTGCGGAATTTTTGACTAACCCTGTATAATG
>MU182830.1:0-18612 GCA_016904865.1 Pissodes strobi
TTACATAACCTGTCTTGTCTCATAGAGTTCCTTAAATAGGTTTTTATCAATTTTAGTTTTGAAAATGATCGTTCAGCACTAGCTGTAGTCACAGGAATTGTAAGAAATAACATTAATGCAGTGCATACTTCAGAAAAGCTGCAGGACATAAAATGATTTTTTATTATTAATAAATCAGCAAGGTCTCTAATACACGAAGATTTTTCTATTTGGTCTCTGAAAGTGGATCGAAAACTGAGAATTTCTCTGGCAAATGATTCAGATATGTCTTTTTTATATATCTCAATAAATTCTAGAGCTTTTTTTAATCGATCAGTGTCATTTAAAACTTTTAAAGTGGAAGGCTGCAAAACACTGAAATTTGAAACAATTTCATTCATTGGAAGGAAACGCGATTTCAGTTGGTTTATAATGATGTCCAATACTCGATAAAATATGTTCACTTTGAACAAACTTTCCGGATCTTGGAGACGCTCATCTTCGCAAAGCTCATCAAAATGGCGTTTTACCTTCCTCTGACGAGTTTTAAAAAATTCAGGCGTGATGGACCATTTTTCTGCTACACTATTTGCTTCCATTTTTAAATTTTCAAATTCATGTCGATACCTTTCCAATTCTTCTAGACAAATTTTCAAACGTTTTAAGGCATTTGAAAGATCGGTGGCTTTAGACTGAAGTGCTTTAGAGGCTGCATCGATAGTAAGTAGGATCTTGCAATGAAAAACCAATATCATAATAGAATTGTAGTTTTCGATCTTCTTTTTGAGTGAAACAGCTTCATTTCTTTCATCTGATTTGCAATTTAACAGAATTGTTTTCGTTAGCGCTTTTTGGACGTCAACAAACCGAACTTTTAAAGCAAAAACGGCATCATAACATCCTGCCCATCTAGTAGGGTTTAATGTTTTTAATGTTATTGAAGTTGAAGACTCACTTTCTTTATTAGATATAAAACTTGATAAAATATTCCATCTTTTGATACTATTCTCAAAAAAATTATAAATTTGTTGAACTGTTTCAAAAAAATTTTGCATATCAATAACCTCTCTCACTGCATCATTGAGTACTAGATTTAAATTATGAGCAGCACAGTGAACATATACGGCATTTGGCTCGACATCTTTTATGAGTTTTTGAACTCCACCATAAGTCCCTTTCATTGTGTTAGCACCATCATATCCTTGTCCTCGACACTTATTTAGAGGAATATTTTTGTAATTTATGGATTTAATAATTTGCTTGGACATTGCTAAGGCAGTTTGATCCTTAACTTCATGATATCCTAAAAATGTTTCTTTAATGACAAGTGCCTTTGGGATCCCATTACCATCTTTTTCGATCATACAATAACGGTAAAGTTCACACATTTGATCAATTTTTGAAATATCTTGAGTTGTATCGAATATGAGTGCATTTTCTACTTTTAGAACCAGGACAGAAATTAGCTCATTTTGTATTTTTGGACTTAAGTATTTTATCTGGCCCTTTGGTTTACTTAACAATTCTTGTAAAATCGGGTCGTATTTTCCTAATAACTGAACAATACTCAAAAAGTTTCCTTTGGAGCTTGGATCACTGCTATCTGCGTTTTCTCTGTGGCCACGAAAGACTAAATTACACGTTGAAAGTGGCAGAGTAACATCAAGGAGCCTAGAAAGTACTTGGCGCCAAAAAGATTTTTCTTTTTTGATCATAGACTCTTGCTCTTCATCGAGTGTTCCATGTAGCCGCCACTGTTGATACGTAAGGCAGGAATCCAGATGAATTTTTGATGTGTCGTGTCTTTGTATGGCATCTACAATATGTTTCCAGTCGTCATAGCCCTCAATCCAAACATTTTGTATTTTCTTACATGCCCGATTTGCGAATAACTAACACGGTTCACAATACGCCTTCTGAAGTATTAAAGAATAGGATAGCCATGTACGTTCAAGTTTCACACCAGACTTGGAAACAATATAGTAATGTTTTTCTAGAAAATATCTATTGTCACTATCGTTTAAGAAAGGGCCCTTAGGTTTACAATGTCCGTTTTCACTCACGAACCTTTTCACTTGATCAGTTAGCTCTTTAAAATTACCCTTATCAGTAACATATGGCGAAGATACAATATTGCTCATGCTAAAATATAATTCTCTTTGATTTTTGCTAGTACCTTGTTGTGGTTGTTCTGGATCTGGATAGTCACTGGTGTTGGGTGCTGCATCTGATAATTCTGGTATACTTTTAGTAAGGTCCAATTCTTCACTTTTGGAGCACTGTTCACTAGACTTTTCATTATTTAAGTCATAATTTTTCAAGTACTGACTAAATTTAGGTAGCTTTTTATTTTTTTCTTCAGTCTCCCTCTTTCTCTTTCGTTTTTCGCTCCCACTTAAATATTTTCTGGAACTGGATATTTTAATATCTAACTTCCACAATCAACTTTACTTTGCCACCATTTTCATATTCAATAAAAGAACAAATACGAAAAATCAAAGATACAAATCACCAATTGTCAAAATAATCACACAAAGAATACGCAGTCAGTAGAGCCCCCTTAAAAAAATATCAAATCCGGAATTCCCCTAACCTAATATAATGTTTCTAGCTCGCCCCAGCAGCAGCGCCAGGCGCCACGAAAAAAGTGAAAACAAAATGGGGAATTCCCCGATCGTCAATGCTCACCCGCGCTGTCAACGTACCGCGACAAAATATGTAGAAACCAATGGATGCGTTTTAAAATGAATAGAGATGTGCAATTACCGGTATTTTGATTGACGGTTTTTTGACGGTCATAAGTACGTAAAATTACTCGTCACGGGTAACGTGTACATCTATAAAAATGAATCAACATCTTTTTGTTTAGGTTGGTTGAAATGCTTAACGATTAACTTGAAATTGTATTATGGTCTTTAGTTGTCTCACTTTGGATTTTAAGCAGAACTTATAAAAATATACATTTCAAATAAAATAAAATACTCAGGTACAATGTAAAAAAATATTTTTGAGCTCGCGGCCTCTTGGGCCGGGGCCCTCTTGGGTCGGGGGCCCGTGGCATTTTGCCAGCCCTGCCACCGTATTGTTACGCCACTGACTAGAGGGCACGTAATGAATGAACTCAGAAATTGGGAAAAAAGGCGGAAAGAGACACATTGGGCCAATGCACCTGGACAGAGACAAGCCAAAAGACTTATCTCTCACACTCTTAACTACACAAAAAAGTTACCAAAAATAAGATAAAACTGTCCGTAGACCTTCTCACTGGACATGGTCCCTGGAGGTACCACCTCAAGAAAATGGGGAAAACCACTGACCAACAATGCAGATTCTGCCAAACTATGACTGAAACGTAAGAGCACCTGCTCTGCTAATGTCAGGCCCTGACTCACCAATGCTTGAGACATCTCAAAAATGCCCTCGTAGCACCTGGAGATCTACATAAGCTAAACCCTCGCAATATTCTGAGGTTCTCGGAAGAAATAGGAAATTTCATGTAAAATAGATGGGTATACACAAAATATCAAATTGTGGTCGCCGTGCTGAAGGCCAAATCTACCATACCATACCAAACCAGGAAAAAGGAAAGTAAAGATCAAAAATGTTTTTGTTTTAATAAATATAGTATAATAGGTACAATGAATTAATGTACGTAGACGAACAAATGTACATTAATGAATTGGGGCAACTTAACTCTACTTTACTTTAAGTGTAGTTCTGTGTCACTATCACTTTATCTTTATCTAAGCCTTAACTTATCATTAAGGGTTCAATATTACTACTCATGCGCATAAGAATTTTCGACCTTAATTACGTATTTTATACAGTTTTTCCAACTGTCAATAGAAATATCACTTGAGTATTATGTTTTTTTATTAATTATACTACAGATAGTATACTTAATGTGGAAGACGTATAATTCCTTCTAATATTTGGTTTAAATTCAATCCATATTAGTTCGATTGAATTAAAAACACAATAAGACGCAACATTGTATGCCCAATTTCTGATGCAAGTTTATCATACACGTGTCTTTATTAATTTTAAAAGCGTTTAATACCTCTAAAAGATTCCATTTTATGAAAATATATGTTATGTTCTATCATAAAATTTTGAATTTCTGCTTTTGTGCTGTTAGATCAAAGTAATATTTTTACTTGCCGACTGTGGTAATTAGCCTTGGCCATGACAATAACGCCATTTTAAGTATATTTTCAAAAAGACGATATTCAAACTAATCTTCAAAAAGTTTTGGCTTAGCGTCTTGGTGATAACCTAAAAAAAAATCTTCTATGTTTTTAGTTAAAAGCAGCAGACAGTTTGGAACAAATCCATTTTCAGAACCTGCATGCATTATCGTTATTTTTTGCCTTTACTTAAAAGAACTTTGGATTGGCATTTCTTTGAAAGATCATTCGATCTTTTTCTTGTAGTGTCGTAAATATCAAACCATGTTTCGTCAAGCTAGATAATGGAACCATTTTCTGCTCTATATTGTTTGATAACCGTCAAATAATTATGACATAAATTCCGTAAACGGTGAGTTTGGGTTTTGTCTTTTCTTTAGGTTTGAAATGTTACAGGAAACGTTTCTTTTATCGTTCACGAACCTTTCTCTTTCAGGGAAACCAGCATAGATACAGATTTTTCTTCATATATTTGATCAATTTTTCTTCTCAATAAATCCATATCATCTTAATCAATACTTCTTATCTTGCCAGGGTCACTTTTTTCTAGGATTAACATGCTTTAGTACTATATCTTCTACTGAAGATAATGATGTACTTGATAAAGCAAACGTTTCGGCTAACGCATTACTTGAATTAAAATCTCTTTGGAGCAACGATTGTTACACATATTTAAATTAGCATCGGGAAATAAAAGCTTTCTTCTTGGAGGTACACTACCAGATACACCACTATCTGCACAGGTCCATGGACGCCGCATTCGCCGAAAACCAATATGGATTAAACGTTGAAATTTCAATTTGATATTTATATCCTACTTAATATGATATAATAGAGGTTGCTGGTCATAAATAAAATTTGTAGACCGGCACTGTGTGAAAAGGTGGCAAATTTAGGACATCTTGTGGCCGGATGAATAATTAGGGTTCTATTGCAGTCAATAGGTCAACGGTATATTTGGACCAAACTTTACAATATTGATCATTATAAGTTTGCGATTCTTTGCACAATCAAAAATTTGATTAATCATTGCAGGAGTACATTAAGAATTTCATTATGGTGGGAATATGCAATTTTCTACGTTTGTTTAGATAATATGGTGACGATAAATACCTATGATTAAATTTGTAATGTGCATTTTCACCAGCTGAAATGGTATAACTAATCAAATATTTTTTAAACTATGTTTGTAAATTCGCTATTTGTTATCCTTAACAATCTAAAAAATCTAATTAGCGTTGCCGCTCCCACCATGGATAAAATGTTTACTTTGAAAGACGAAATGTAGGCTCACCATAAGGTTAATCATAATTTAATCGAATATGATATACCTTTTGTAATTATGAGAGTTTATAAGTAGATGCTGATTTATTTTAATGTCCTAATTAAAATTTCTTCTCTACAAACCCTAGTGTATTCTTATTCTTGATTCTGCGTCGCTGTACACTTCCACAAATTTTTAACTTGATACCCTAATTAAGGAACTAGCCGGAAGATCTACCGAACTACCAAGATTTTAAATGGATGCCACCAAAGAGTTTCATAAACTAAACTGCATTATGAATTTTAGTTAATTTCAACAATATATTATCATCTAAATACCATAATAAATTGTTTACAATTGAAAGTATAGAGACTTTTATTTGAATTTAACTAAGTTGCCTCTTTTACTAGGCCCTTGTTATGAGAGGTCTTGTGCTGATTGCGTGCTTATGCTCCAACATATTGATCCCGAACACTTTCATAAAATTCTCAGTTTTCCTTTTTATAGAAGTCGGTAGCCTGTTATAGGGATCTCTTTGAATTTTGCAATAACGATGTAAAATTAGTTTTAAAACTATGATTTATAAAAGGGTCCCCGTAAAACTAACTTTGCCTTCTAAAGAAGCTCAATGTATTGCAAACCAGATTGTTTAACATTTAACTCCACCTCAGTCTCAAATGGACCAGAAATAATTGAATTCGAAAATACATCATTTTTCCGGCCTGGTCTCAGCGTCTAATTTGCACAAGCTAAAGAAAATTAAAAGCTTGACGTTTCGTGTAACAAATCTGCTTCCGTTATCAATAGAGAGAAATCTAAAACCGAAATGATTGGCTATATAATTAAAAAACTTAAAAATTAACTAATTCGTTAAACGAAAATTATTAAATTGTTTCAAATAAGCACCTTAAAATTACAGCAGTTGTTTACCTAATAATACCGGAATATGACACAAGCCGAACAAACCAGTCATTTTAATGGCATTACATTGTTCTTTTCAGAATCAAATTAAAAACTTACATCACTTGAATTAATTTTTTTTCGAGCAATGATTGTTACACATATTTAATTATTTGTTTAGGATCGGGAAATGAAAGCTTTCTTCTTGGAGGTATACTACCAGATACACCACTATCTGCACAGGCCCATGGATGCCGCATTCGCCGAAAACCAATAAGTATTAAAAGTAAAAATCTCAATTGGACATTTATAACTCTACTTAATATGATATAATAGAGGTTGCAGGTAATAAATAAAATTTGTAGGCCGGCTCTGTCTGAAAAGGTGGTAAATTTAGGACATTTTGTAGCCAGATGAATAATTAGGGTTCTATTGCAGTCAATAGGTCAACGGTATATTTGGACCAAACTTTACAATATTGATCATTATCAGTTTGCGATGCTTTGCACAATCAAAAAATTGAATAATCATTGAAGGAGTATATTAAGAATTTCATTATAGTAGGAATATTATTGCAATATGCATTTTTCTACGTTTGTTTAGATAATATGGTGACTATAAATAACTATGATTAAATTTATAATGTGCATTTTCACCAGCTGAAATGGTATAACTAATCAAATATTTTTTAAACTGTAGTTGTAAATTCGCTATTTGATATCCTTAACAATTTAAAAAATCTAATTAGCGTTGCCGCTCACACCATGGATAAAATGTTTACTTTAAAAGACTAAATATAGGCTCACCATAAAGGTGCTAATCATAACTTAATCGAATATGACATACCTTTTGTAATTATTAGAGTTTTTAAGTAGGTGCTGATTTATTTTAACGTTCCAATTAAATGTATTCTCTAACAACCCTAGTGTGTCCTCATTCTTGATTCCGCGTCTCTGTATACTTGCAAAGAATTTTAACACATTACCCTAATTAAGGAGTTTCCCCTGAAGATCTAACGAACTACTAAGATTTTAAATAGCTGCCACCAAATAGCTCAATAAAGTAAACTGAATTTTGAATTTTAGTTAATTTCAACAATATATTGTCATTAATTTGTTTACAATTGGAAGTATAGAGACTTTTATTTGAATTTAACTAAGATGCCTCTTTTACTAGGCCCTTGTTATGTGAGATCTTGTGCTAATGGCCTGCTTATGCTCCAACATATTGATCCGGAACACTTTCATAAAATTCTCAGTTTTCCTTTTTATGGAAGTCAGTAGCCTGTTATAGGGATCTTTTTGAATTTTGTAATAACGATGTTAAATGAGTTTTAAAGCTGCTTTATAACAGGGTTCCTGTAAAAGTAACTACGTCTTTTAAAAAAGCTCGATGTGTTGCAAATCAGATTGTTTAACTTTTAACTCCACCTCAGTCTTAAATAATTGAATTGGAAAATATATGATCCTTTCGACCTGAGTCTAATTTGCACAAGCGTCTGTAAGTAACTCTAACGAAGCTAAAGAAAATTAAAAGCTTGACGTTTCGTGTAACAAATCTGCCTCCGTTGTCAAAAGTGAGAAATTTAAAACCGAAATAATTAAGAATACAATTAAAAAACTTAAAATTAACTAATTCGTTAAACGAAAATTATTAAATTGTTTCAACTAAGCTTCATAAAATTATTAGTCATTTTCGTAATAATACCTCAATATGACACAAACCTTACAAACCAGTCATTATAATGGCATTACATTCTTCTTGTCAGAGTCAACTTACAAACTTTAAAAAATGCGCAATATTTCTACTGTTGCTATTTTAAATATTTTAATTTCATTACTTATTACTTTAAAGTTATTAATTACTTTCATTTTAAGATTTCTTGCTTTTGATAACAGGGCACATTTGTTCCTCAGAGCAACAAATCTTTTTAAGTTAGGACCACTTAATTAGCACATGTAAAATTTTCATCCCTTGACCAGGACCGAAGAGGTCCTATCTTGCCCAATTCAGTTATTTTTTATTAATTTAAGACTTAGGTGCGGTTATACGTACAAACTTCATCTACAAAGATGAATACTTCACAACAATATAGATCATATCTACTGGAGAGTTTATTTTAAAGTTTAGTATTATATTTGTATAAGTAAATGGTGACTACCTATTACATTGCTGATACAATACAAGTTTCAGTTGATTTCCTAAAATATTAATTCCTTAAACGTTTGATTAAACGTTGAACACGTGTAAATAATTGTTGCTAGATATCTGAGTAGATACTTTGTGAGACATACACCCTTAGTATCGTTATATACTCAATTTGATTATTTGCGACGGGGTATCCTCGCGAGATAACGTCCCTTGGTACCCATTGCACGTTCGAAATAATTGTTGCTAGATATCTGAGTAGATACTTTGTGAGACATACACCCTTAGTATCGTTATATACTCAGTTGATTGATTGAAAAATGAGAATAGATATTATGCGAGTTTACGACCCTTAATATCGATATTATTTATCTCTTGTGTGTTCAAATTAAATGACCAATAAAGAAGAATCGACAAGTTTCAAAATTGAAAATAACGATTGATTTATTAATTTATGTTTTTTATCTGCCCTAATGTTAATATATCTTATTTCTTTATTTCTGGCGTTTTGGTTGCTCAGATTATTTTTCTCTTCATTCCAGATGCGACCCCACGTGTTTTCTCGTTAGCCGGCCAGTTCAAAAACTGATGTTATTAGATTTAGTATCTACTTTAGTTAAATGTTATTGTCAAGTTCAAAACAAAAAAAAATATAATTTATTTTATTAAAATTTCGGGCCTTTAATTCTTCTTTTCCTCTTACATAAGTATAAGTGATTTATTATGATAGCAACTATGACAAAATTGCAAAATTGAAGATTTGCACTTCCTTTTTTTCAGATGACATGAGCACCATCATAAACAACTAAACACTAATTTACAATGGACGATTTGATAGTTTGAAACGATATAGCCGACCGATTATAATTTTTAAGCGGTATTTGTTAATCTGGTTCTTTTAATGGTGAGTACTTCAAAATATATATTCTAGTTATACTTTGTTAATTACTTTTCTTAGGATAGCGAGTAGTAGCTAATACAATACTATCCAGCACCTGTTTATATGTTCAAGAATGAAATACTACCTTTTAACTAAAAGGCATAGTGTAACTGATTACAATTTATTTGGATATGATACTTTTAATAAATATTACAGTTTATATATTCACGATGGTTCATTCAAACGTTTTCTGTAATATTTATTCTTTACCACTAGTATGTCTTTATTCTTGATACGTTATAACTAAATATTTGACAAGACGGTTAAGACAGTATGCTCACAGAACTACTTAGTTTTATAAATAATCAGAAATGTTCTAATAAACGTTTGTAAGAATGGGTCCTGAAATATTTCTATCATGAGGACTACCTGGATTAAGGAAAATACCATCCAACATTATGTTTTTAGGACCATGTACGAAATATTTATTTAATAGCCTAAATACTAGTCTAAAATTTAACGTGCCACCATTTAGTTGAATACGGCAAGCCTTTCGCAATTATTACATTTTATATGTAGGTCTAATATACTCACGTTATTATTCGTATTGATTCTTTAATAACTCCATCCTTGATAGCGCGTCTCTAAATAATTGATAAGAAAGCTCTGACGTTAGAGTAAGCTCAAGTGAAATTAAGGAATTAGCTTGGAAGATATACCGGACTTAAGAGAATAGAGGTCTCTTCTAATCTGACAAATAAGTGGGATGTGCCGTAGCAATACGCAAAATTGTGTTTTCAAGCATGTGTGCTTCTCTATTCTCTAATGCTCTAGGATGTGGAAGTAATGCTAGATAGAAAGGGGGTTGATAAATCGGTCTTCGCAGATTAGCGCTATTACGAATTTGATTTAATAAAGAAAATGTGCCCGGATTTCAATTCAGTTCTGATTGAAATGTGCCTCTTGTCGTAACTTAATTTGTGCTCCACGTTTCACATCGAGAAACACATTTCTCAGATGTTTTCATAAGGAAGCCTTATTACGGGGCAAATTTGCGTATAATTAACATGGCAAGATGAAAAATTAGCTGTTAGTTATTCATGGTATTAAAAACAAATAAGCTAATCAAGTTGGGATTATCTGAAATTGTAGGAATATTATTTTATAGATCTTTTAAATATCAGTTTTAAAACCAGTTTTAGCAGGCTCGAAGGTAGCAATTTCTACAAGTAAAATTTGAACATTCTAGGTCACTCTTTTGAAGGTCTAATAGTTGCTCGTAACCCTCTAGTTCCTATCAATTCTGAATGAAGGTAGCAGAATAAATTTGCTATAAACTCGAGATTACTTCAAAATTTAAAAATCAAAACATGTCAGACATCTTGTCAAAAATAGCGTAGTTTCGCTGCATCGATTAAGAATGCCCTTTTGATATCACTGTCCTGCTAAAGGTATTCTAAGGATAGTTTTGCTCATAATAAAATCAGATCTGACAATCGACCTTAAATTATTTAAATTAGCTAATGGCAAAACATCAATATTAAACACAAATAATAAACAATTAAAATTTCCAAGGTATAGAAACACAGTAGATTATTACAAAAACTTCAATTTCTATTAAGGCTTAGGGTCGAGTAGGTCTCCAAGTCCATAGTAGGTTTTATCTATTTAGGTTCTAATCGACGTCCTCTTAAAATATATAATATTTGTTGAAAGTATTTCTGTTTTTTAGTGGATATTTATGATATTACTTATGACATGAATAGATGCCACACATGTGTTATATAGATGCAAAAAATGTAACACAGGAAATGTTATCGATAAACCAGATGATATTTATTTGCTCTAGAAGAACATTAATAAAAAAAAATTTGATATATGAAAAGATGCCTCACATGTATACAAGCATGATAGATGCAAAAAAGCATCGTAAACGTGTAGCCTAGGACTACACAGGAAATATTATCGATAAACTAGATGATATTTATATGCGCTTATAGTGATATTTGCAAACGAAAAACGTCATGTAAATGTTACGTGCCCGAGGTAAAGCATGAGCACCTGACAGGATATAATATTAATCTCTTGAAGGTATATTGAAATATATGGTATGTATATAGAACATTTAAAGTTTAATTTCTATTTATAGGTTCCCTTTCCGGTAATCTTAATACTTTTCTCGGTATTTTGCTAGGAACGGCACTCATTTTGCATTGGTTATTTTAAAAAAACATTTTAATTTTGCAGAGATTATAATATTAAATTTGTGTCATATGATTCATTCCGGTAACCGTATTCTTACACATATGATGAACACATATGGTTTTAGGCACACATTTTTCTCGGGAAGTAGCGCTCAAAATAGTTTGTGTAATATCGAAAAAAAAGGCAGAAACCTTAACTTTGCTGATAGATTTGGCTCAGGTTTTCGAAGCGAATTTTTCAAAAAGCATATCATAAATTCTAGCTCTCCACAAGTGGGTAGTCCATTAACCTGACAAAGTAAAAAAAAAACTTATATAATTTGGGGATAGAATACCTACATTTTATAAATAATATGCGTTCTCATGTCGTAACTTAGTTTTTGTTTTTATTAGTCAGATTGTTATATACCAAAGCGAAGCGAGCTGTTTCAAGCATAAGATAAGAATAGAGCTTTAAGTAGGCGGCAATTAAATAATTTGGTGGGTTCGCCTTCAGGTGCTTAAAGAATGTGTAATCCTGCGAAATGGTAGAAGAGAAAAGGCATTTAGTAAATTATAATAAACCTGACATATTAAATTTGTGGTCCTTTAGTCATATCGAGCTCACACTAAACTTAGCACTAATCATTTCGTTTCCGAATATTAAGCCTATTTATAATTTATTGGCCTTTTTACTTGAATCACCTTTTTTGGTTTAATAAATTTGCAACCTATTATTATTTTATCAGGCTTCTAACTTAAATGACTGGATTAATATGAGAGTAGCGTACGGCTTTTTTTGAAATACGGAATTAAAATTGAAAATATTTCAACTGAGTCACTGAGAAATGATTCGGTACATTTCAATTAGATTATTATACTGTATTATATGAACTGGTAGAATTTAACTGCATTCTGCACTAAGTATAGGGAGAAATACTTTTCACTTAATAGTGAATTGCAGATTTACTGCTGAAGATCTGATCTTTGTGTCGACGTCTTGGCTTAAGGTGGCTATTTTGAGCGAGCCGAGGAACCGCGAGTTGTCTACACCCGTATGGTATTTTATCTGGAATACCAAACGCTATTGGCTCACGAAGATGTTTTCTGTGTTGCTAAGTGTTGACTAGGCTTAGTGGTTCTCGAATTATATTATTTGAAACGAATAGCATCCTACTGTGACTTAGTCAAATACCTTCTGCATTTTGCCGGTCTCCAGGGTGTAGTTTTTAACTAAGTAAAAAATAGATATACGTAAAATAGGCTGTTAGAAGTGTATTAATACATCTAAAATAGGATGATAAAATACATCACACCCATCAAACTCAAGTTAAAAATAAAATTTGTTATAATGAGTGTCTTCGAGGTTTTAGAGAATGTGTAGGCCTGTTTGATACATTTTACAAGTAAACCTCTACTCACGAACATATACAACAATGAAACTATTACAGACATGATTATAAAAGGCAATTAAAAATGCCGAGGCTAATTTATCGGAAAATTAATCCTCCCAGAGCTGTTAGTATTGTAGCAGTGGTATGATTTAGAAATTATCTTATAAACGCCTTTGCTAATTCAAAAATCCTTATTTTTCTTTTGATTTTATTACGTTATAAATTGTTCTCTATGCCAGATAGGACGAACATTTATGCTAGAAATAATAATATTCACTTGTATCCGCAATAGGGATCCTCTGTTTATTCCATATTATAGAGAGAGAAAGCGCCTTATCAAGCCAAATTTTCTGGGAGCAAGGTATTTAAATAAGCTCCTTAAGGCAGTTGGGGAACTTAAAAACAATTTAAACAGAGAATCGAATACTTTTTAGTATCCAAAGCTTTTTATTCCAACAATGAATTTTTAATTTGTTGTGATGATAAAGTACTAAATTTATTGTAGCTCTTCTAAGCATAGTTTGTATCTTATAATATTATTATTGTTGGCACTGGCAAGAATAAATTATAAATAGTTAAATGGATCATGAGTGATGTTAACATGGAGGCAGGTAATACAAAATTGAATCTTTATTTGCAATAACTTACGATGTAGAATTCTCTCCGAGCAAGCTTTCCCAGGTGACACATTATGGTTTTATTGATAATTTTATATTATATTTGCAGTTATTTTTTTTTTTGTTTTGCTTTACTGGTGAGATATAAGTTGTCTGTAGTTCTTAAACTTTGATTTGGCATGCTGATTCGATGGCCTTTAAATTTCAGAAAATATTCCGTTTAATTAATTATCTATGTGTATTTTCTTTATTTCTTATTAATTAATGTCCAGATAACTTGAAATATTTATTCAATATTCTTGCTATATTACTAAAACCTCTGCTGCTAATTGAGAAGGCCCTTATATTATGAATTTAATTAAGTTATTTCTTTTATTTTAATTATTTGTTACTGTTCCATTTGTTTCTCTCTAAGATATTTTAGTATTCTATTTACTATTTAATCTTCATCCATTTCTCTACTAGGTAATTAGATCATTTGCTAGATATTTGAGAATATTTTTGGAATGCTGATTAGGTGGCATAAGCATTAGCTAAATGGTTGGGCAAGAGGTATAAAAGCACTTTTAATCTTAAAAAAATATTGCTTTTATTTAATGTTATGTAGGACATTAATAAATGCTATTATCATTGTTGATATTATTTTTATTAATATTATTATTATTAGTATTATTATTTATTTATTTTTTTACTTTTTTTTGGCTTCCTCGATATTTATCGGTTCTTGTGTACAGGCATGCATCAGTCTTAAAGGCAAGATGCAGGCTCTGGGGTCACCATTCTAGAAACGACCGGACAATATGTGTAGTGTCCAGGATGACAGATTTCTGCATTAAATGGTAAGTATTTTCAAGAATGTACAATTTTAATATATTTTTCTTTATATAAATATGCGGTACGACTTCCACCCTCGCCAGTTTCCACAGTCCTTTAATTTCCCTACACAGCGGTAGGTATTTGTTTATTTTTTCTGCTATTTTTGTATCCATATTGTTGTTATTGGGTATTGCTCTGTCTATCAGCTAAGCTGTTTTTTCCTTCTTGTTTACGATTGTAATTTCTGGTCTGTAGAGTTCAATGGTTCTATTCGTTAGAACTGTTTTGTCCCAATATATCTTAATACTTTCGTTCTCTACAAGTGGTGGGGGTTGAAGTTTGTAGTAATTAATCGCCTTTTATTTTTCGTTATATTTTCATTAGGCTTTTGATTTGTTTCTATTTATATACTGCGTTAGCCTTCCCACGTCTACTCTCAACTTTATCATATTATTTTCGATTCTTCTTTGAGATCTAGGTGTGCTTATTGTCTTTGATTTTTGGTTTTTGTGTTCTAAAGTTTTCTGTTTGATACCGGTTAATACTGTTGATGCTGCTGCATATTTTACTGTGTAAATGTCTTCTTGCTAAGGTATACCGCAGCAATTTCTTTATTTACCGTGACTTTTAATATTTTTCTGCCTTCTTAAGGTGTAATTTTGATAGTATGTTAATCATCGTTGGATTGAAGTATCTAATTTTCAAGAGTCTGTATAGTTCTGAGCGATACCTTGTTGCTATATCCTCAAGCTTTGTTGCAAGGCAATGACAACACATGACAATGCGATTTATTAGATTATTCCATGTCATGCGTTATTCGAACGTACTATTGGCGGTGAAGTATACTTTTGGTAATTGACTGTGGTCATTGATGACAAGTGGTCTTCCCTTCCGACCCACGAACGTGTAGGGAGAGAAAATACATAATTTTTCGAAATTATCGTTGTAGTTTTGACCATCAGTAGATTATTCTTAATAATTGATCATGAGATAAATTGGCAAGCACCCTGCCATTAATATTATCGGCAATATCGCTTCATAAAAGTATTCTATGTAAAGTGAAGACCCCTTTTCAAAGTATGTTATATATTTGTAGTTTTATATTAAATAGTTAAAATTACTTGTAATTAAACTAGGGTCCTTCGAAGGAAGGACCCCGAGCGAAGGCAACGTATTTGGCTAGCCTAGAGAATTTCTCAAGGTTAATTCCTGCTAGTTTGAGAGCCCTTTTGTCGAAGTGATGCTGACCCATATGGCGTGACGTGCAGCTTCACATGGCGCAGTAAAACACTAATTGGGCTCAGCGACCAGTTAAGTAGGCGTATGAATAAGGGAATACCCATCAACCACTGCCAATGAATTCCACTTCCGCTTCATTATAATTATCTGAATTATTTTCTTGTATTCCGTACATTTGCTCAAATGCTACGCACTTATTATAATTTACTGTAGACCGTCTTGCATAACTATAACTTTAGGATTTTGTCCATAAGCGGGTTACCAAATTGAACTCACGTCGATTTACCCTTTAGGTCTTTATTAACTAAATTCTTCACAAGGCAGCTTAATTTGATTTAATATTTTTATAACTGCATATTTGTACACTGATATAGCTGCCATGGGATTATTTTATAATTGATTTATTTATTTAGGGGATGAAAATTTATTTTAGGGGTTCTGTAATTATCTGATACATACTCAGAACTTTAAAATTCAAACCTTTGTTAAGAACATTAAAAAGAGGAACTAGGCGGTATTAATGATTTAGAACTTCAGATTAAGGGTTAGTGATCTTATAATTTTGGTGATATTTATATTAAAGAATTTTATTAATATTTTAAGTACGATACCATAATCTCAATTAGGTTTGAGATCAAATTATTTTTCAATTGTAGTAGTTTTGTCTGAGAATATTTAAATAAATAGTTTAATTATGATCTTTGATGTTTTTGGAATGCTGAAGTCCAGGTCAATTTGACTTTATGCAATTTCTTTTCGGGTTTCTCAATATTCTCAAATAGGGTATTTTTTTATAAATTTTACTACTCCAATTTAAATGCCTAAAAATCATTGATATACTCGTATTAGAGAATTTGATATCGCCTCGCGCCTACGATCCACATCGATAAATATTAACACGGATGACGGATGAGTGAACCAGACATATGAACCGGTTGTTAAGCAATTAAATAATTGTTACAAGAGAGCAAGTATCTCAAAACTTGCTCCATGTGTGGATGTTCTGCCCATAAGAGTATGGCAAATGTCGATGTTTCGTGTTCTATTATCTTCGATTAGTCATGTACCTGAAGCTATGAGCTATAGGGTATGCATTTCAGTAGGTCTTCTCTTTGTTGTTTTCGCTGGTTTTGGCAGCCGTATAAGTTTAAGCTCACTGCTATAAAAAGCTCACCAACAATATCTGATGATCTTGTAAAAATTCTGTTATCGAAAGTAGGTTCAGCTTTATTATTATAATAAGTTAAAATAATAATAAATTTAAATATATACCCATATGTAGTTGGATGTTTTTGGTGGCAAAATGTGATGTGACATGATACGCATGATACTACTTGCTCTTCAAGACTTGTTTTGGGTAATATTTTACTATTAAGAAATCTCAACATCTTACATTTGTAGATTTTTAAGATATTATAAACGACCACTGCTTGCCATGTTTTCGTTTCACATTGATACGTAATACTTATCAAATACATTTGAATTATCTGTCTTTTCGCCGATGTTATGAATGTTTTCATAATATAGTAATTCACATCTCAGAATTTCAGAATGTTATGTTCTTCCCTAAACGTTTGCCAAACTAATGAAACTACAGACTATAAAAACTCTCGAAATCAACAGAAATTTCTCGCTGCTTATTTTCCAGTTCGCAAGCGTCCCAATTCTTCGTAGAAAAAATATTACAAGGGCGAATTCAGAATAGCAATCTAATACTTGAGTAGCGTCAAGGTATTTGGCACTTTATTCTGGAAATTCCATTCTCCAGTCTGTAATAGTTTCCGAACTCTTCGGAATAAGCATCTGGGAAATTTTGTGCCGACGAAAAATTATTTTTTCCTTAAAAGCATTCCAGAAATTCGTTTTCCGAAGACGATGTAAACAAGCACGAATAAAAAATAAAATAGGTACCCGAGCAGGGTTAATATCGTTTTTATTTAGGACAAGGCTTCACGAATTTTTGAAGGATGATGAGAAGAAAATTATGTTCTGTTTGGAATCCGATTTATAAATCAATTGACTTCCGTAAAGCATTTCGGCTATTTAGAATTGCTTGGATTCCATTACTTTTTGAGACGTTATTATATCCCTTTTCTTCTTTCAATATAGTTACGACAATTATCCCATGAGAAAAATGTATTTATGTTTATGTATTCTAATAAGTAGTATGGCCAAGAGATTTCCTTACGTTCTTAATCTGGATTAAGGGTTGTTTTATAGAGTTAATATTTTCTTCAGAAAAGTTATGTTTATAATAAATAAAGAGACGGTTTTAACATCGGCAAAATGGCGAAATATATTTTAACGCTCAATTAATTAATCACTTGCATAAAATTAAAAGAAGCACCGAATGCCAATATTTCATACACTTACTTGCCTGCCCAAAATTAATAAATTTTACTTTAAACACACGCACGAGAGATTCCTTGCACTCAGCCACCAGTCTAGTCCTATTCGCATATCAATTCAGCCCGACTTATCTTATCCTAGCCAACGCTGGTCAGGCGGCAAGAACATGAGTGAACAAATCCTGGTATTCCAAACAACACTTGCAGGGTGTCTAGATTTCCGGATGTTCTACTATTCGCCGCAGGTGTAAACACCTGTGCTCGGTGAGGAGCCCTGCCACATGCCTCATGTCCTTCCTCTTCGGAGGGGCTGGATTTCCCAAGAGTAGCTGGACCTGCTTCATTCCTGTAGTAATACGCAATAGATCCTTGGACCGTTCATTTTTCTAACTCCTTAGAATGGTAGCGGCCGTACTATGAGATACCTATTTTAGACTCAAGTCTCATTGCATACATTGGAAACCCTATCGCGCAAAATGGAAACCCTACATTGGAAACCTTATCGTGCAAAATGATCGTGCCCAACCTCCTCGTTTTCTCGAATATTTGAGTGTCCCGAAACACATAGAAGCCTGACCGAGGCTCTCAAGATGTCCCTACACTCAGACACCCGCCCAGAATTAACTCTGTCTAACTCAGCGGCCGACAGATGTAGAT
>MU182830.1:18622-33035 GCA_016904865.1 Pissodes strobi
CTTTTTACTCACAATATGTACGTGTTCTTCTCGTGTTTATCTGCTTGCGTAAGTTCAAACATAAAAGGATATTTTACTATCAAATATGTATATTTCTTGGTTGTATGGATAAACTTAAATTTCATTTATGCATTGTTTATTATTAATACATTAAGGATTCAGATTTATGAAAGTGGTATAAGGTACCCGCATAAATATGTAGCAGAACATATCAATTTCTAGACATGCACACTTATCAAAGGAAAGAAAAGCCAATCGTATATAACTCATGATTTATACAGGAGGTATAAAGATCCTTTTCGAAAGACGTGGTATTGGATAAATAAAATATCACTACCAATATGCTCCTTGTAATTCAATATAATTACCTTGGTGCGGTTAAAGCACTTTACGGGCATGACGAATTTACGTTTAAATTTGGAGTGTTAGCAGCATTAAAATATATGTGTGCGAAGGTGTTCCAATTTAGCAAGAAATCTAGAACATCTTTTTGAAGAGATGTTGGAAATTAATATAGATACATAACATGCAAATAAATACGGTCGCTTGAAGAATTTCAAATTTATTTTGCGCGATTCTGGAAAGTAATATGATATGAAGTATTGTTGTCGCAGAGGATATCTGCTCGTGTTCTTTTTTTATACTACAATTTTTTTTTAAGAATATAATGTTTTTATTTCCAATTTTCAATACAAATAAATACGATCTTTTTCCTCTAGAATCGTTTTTAGACAGCTTTATTTCAGTAATCTCATTTACACTCTCCATAGCTCATGCCTGTCATTTCTGCTTTTACTTTTAACTATATTTGTATTTTTGAATTTGATTTCAGTCTTGACAATGTTGGTCTGATGCAGATGAAGAATTCTAAAATAGTAAAGTCAAACATTTTAACCTTCAAAGAAGCCTAAATTACTAACGCAATTCAGTTTCGGAGACCGGAGGTAGTTTATATTCTTGAACATGATCGTAAATATTACAATAGGTTCATCTCAAAGAATTAGTTTCTATTTGAAGTTTAATTTACCCCTAATAATAGTGCAGTAAGGGAGTGAGTGCTATTGGATTAGGGACTTGGCGACCATTAAATCTTTGTTGTTCTATAATTTATTTCTTTTCTATTTAAAATTGATCTACATTTTTATCTCTTATAAATTTTAGCAGATTATAGGAATATTCTACGAAATATACAGCTATGCAAAATGCAGTGATAAATGATGTTACCATATTCAATTGACGATTCCCAAAATTATGAAAACTTATTAATAGACATATCGGTTGCTCAGGGTAGGCTTTCAGCCATTTTAGTATACGGTGCCTCTATACATATGTCCGAAGGTGTCGCGTATTTAACTTACTGAAATGCAACAGGTTTCAGAAAGAAAATGGCAAACATTAAAAACATACACACTTGCCAAAAAAAGATCACAGTAAAAAAATACATAAATTTTTAGTTCATAATCTGCACGTGCTCTTCTGCTTATGTAGGTTTGAGCATAAAATGATATTTTGCTATTAAATATGTTTATTTCTTTGGTGCATGGATAAACTTAAATTTCATATGTTCATATGTGGATTGTTTCTTATCAATACATTGAAGATTCAGATTTATGAAAGTGGTATAAGCTATCAGCAAAAATATGTGGAAGAACATATCAATCTCTAGGCATTTATACTTATCAAGGAGGCGAAAAGTCAATCATAATTAATTAGTAATTTGTCTATAATAGGAAGTATAAAGATCCTTTTCTAAAGATAATGTGAAAACTTATTTCTTTAATTTTCTATGGCATGAACAATTTATGTTTATATTTGGAATGCTAGCAGTTCTAAAATATATGTGTGCGAAAGTATTCCAATTTAACAGAAAACCTTAAACATTATTTTGCGCGCTTTTTGGAGGAATGTTGAAAATTAATATATACATAACTTTCAGGTAAATATTTTCACTTGAAGAATTTTAAATTTGTTTCGGCACGTTCTGGAAAGTAATATGATATGAAGTAATATGATGTTATTTCTTTCAATTTTTAATACTAGTAAATACGTTAATTTGAGTTTGCCGGAGTTAATAACTTTACTATACAGTTTTCTTTCAAAAATCCAAGTTGTACTATCGGTAGCTCATGCCTGCTATTCATGCTTTCTTTTAACTATATTTCAGTTTTTTAATTTGGTTTCACCCATGACAATGTTGGTCTGATATAGGTGAAGAATTCTAAAATAATAAAGTCAATCATTTTAATGAAGTCAGTCATTTTAATGAAGAAGCTTAAATTACAAACGAAATTCAGTTTCGAAGACCGGAGGAAGTTTATATTCAGGGGTTGAGCATGAGCGTAAATATTACAAAAACCTCATCACAAAGAACTAGTTTATATTTAAGCTTTAATTTTCTCATACTAATAGTGGAGTAAGAGAGTGAGTGCTATTGGATTAGGGACACAGGTGCCATTAAATTTTTGGTGCTCTATTATTTGTTTCTTTTTTAGTTACAGTAGGTTTTTTATTTCTTTTAAATTTAATAGATTTTAAGAATATTCTCCGCAATAAGCAGAGGTGCGAAATGCAGTGTTACATGATGTTAATTTATTAAATTGACGAATCCCAAAACTATGAACACCTATTAATATACATATCGGTTGCTCAAGGTAGACTTTAATGCCATTTTAGTTAACTGTGTCTCTATACGTATGACCAGAGGTGTCAAGTATTTAACATAATGAAATGCAACTAGTTTCACAAGCAAGATGTCAAACATTAAATCACACACACTTGCGAGGAGATTATCACATTAAATATATATACACATTTAGCTTATAATCTCTACGTGCTCTTCTGCTTCTGTAGGTTCAAGCATAAAATTATATTTTTTATTAAATATGTTCATTTCTTGGGTGTATGGATAAACTGAAATTTCATATATGGATTGTTTATTATCAATACATTGAAAATTAAGATTTATGAAAGTGTTATATGCTACCCGCAACAATATTTGCAGGACATATCAATTTCTAGGCATTTATACTTTTCAAGGACAAGAAATTCTTCTTCTTCTTCTTTCTTTTTACTTAGACTTAAAGCCTGTTTATCTTCATACGCCAACCTTATATATTGTCGCTCTACCGCTTTCGCGGGCGACCCACACTCCTGTGTCCTATAGGTGACTTGTCTCCTGCGATTTTTACGACTCTCTGATCCCCCATGTCAATGTGCGCGCTCCATTCCTTTTTCCTGTTTTGGGTCCATTCGTTGATGTTCTCTACCCCACATCTGGTTCTTATGTCTTCGCTCTTCTCTCTGTCCCATAAAGTTCTGCCATCAATTCAGTATTCTCATCTCCGTTGTTTCCATGAGTCTCCTTGTTTTTTTTGAGTTTCTGGCCTAGTTTCCGCAGTGTATGTCATTATGGGCCTAATAACGGTTTTATAGATCTTGCTTTTCACCTGGGTGTTAAAATTTTGTTTTTCCAAATAGAGTCGTCAAACAACAGTCGCCGCCCTTGCCGTTTGTTCTCTTACTTCCGCTTCAACGTCACCATGGCTGGACAGTTCTATACCCAAATATTTAAACTTCATCTCCTGTTGTATGACCTCTCCATCTACTTCAAGTTTGCATCTTAACGGTGTTTTTGATGTTGTGATGCAACGTGTTTTTGAACCGGATATAGTCATGTTGAGTGTTTTAGCTGTTTGGTTAAACTGGTGGAAGAGTTTTTGGAGATCGTCTTCGTTTTCTGTTATTAATGCGGCATCGTCTGCATAACACAGGATGTTTACCGTTTTATCTCCCATTTTGTAGCCTTTCATTGTACGAACTTTTTTTAATATCGCATCCATTATAACGTTAAATAGGAATGAGCTCAGCGAGTCTCCCTGGCGAATACCGTTTCCAGCTGGTATGGGTTCGGTGAGTTCTTCGTTTATCTTCGCTCGGATTTGATTATCCTTGTATATATTATCTGTTGTTTTTATTAGGTTATAAGGGATTTTTCTATTGTAGAGGAGATGTATGACGCCATGTAGCTTAACCATATCAAACGCCTTCACCAAGTCTATGAAGCAAATGTATGCAGGCTTATTGTATTCTATTGATTTTTCCACTATAACATCTGTGCACGATCTTCCATGTCTAAATCCTTGTTGTTCTTCCTATAAATTTGTGAAGTTGTTACATAGGTTGGTAATGATTTTAGTTGTTAATTTTGATGTAGTGTTTAGTAAATTTATGCCTCTGAAATTTGAAGGTACTTTTTTATCTCCTTTTTTAAACATGACAATAGTCGTGCTACTTCGCCACTCTTGCGGGACTCTTTGGTAAAATAGAATTTTCTGGATTAACTTTGTGAGTTAATTTTGTGTTATGTTGTAAATATATTTCGGCGCGTTCTGGAAAGTAATATGATATTATTTATTTCCAATTTTCATTACAAGTATTAATTATCTTTTTCTTGTAGAGTAGCTTTAGATAACTTTGTTTCAGTTTGCCGAAGTTATTAACTTTACTATAGTCTTCTTTCCATAATCTAATTTACACTGTTCGTAGCTCATGCCTTCTAAATGTGTGTAGATTACAAAGTTTGTCCTAACAAACAAATTTCAAATTTATCTATAACAAGAATTCTTACGTGATACTGAGGTGCATTCGGTATCCAGGAATAATTGGCACTTATTTTTAGTCCAAATCGTCAATTTTATTTTGCCTATTAGCCGCATCTTGAACACATCTTAACAAAATATTTGTTAGATATCTAACTTGATTTTCGTATCTTGCGTATCCTAGATACCACAATACACATTCGACATAAGCACACACTTCTAATGTTCTGGCACCAGATTTACACACACGATATGTATATGTAATTGATTTTCCTTCCATGCTTTCATTATATTCTACGAATAACATATGTTTGGATCTTTGAGCAAATCTGGAATAAATCCGAACCACGAATAATATTTAAAAAAACTGAAATTTGGAAAGCAAATTCGTTATTTATTTCCCAAGCACTTATATCTTGAACATATTCGGGACTAACCTTAATCTGATAGCCTCTAAAAGTTTTTGATTTATACTCCTGCGGTAAATAAGGAAGACAGTCATTATTTTCATTTAAATCAACCCATCACCTCTCTAATCCAATCTTTCTTGTTGAACCCTAATTTGTAAGTGGCCAACTTTTAGATTTTCACTTATATTAGGTATTGGCATGGATAAATCATTGTCACAATTTTTTTATATATATTAGTCCGTCAAATTGATTCATGAGAGGGCAAGCTATTTTCAGAAAATCGTCAAAATGCAAGCAATGTTGCGTTGCTATTAACCTGTCAAATTATTTTTACGGGCTTCAACAATACATTGAAGTGAGTCTTGGTAGCCCCGCCTGTGTCAAACAAATACATCATTGTGATGAAGCCATTGCCGAATCTGATGTCTACCTTGATTGAATTCGTTGACTATTATTTGAGCGTCATTATTCCTCATATCAGTAAAGTAAGAGCCCTGAACACATACTATAAAATCGTCTGGAGCTCCAATTACACCTGTTTTCAATATTACTTATTTTTTAATGAATGGAGTATAAATGTCTCTGAACTTTAGATCGTGATGTTTTTAAAGGAGTTTTAAAGTAAGTGCAATGGGGTAAAGTAGTATGGCCTTTGACAAAGCAAAGTCAGGATTGTAAAACCGATTCACAAATTATCTGATGTGATATTCTGATAAAATCTTTCTCGATTCTAAACAGGTTCTCTTTAACAAACCGTGTGATTTAACTTTGTCGTACGATTATTATTACCATAATCATATTTTGCCTTGAAGAAAAATTTTAAATTATAAAATTATCCGAAAGAACCTGAACGCATTCATCAAATATTAAATTAAGCTATGCATCTTGTCGCTAAATTATTTTAGATTTCATATTTAGGCCTGTTTCACACATACACGGTGGCCGTCCAAACGGCGCCGTTTAAACGGCTAAAGGGCGCATGAAATAATGAGTGCTTTCACATGCACCGGAGCCGTGTGTGCGGCAACATAATGGAACAGTACCGTTCAAACGGCGCCGTTTGCGCGGTCGCCGTGTATGTGTGAAACAGGCCTTAGGTTGAACCTGTCTCTGCACCATTCTATCGTTTGAAACTTTATTGCACACAATACTTGTCAGTTTGCTTTCTAGCTAAAATATCTACTGAAATAGCCATTATGCTTTCTTCAATTTTTAGAACAGAAATAACAATTTACACTACATTGCTGTCTCTTTCAATATTTTGGTCAAGTACTTTAATTCTGATTTGATGGAAAAGAGCTGTTCATATTTACATCTTGGTTAGGCTTGCACACTAATTTGGATATTCTACTCTTAGCTACTAATTCAACATTCCACAAATAATAATTTATCCTTTTAAACACTCAGGTTCTTCCGAACAAATTTAAAAATTCTGCATTTATGAACAGCCATATTTTATAAGTAAAAACACCTGTCAAATATTAGCTAACATCAAACCCTTATTATTATTTTAAAGCTGCTCTAAAAAATATATGTCTGAAATAAATTATTGTGAAAACTAATATGACGCTACTCTAAAAAGATATGTCTGGAATGAAGGATTGTCAAAACTAAGAAGTTTTATGTAGTTGCGTTGAGTCTTATTTTGCAACAATGGTGCAATTTACAAAAAATTTACAAAAAATCAACATTATCTTAGGTAGGGGTTCGCGAGACCGAGACCGAGACTAGGTTGGTCTCGGTCTCGGTCTCGAAAAAACAACCTTGGTCTCGATCTCGGTCTCGACGTCCAGACCGAGACCTAGACCGAGACCATACATGTTCTCGGTCTTGTCTCGGTCTCGGTCTCGTAAAGTCTCGGTCTCGAGATTCTGAATTGCTTTTTTTCAGCATTAACAGAGTTTTATTACACAACAGTGGCGTAAAAAGATATTTTTATCGGGTGACGGGGTGCCAAGCCTTCTTTGATATATTTTGGAAGATTTGCGAATAAACAAGCAAAAATTTTTTGGTATGCCACGGCCTTATTTGACATATTTTATCATATTTGCAAGTAAAATCAATAAAAACTCTCCTGTGACTTTGTAAATAAAAGTTGTTAATGCGATTATAACATCAACCATGTATTTATCGGTCAAAAATAACTAAAATTTTTCTTATAAATATATATCGGGAAGGGAACTAGAGCCTCTTAAAAATGGGCCCCTGAATATGGTTTTCGTTAATTATTTCCGAAACGGTGTAAAATAGAGTTTGAAAATTTTGGGATTCTACTAACTTTAATATTCTGAATTTAAAAATGGAATTAAAAATATTAGGGGGTGAATCTAACAATTAACTTTTTTTTGGGCTAATTTTTTATATATTTTATCTTCAAATTTTGAAAATTTGAATTATTTTTCGCAAAAAAGTGCCTCAGTTTGTTTCGCTAGGATGCAGCGTTTTTGAGAAAAACGGATTTTAAAGTATATTGACTGCCAAAAATTCCATTTGACGTTACAAAACTTCATATTATTATAAAATAGTAGAAACACTTGCTCCAGAAAAAAGTTATGACAGATTTTCAAAATTTGATAAACTATAGCATTCAATTTACACCCGTTTTTGGCAGTCGGAATACATTTATAATCCGTTTTTCTCAAAACCCTGCGTCCTAAGAGGCACTTTTTGACGTAAAAAAATTCAAATTTTCAGAAAATAAAAAAAATAGTCCACAAAAAAGTTGATGTTAATTTTTTAGATTCACTCCCAAAATGTTAAGCACCTGACCTGACTAAAATTTTCTATTTCTTATACCATTTCCGAATTCTAAATATTAAATTTAATTTACTTAGGGGAATTCCAAAATTTTAAAACTATATTTTACACAATTTTGGAAATAATTAGAAGAAAAACATCTTTAGGGTCCCACCTTTAAGAGGCCCTAGCTCCCGTAGGGGGCGTTTCCCGATATATGTTTATAGAAAACATTTAAGGTATTTTTGACCAATAACTACAGGGCTAACGCTTCGTCCACTAATTTTGGGACACTCTGTATAGGTATACGGTATATACTGTATAAGTGGATATGGTCAAAGGTGGCCATTCATCTTTTAATATACTAATCTGACACGGTTGTACCAGAAGTAGATGTCCAGTTGTTTTAATGGATACGCGATGTTTTATTACCTTGTAGATATTACGAAAAATGTGAAAACTCATGGCTGTTTATTGCTTGGAAATGGCTCAAAATAAATTATCTACTACAGTATAATGTTTCTTCTAGAATCTTAAAAAGAAATAGCCCAATTTAAAACAAACAAGCGTTATACCCGAATTTGCACGATTTTTCAATTTTTTGGTTGATTGGACCCCGTTGGCATAAATTGCCAATAACATACATAAAAATTTGACTTTTTCAGAAAAATAAGTTTTGAAAATTCAACAAATAAAAATATTTTTCGAGACCGAGACCGAGACCGAGAGTCTCGTTATCTTGGTCTCAGTCTTGGTCTCGGTCTCGATTGGTAAGTCTCGGTCTCGGTCTCGATTCTAATTTCCAGGTCTCGGTCTCGATCTCGTTTTCGAGACTGAGAACGAGACAAGACCGAGACCATAGTCTCGCGAACCCCTAATCTTAGGTGGCTAAAACTCGCCATATGGGCTGAAAATTGCATTCAGGAAAACTTTTCCTAATAACTTTTTTCGCTACTTTGAGAAATTACCCTGCCTGTGTAGGATTTTCCAGATTGATGCATATTAAAAGTTATTTCAAAACTTTTTTTTCATTTTGTGTATTAATAATTATTATCGGCCACATCTATGATACACTATTCAATTCATATTTAAATTTAATGTGAGTCGTAGTTATTTTAAGTGAAAAGTATCAAAAATAGGAATAATGATATAATACGTCGAAAGATGGAAATTTTTATACACTGGCCCTTGGGTTAGTAGGCAGATGTGTGTATTTGAAAAAAACGACTTCTAGCAGTTCTTTCGAATTACCGACAAATATGTGTTTTTTGGACAGCCTGTATTAAATTTGGTTCTGTTGTTTCGAAAAACATGAAATTTCACGTTTTCATTATTATTCCAAAATTTGAGTTTTAAGATTTGGTTAGTTTGGATTAATAGGTAATTTAATATTAATTTTTTAGATTAGTCTGTCTTTGTGGCACCAAAATAGAAAATTATTTAATTTTAAAAACGATTAGACATAGATATTTGAAATGCTGAACAAAAGTAACCTATAACTTAAAGCAAAAATAAAATAAGCATAGCCAGAAATTATTCAAAATGTATTAGATGAATTTGTTTATCGTCTAGGATAGGCAGGCAATTTGAACATTTAACTAAATTGCGCATTTAATATAAAAAAAAATTAATCAAAAGTGAAGTTTTATTGCGAACAAAATTTAAACGTTAATAAATCAAAACGAACTAAAAATCCATATAGAACATGTTATATCAAAATTGTTTAGAATTTTTTAGTTTTCAAAGAAGTAATGAAATATGAGGTGTTCGATTAGAAAAATCAACTGATGGATAGGATCAATTTTAATTAGGCGGATTAATTAGTCTTAGTTCGTGTTTGTTAGTTTACGTAAAATATTCAAAAATAATCCAAACCTAATACAAACGAAGTAAAATTGATCCTATTTGACTCGGGCTTTGACCAATCAATTCCACACTTCGAGCATTTACATAACATTCTTCATAATGCATCTACTAAGTAAATGTGAAAAGTGAAAATTCTCGGAACGAGAGTTGTTAACTAGAGCTAGCATAGTTAGCAACAGTCTCACATTATTTTACTTTATTTCAACAATTTCTGAATGTTGCTTTTAATGCTATATAAGGATTCTTTCTAAAAATGCACTTTGAATTCCCTTCCATGCGTAGTGAACTTCATTTTTGTTTTTATGCAATTTGCTAGAGGGATTCCAAATAACTGATGCCCCTTCATAAATATTTAAAAACTTCCGAGCAATGTCGCTGGTCCACTTCATAGACGCTCCGTGTTTTAATAACGGTTTGCCGTTCAATGGAAAACTCGTTAAATTATTTCAATACGTATTTCTTTGATTTTACCGTTTAATATGGTTTTTACATTGATGCTTTCTTATAGTTTTATCAGGGAAAATTTTTATATAATTACAGAAATGCGTGGTAGGAAGTTAAAAGAATACGAAGAAGGCACATAGAGAAAAAAACAAACAAAATTCGCATGAATGAAACCGAAAATGTTAACATTAAAATATTACATTTAGGTACACGTAACAAGATGTGTACTAACTTTCTGAGTGAAATTTCCTGATTTTATCAGGTTTACCAGTGTACTACTTATTATTGTCTAGACAATTTGCATCGTGTATATCCACCAGGCTCTAAATTCTGAAAGACATCCAGATAGAGGCGATGACCAAAGCAACCGATACAATGGTAACAACTTCATTTCGCTCGCCACGGTCGATCAATAAACAGAAACTAACCAAGTGCTACACAAAATATGAAAAGCCTGCACATTTACATTACAGTCGCGCTATAAAATTTGCGATCTCGTACGTCCGACACGAATAAGCGTTCGGCATAGCCGAATGGACGTCTTGCCTGTTACATCCGAATATGCTACCAGGGCATGAAAGTGTGGAAGGTACGCTAACCAGCTGGCATGGAATGGTGCACAGAATGTCTTTTGTGAGCCTGAACCATTCTGCGGCATCACTAGATAGCACGTAATGAATGAACTCAGAATTTGGGAAAAAAGGTGGACAGAGACACATTGGGCAAATGCACCTGATCAGAGACAGGCGAAAAGACTCATTTCTCCCTCTCCTAACTTCACAAAAAAGCTTCTCAAGCAGGCAAGCAAAAGTGAGATAAAACTGGTCGTAAATCTTCTCAGTGGACATAGCCCCTGGGGGTACCACCTCAATAAAATGGGGAAAACCACTAACGAGCAATGCAGATTCTGTGAAAAAATGGCTGAAACGTCAAAACACCTACTCTCCGAATGTCAGGCACTGACTCCTCAAAGGTTCAGGCATCTCGAAAATGCTCTTGTGGCACCTGAATATCTACAAAAGCTCAACCCTCGAAATATTCTAAGGTTCTCGAGATAGATAGGAATTTTTATGTAACATAGAAGGGTATACACAAAAGATCAATTGTGGTCGACCTTGCCGAGCGACCCCCCTACCATATCCACTACTATTTGTTTAAATGCATTTTTTTAATTTATCAAAACAACAAATTAAAATTTTGCATTCACTAAAAATCTGACAAATATAATTATAAAAGAAAAACTTAGATATTTCACATACGAGGATTAAAAACAACATTATTTAAACATATTTGGATTTTTATTTATACAAAAAGAGTAAAAGTGATTCAGTTTGCATTGAATATAGGTTCTAAAGTTTCATCAGTGAACATGCGAAATTCTCATCGCAAAGTACAATCCTGAGAATACTGTAATACTTAGTAAAAACAGACTAATTACGGGAATAAATAAATTTTAGTTCTTGTTGTTAATTTGTTATTTGATGCAGTTAATCTTCTATCTACCTTTATCAAGAGTATGATTTGGCCATTCTTGCAATGATAGAAAATATAAAAGAAATAAGACTTCCAGAAAAGGTGCAAAACATCCAGACATTTTCCTGGCCACAGAAAATCCCTAACTGTTTTCAGAATTCCCTAAATTCCAGAAAACTATACACCCTTAAATAAGAACACTGATTGAAATGGCAGCTGTGCGTGCTTTTTGCATGAATTCAGTCCTGGAATAGAAGCCTTTTTATATTAGAAAAACCTTTATTTCTGTTTTAAAAGCGGGTTTCGCAACACCCTAAAGTCTTTTGGTAGACGGAGGGAATGGGATTGAATTTTTACAAGATTTTACTAATTTCAAGTTATGTTTTATAGATCAGCAATGCGTATATAAATTATGGTCAGTCATATGATGTCAAAATATAGGCCTTCTATAAACATCACAAACCTGGTAGAAAATAAACAACGAGTCAGTATGTTCTACGCCATGAACACCACTGGTTTTTGATTCCAAAGGTTTTTGATTCCAAAGGTCTTCTTGTTCCAGAAAGACCTCTTTATACATTCCATTATACAATATTGGAATGAAATTTTATACTGCAAGCATCTGGTAATTATAGTTTGCATAACTAGATAGCTTTCTATAGAGCAAGTCAATGTGATTGACGAAAGTTAGAGAGAATCTGTAAAAAGCTGATTGAGTTTGAGGCAAACTGTCAGTTAGACATTATTGAGACTAACCTCCAACTTATATTCTTAGACATGTTGCCAGAATGGATGTGTCATCCATATAAAGAAAGTACATGTGAGAAATAAAACGAGGTTTCCTTAAGACCACAAGATAAAAGTGAAAACTTCAAAGAGCGTCAAAAGCTGTGTAAGAAATGACATTTACCCATTACGTGCTAGTTTATATGCATACAAAAAATTAATAATACTTACTAAGGTGTGCGATGTCTACATATTTTAGGAAGAATAAAAAATGGGTTAAACAATCGAAATAATTGCAATATGATCATATTATATTTTGAATGTACTTACCACAAATGCAATAAACTTGAATGTTTAAAGTGAAATTTTAACTAGAAATCTTCCATAAAACCGCTGCTTTTCGCTTGAAAAATTCCCAAATTCTCCGATCCTGGCCCATTTTTCTAGCTTCAAAACACTCTAAATAAGATTTCAGGCAAATAGACCTACTTACTCACCACAAAAACTATGCGCACCGATAAGAAAGCTGAAAGTGAAATTTTACCTAGAAATGTGACATAAAATCAACAGAAACTGCAAAAATATTTCAACATTTTTCGATCTTAAACCATTTTTCCAACTGCACACCGTTTTCAAGGAGATTTCACACAATTAAATGGATAAATCTGCATATTTCAAATTAACGTCATGGTAACATTTTGGGAGACATATCTTTCCAAATTTCCCATAGTACATCCAGAGCAGAGCTATCTATCCAGACTCGTAAAAATGCCGAAGTCTGAAATATTTGATAATTTGTATACGGTTTTCTGCAGGTTTTTCTTCAAAATCAGTTTTCTCGCATTTCTCGAAATTTGAAAACCGCCCACCCTGTATAAAAGGCATCATCAAAAAATCACTTTTACGGCTATTCTATAAACAAATTATTTCCCGAAAAAAAAATAAGAGCACTTAGTTTTTTGACGTAGAAATCGACGTTTGTAAGTTTTTCCGATATTTTCGGAATATAGAAGTATTAAGAGAATTATCATCTAGAAATTCCCTATAGAACTATTGTCTCGGTTTTTTCGATCCATGCAACATTTTCGGCGCTACAAAGACCCAACGTGATCCATTTTTTAAAAATACTCCAATTTCAATATGGTTCGGAAGATCATTTAAAATAAGGAGTCCAGAAAATTTCATGTATAACAATTTCTCGACAATTATCGTGTATCAAAGCAAAATTTTGAAAAATCGGCTCATTACCCAGGAAAAAGTTGTTGTACCGAGGGAGTATAGCAGCGCATCTCTCTCACTTGGCCAAAGACGACTCTATCCGAATGAGTATTACATAGCCCATCGTGATGGCTCGGTCTCATTCACCACTCAAAAAGAAGTGAGCTGAATGCGCCAAAAGGAGTTTTTACTTCAATAGTTAAAATTTCGGTAAAAGTGTAAAATTACGTGACATCTTTGGCACTTTCCCCTGACCACATTCCTAAGTTCTAGAAAAATGGACACCCTTAGAGAGATCCATGAGAGACTTCATGGTTAACACCGAGTTAGCGCCTGCAGTCAAACTTAACACGCTGCTTAAAGTTGGTTACTACTCACATGAACAAATATGGAACGTAAACATGAAGAAAATAGACATTTATTGGCGTTACTAGAACTTGTATAACTGAGATTATAAAATAGATCTGAGATAAATTTATGCATCAATTTGTTATGATGGTTTGCCCCCTCTCCTATTTCTGGATCACGAGGCCTTGAGGCCTGCATATATACCGGGGGACATATCAAAATATAAAGGGGCAGCTAGTGAATTCCCGGAACTCCTAATAAGAACAAGTAATATTCTGCACACCATCAGATCAGTCAGACCCATCAGACGTAACCGACAGAGATGCGTGGTTATGGGAGGTTTACAGCCTCGTGTTAATAGGATCACCTGGTACTCAGACAGATTTGAAACGGTGACATTGGTGGGTGTGTATGTAGGAGACATAGAGACGAGACTCGCTTTCACCCATGATTCTGATGCAACAGTTATTTCAGGCCAAAATGTATGCGATCCTCAAACGCGGGCATGAGATCCTGTTAAGAGCTTCCAAACGAAAGGATATCTACAATCTACATCTGTCGGCCGCTGAGTTAGACAGAGTTAATTCTGGGCGG
>MU182830.1:33045-107062 GCA_016904865.1 Pissodes strobi
ATAAAAACCTATTTAAGGAACTCTATGAGACAAGACAGGTTATGTAACTTGGCTATTCTGTCTATTGAAAATTCTATGTCCCGATCTTTAAACTTTGATGATGTTATAGACACTTTTGCGGAACAGAAAGCTCGAAAAAAAGATTTTTCTTAATAAATATCTTATTGAAATTAAATTGTTATTTTTATTTCATTGTAAATGTATGCAGGTTTCCTCACGATGTTGTTCCTTCACCGAAAAGCTAGCGAATAGATGATGTATGCATTGATATATCATGTTCCATGGATGAATGTGAAGTCTCCAATACGCATTGGGCTAGCGTGGGGACTACAGACCATTACCTCTCGCCTAAGAGAGGAGGCATATGTCCATTAGTGGGACATATACAACGTGTAATTGAGTACGCTGAAAATCTCGAAGTTTATTGTAATTAAACTGAATACAACGTGACGATTTTTACTGATAGGGCCCCATCAAAAGAATTTGCCACGGGCCCCAGATGGTATAGTTACGCCACTGCCTCTAGTGGTGCCACAGAATGGTTCAGGCACACAAAACGCAGTCTGTGCACCATTCAGTGCGAGATGGTCAGCGACTTCGTTGCCTTCCACACTCTCGTGCCCTGGTACCCATATTAGGGTGTCTGTTTCTGTTTGCCAGTTGATCTGCAGCCATCCGACAATCCCACACTAGCCGAGAGTTGATTCTGCTAGATGCTAGCGCTTTCAAGGCTGCTTGACTATCTGATCGGATATAGATCTTTGCACATCTTAGGTCTTTTTGGCACATTCAGAGATGGCTATATTGATAGCATTTAGTTCTGCTTGAAAGATTGTGGGGGTGCTTCCTAAAGATGCAGAGATTCGACACTTAGGTCCGTAAACGCCAGATCACACTGCTTCTTTCATCTTTGATCCATCTGTGTACCGGCAAGTGATCCCCTCTCTAGTTGTTTTAGTCTTTCCCCTATAGTATTGCGGTCTTCAATTATCCCTTCAAAGGAGTGATCAAGTTTTGTTCCATTGTATCGGTTGGTTTGGTCATCGCCCCTATCCGGATGTCCTTCAGAATGTTAAGGTGACCAGTCAGGTTTCCTGACTTCAGTGTTTGTGTCAGAGTGACTCTATACGCACTGGTTCAGGCCCCCTTTTCTTTGCATATGTGCAGCGGAGAGAGGTCAAGTAGGGTTTCCAGAGCTGCTGTGGGGCACGTTTTCATAGCTCCTGTTATACCCAGATAGGCGAGCATTTGTATCCTTGATAGCTTTCGCTGTGTTATTATTTCCTTTGTTTTTACCCACCACGCTAAGCAGGCGTAGGTTATAATTGGCTTTATAACAGTGTTATAGTTCCACCAGATGAAGGGAGGTTTTAGGCCCCATGTTTTACCAAAGAGTCGTCGACAGGCCCGAAGCGCTGCCGTTGCTTTTTTGATAGTTCTCTCCAGGTGTGGGTTCCAGGTTAGTTTCCGGTCAAGAACGATGCCAAGATGTGAAAGCTCTACCATTGTTCCTTCCAAAGTGGGTGCTTTAAGGTTCAGCGTCCCTTTTTTATGAATGGGATCACTACGGTTTTGCTTGGGTTGACATTTATTTAGTCTCTCCTGTGTACACCATGTACTGACAAAGTTGAGTGCACTTTGCATACGTTCTGAGAGAACGCTGTCATGCTTACCTCGTATTATTATAACTAGGCCATCTGCGTAACCTTGTACCTTAAAGCCTGCTTCAGTCAGTCTTACCAGTAGATCGTCAACAACCAGAGACCAAAGCATCCTTTTATTACTTTGACTCTGACGGCTGTTTCCCCAATGGTCGCGGTGACTTCACCGCTGGCTATCATGAATTTTACCCATTGTGTAGTGGTTGATTCCACTAGTCTGCGGGTTGTGGCGCGCTGAATGGATTCATGTGAGTTGTTGTCAAATGCACCCTCTATGTCTAGAAATGCACACAGCGCCACTTCTTTCAGCCAGTGTCTTCTTTATATCGCGTACGAGATTTTGAAGAGCATTCTAGAATGTCTTTTTCATTTAGCATAAAAATAATTCAATATGCATATTGACGTATATTTTCAAACCGACCCTGCATCCATTTATCGTGGTTTACAGATAACGGAGACCTACACAATGGGGCTTATTCAGATAGTTGATTTATTGCAGTTAAGGTCAGGTAGTCAAGAGGCCCATTTTAAATTAATATTTAGTAGGTTGTGAACGTGTTGAAAACGAAGTGCATTTCTTACTTTTTATAAATTTACCTTAGTTTCTACCATAATGAAATTCTCATACTTACTACATTTGTTCAATGTTTAGCCAAACTTTTATGGGAATGATATTTTAGAAAAGTGTCCGGAATTTGTATTTTACAAATAATGTACTAAATGGTCGCCGTTGACTGATACAAATGTCATATTATACATAATAAATCAGAATCAGGCTATTATTTCTATTTTGTTGGTTTCATCATTGTGTATCAAACTTTTACCTCTAGCTACATTGCAGTTCTATATGGATAGGAAAAAAATAAGTTGGTCAAGATAGGATTCTTTGGATTCCGTCCAAGGGTGTAAATTTCGCATGTACCAATTAAGTGACCCAGATGAAACTATAAAACGAAAAAAGATTTGACGCAGCAAATCTGCCCCTATTATCGAAAGCAAAAAATATAAAAATGAAAAGAACTAGGAGTACAATTAACACACTTAGAATCGCAAAACAATAGAAAGGTATTGCACTTTGTAAAGCTTCGCATTCGACTCTAACAAGAACAATGTAATGCCATTATACTGACTGGTTTGTTAGGTTTGTGTCATATTGGGGTATTATTTGGTAAATAACTGTTGTGTTTTTAAGTAATACGATTTTTGAAACAACTTAATGATATTTGTATATCGAATTAGTTATTGATTTTTAGGTTTTTTTAATTGTATTATTAATTAATTGCATTTTTAGATTTCTCGCTTTTACCAACGAGGGCAAATTAGTTCCTCGAAGCGTTAAGTTTTTAGTTTTATTAGAATTACTTAATTGGTACTTGTGCAAATTACATCCTGAGTCCAGGATCGAAGAGGTCATATCTACGCTAATTCAATCATTTCCTATCCTTTTAAAACTGAAGTGGAATAAAGGATAAAAATTTGATATAAACAAATTAAACAATCTAACTAAAAGATATAGTTAGTTTTAAAAACGCAGTTTAAAAGTTAGTTTATATTATTAGTTGACAATACCGAATGACCCAGTATAACAGACTATCAACTTCAATAGAAAGGAAAATTGCGAACTTTATAATAATGTTCGAGGTCAATATGTTGGAACGTAAGCATGCCCTCAGCACAAAACCCAGTAAAAGAGGCACCTTAATCAAATTCAAATAAGGATCCCTATATTTGCGAGGATAAACAGTATACTGACCCTTGAAATTTAGCTGAATATATGCTCTTGAAAAAATAGATTTTTGCCTCACGGTATCACGCAATAGATTTATTATACTGGGATAGGCTAGACGTGATAAAAATTTTGTCGATATATAATTTAACTGAACGCAATATTAGGGACAGGAACTGAAATTAATCATAAACTTAATTTTTACCGATTATGTTATTTATATGTCTATATATAGCTTTGTCAAATTTTGAATTTGACTTTGACAAGAACAATGTAATTTTATTACAATGACTGGTTTGTTATGTTTATATCATATTCACCTAATTTTAGGTAAAAAGCTGTTACATTTTAAAGGTACAGGGTGTTCACCCATAATGTCCCCCCCCCTTTAACTTTGTTAATTTTTAAGCTACAAAAAAAATAAAAAACAAAATTGTAGGGTTTTTAATGTAGTTTTTGCACACGTAAAGGAAAAAACAAAAAAATTGTACAGTATACAGGGTAGATCAAAAAGAAACATTTTTTTAAATCTAGCCCCCAGTTTTCATTCGATTTTTCGATTCTACGTAAAATTCTAAGGATTTTTAATATAACACACTATATGCCTATTCCTAATACTTTAAGAGTTATTGACAGTTGAATTCGCTATTTTGTTTGTTCTTTTATTTTTTTATGGCAACAGCCACCTAAGAATATAACTTTTTGTTTAGCTTTTGAAGTCATTGAGGTGAAAATATTGAGTTTCCTCAATTCGACCTCATTGCTTTGAGTAGTGATTTTGTATCTTCTGTTTTAAAAATGATTAAAGAATTATTATTATAATTAAAAAATAGCGACTTCAACTGTCAATAACTCCTAAAGTATTAGGAATAGGCATATAGTGTGTTATATTAAAAATTCATAGAACATTAGGTAGAATCGAAAAATCGAATAAAAAATGGGGGCTAGATTTAAAAAAATGGTTCTTTTTGATCTACCCTGTATACTATAAAATTTTTTGTTTTTTTGTGTACGTGTGCAAAAACTACATAAAAACCCTACAATTCTGTTTTTTATTTTTTTTTGTAGCTTAAAAATTAACAAAGTTAAAGGGGGGGGACATTATGGGTGAACACCCTGTACCTATTTATAAATACTATTTTTTTTAAATTGGTTCTAGTTTAGTGAATTAGTTAGCTTTTAAGTTTTTTTTTATTGTATTACTAATATTTTAATTTTTAAATTTCTCACTTTTTACAATAGGGTCAGATTTTTTATTTTTTTTTTATGGTAGTGGCACACACACTAAAGGGAGATCCTATGGCGCTCGACAAGCGGTGTGTGCGAAGATGTTGATTGACACGGTTCTTGAATAGTTTTAGGTCGTAATTAGGGGGAAACAGATGTCCTGGGAGTGAGTTCCACAGTGATACAGTTTTTTGTTGCGAAATAGCGCATCAAGCTTCTGGGAGTCTGATATTGCGATGTTAGCAATGTGGTCGTGCTAGGACATATTGCTGTTGACCGAGAGACCCAACAGTCCGATTGACGAGGATGAAGAAATAGTCGATCCTACCATAATGATGTCAGGGCCCGCCGTATTGGCCCTCTTGTAAACTGCTTGGGTCTTTGCTGCATTGAACTGGACCAAATTTCTGTCGCCACAAGTTTGATCTTTCTCCAGGTCTTGATTAATTGCTGTCTGCGGTGATAAGTCTCAGTCGCTGGTAAAGGTTTTACTGATCAAAATTGGAAGACACAGGTACTGTCATTTGCAAAACTGTAAACAGGATTATTCGTTTCGGTCAGTAGGTCATTAATGTAGATTATGAGGAACAGGGCTGGTGAAAGTATCGCGCCATGAGGCATGCCCGCGTTAATGGTGAATGTGTCTGAGATGTGTCCATGAACTACAAGTGCAGAGATAGGTTCTTAAGGAAACTGGCAAGCTAGCTGCAGAGAGGGGCTGGCAGTCCGTAATGCCAAACTCTGTTGAATGCCTTCGAAATATCCAACGCAATCGCTCGAGACTCTCCGTAGTTCTCAATTGCCCTACTCCATATGTAAGTGACATATGCCAAAATATCTCCTCTCGATCTTTCTTTGCGAAAGCCCTATTGATTATCGCTGATTATTCTATTGTTCTAGAGGTACTTGAGTAGTTGCTGATTAACTACACATTCCATGATTTTGGAGATTATTGGAAGCAAGGCAATTGGGTGATAGATTGAGGGCGTGGTTGTGTTGCCTTTTTTGGAACAGGTTACACTCGAGCGACTTTCTAAGAAGATGGGTAACTCCCTTTTCTGTAAGACAGAGAAAAAGCCTGGAAAAAACGGGTGTTAGTTCGTTGGCGCAGTTCTTTAACACAATGGCAGGTATTCCGTCCGGTTCTGATGCCTTTTGCGTATCTAGTTCTTTAAGGATTTTACGAATATCACCTGTATATGGTGGGGAGAACCCTGCCTTGGGGGACGTCTAAGGTAGAGTACGATGAAAACATTTCGGCGAGCATGTTTGCTTTTTCCCTGGCTGTAGTCGCCGTGATGCTACCTTCGTCTGTTAAAGGTGGGAGAGACGTTTTAGTAAAGTTATTACTTACTGCCTTTGCTACCGACCAGAAATTCCTGGAGACACTGGGGCATTGCAAAAGTTTATTCCTAATCCTGAGATTTGTTCCCTAACACGCATACACTTTTTATACGAAAAAAATTAACAATATAGTTTAAAATACATTAAGCTTCTTCAAAAAATACAGGGTGGCCTAATGAAAATTAAATGGAGAGTAAAGGCTGTGTGCATGTACGAAACATAGTAATGAAACAATCTTTGTATATCATGCAAAATTTAATCCAAAGGGACTTCTATAAAGAGCGTAACGGAGCGCTTTCGGCCGTAGCCATCTTCAGTGTTACCTGAAAGTAAGTAAAAGAACCACCGACAGTGGAGAGTGAAAGAATGTTGTCCAGTTAAGGCAATGGTTATTTTTGGTAAAAAAATATGATGAGATGAACACTGTTACGTTCAGTTATAAATTTGTTGGAATCTTTTGGATTTTTTTAAAAAGGGGTTAACATAAGTTATTAATTAAGAATGATGATTATTTTAATTAATTTTTATGCGTAACAAAGAAAGAACATGGTAGACTTCTTTTACTTACTTGTCAGTGGAAAAGGGACATATCCATGGAAGCAAACAAGCAACACAGTACTTTTTTCCATCCAAACCATCTTTCAAGCCACCACTTAAGCAGTCAACTGAATTTTGAGTATTCATTTGCAGATTGGGCACTCAATACATATTATGGCATTTGGTTAGTCTCATCTGGCATAGTAGCAACTCCTTTTGTACTTTAGGTTAACTTTAGACTATTACTGTAACTTCATTTAATTTTATCTCCCAACTTAACTTTAAAACTTAACTTTAACTTTAAAACTCTTAAAATTCAAAATTACCGCCGTTTTTTGGCGTCTAAGTGTCATCAGTCTGTCAATGGCGACATATTTGATGTGTCATCCAAAAGCGTGGGTCTTGGTATCATGCTTTTATTTTAATTTTGTTTAGTTAATGATATTAATCTAAATTATGTGAACCATTTTCTCAAAAAAGTGACGTACGATGTGTGAACTTTAATTGTGACCATTGTCGATTTATGTTGTTTGTTTGCTTCCATGGATATGTCCTTTCTCCACTGACAAGTAAGTAAAAGAAGTCCACCATTTTCCTCTTTTGTTACGCACAAAAAATTTATTAAAATAATCATCATTCTTAATTAATAACTTTAGCTAACCCCTTTAAAAAAAATCTAAAAAATGCCAACAAATTTATCTGAACGTAACAGTGTTCATCTCATCATATTTTTCACCAAAAATAACCATTGCCTTAACTCGACAACATTCTTTGACTCTCCACTGGCAGGGGTTTCTTTTACTTACTTTCGGGTATCACTGATGCTACGGCCGAAAGCGTTCTGTTACGCTCTTTATTTGGATAAAAATTTTGCATGATATACAAAGATTGTTTCATTACTAATGAAAATTAAACAGAGGCCTATTCCAGTATTTAAAGGAAGTTTTTGGCAAAATTGGCCCGCCGAGAGGGGGAAATATTTTCATATGTTCAGCATTATTCCACTCCTCTCGGCGGGATGAAATCCAACCGTTAAAGTTTAAATGGGATTAGGGGTGAATTGATGCTTCATTTCAAAGGCCATCGATTTTACTTTTCAACGCTTCCTAGTTTTTTTAATTTGATGCTGTATTTTCCAAGAAAACCCGTTAAATATCTGACACTGAACGAACGTAATGCTATTTTTAACTGTTCATGCAATTCTTTCATAGTGCTCTTCGCACAGTTTTATCCAAGGATGACTTTAATTGCTTATTTACAATTTAGAACTTTTTAAACTGCGAAATTCAATGTTTGTGTTAAAAAAACTTATTGCAGATTTTTTTATCTTCCTCTGAAAGTAGAAGTGATAAATAATTCCACTTATCTACACTTAGGATCCCACAGTATTTTGATCGGTACTGTTTCGGCTTATTATTTTTATCAAAATAGTTTATTCAACTGAGGGTAAAATATCGATAATTAAAACGTCTTGTGAAATCGGTAGGTGCGCTATCATTATGGCATAGCTGTTTGTTAGAATGTAGAGAGAGAGGATCGGTGGAAAATAAAAAAAAGAAACCACTTAAATGAAATATTGAGAAACAAAGCAATGGAAGTTGCTATTTGGGGCCACGTCAATATGAAGTAGCAGTCAATTATCTACAGTTTCTGGAATAAGGCGTACGAGCATTTAATGAATTTTAATAGTCCATAAATTCCTATGGGTGGAATTAAACTTCTGCACGAATGAAATGAAGATGACTGAGAGACGTTTGCAGTTTTGCGAGTTAATTAGTGAACGGATATTAAACAAGCCGAATTTGTTGTTCAAAATTTTTTTTTACATGAGTGTTCGTTTTTTCTGAATGGGACTCTTAATCGTCGATACTGTCGATATTGGTCTGACATAAACCCACCCTTACTTCATGAAATTCACACTCAACAACATCAGAAGCTAAACATATGGAGTGGAGTTTATGGCGACAGTATTGTTGGTTCTTTTTTGCTTCGTAGGATATCTTACAGGACAAATAAACTTCCAATTGTTACAAGACAGTGTCGATCCCGCATTGACACACATTCTTGAACATAGCGACTGTTATAACAAGAATTAGTTGACATTTCAACAACTTCACTATACGGTTGCTATTCGTCAGAATTTATTTGAAACCTTTCCTCGTAGCTGGATCGGCCGAAGAGTATCAGTGGAGTGGCCAGCCAGGTCGCCAGATTTAAGTTTGTTAGATTTTTTTTGTGTTCACTTAAAACTAAACCATCCTCTCTAGATGGTTTAAGTCGACGTATTATTAATAAATTTTACACCTGAAATATTTCAGAACGTCCGAAACCGCTTTGAACAAAACCTCTATTACTATATGGAAGCGGAAAACCAAGATTTTAAACACTAGTTAAAGTAAAAAGCTGGTAAAATAACTATTTTCAAAAAATAATGTATATACAATAATTACGGATAAAAGTTGATAAAACCTATATTTTTTCATGTTGACTAGTTATTAAGTTTAAAGCGTCTTTTCTCAAAAACTACCATATTAAATTTGAAAAGTAGAAAGCGTTAAAAAGAGAAATGGATTACCTTTCAAATGAAGTATCGCATGACCCGTAATCCCATTTCAGATTTAAAGGTTGTATAGGTGTAAAATATGCGCAAAAATCGACGGGCCTAAGCGATTCTTTATAAATAATAACTATTAAAAATCGGACTTGTTTCGTTTTCATTACCCCCATCAGACAATGATACATTTGAAAGCAAATATCTCACAAACGAATCGACCACTTTATGAAAAAAAAACACAAGGTTTGTAAAAAAAATCAAAATACCTTTAAAACAAAGTACCACTCCCACCTTCCCTTTTTAAATACTTGGTGTCACACTCACCCCTCCGAGAGGGTGCGTACTACAAATATTCTAATTTTGCCATAAGTGTCTTCCTCGCAGACAAAATCGCAGTGTCCAAGGATTTTTCCAAAAACTTACTTTAAATTTTCGAAAAGGCCTCTGTTTTGTTTTAATTGGGCCACCCTGTATAGTGAATTTGACAGGAACCCTATTGTAAAAACACAGTTTTAAAGGTAATTTTGTATCATTATTTAAAAATCCAAACAATCCCTATAGCAGCCTACTAACTTCCATAAAGAGGAAAATTATGAATTTTATAAAAGTGTTCGGGGTCAATATTTTGGAGCGTAAGCACAAAACCTTTCATAACAAGGGCCTATAGTAGTGGAGGTATCTTAATTATATTCAAATAAGGGTTTATATTTGCAAGGGTAAACAGTACATTGAACTTTTACTAAAAATATGCTGATAAAAAAACAGATTTTTGCTTCTTGGTTATCGCTCAATAGAAATATGCTGGAATAGGCTAGATGTAATAAAAATTATTTTGATTAAGAATTTAACTGTCCTGTTAGGATTCAGCTGACCATATTTAAATACCAATCATACTAGGACTTAAATTAATCATAAACTTATCTTTCATGGATTATGTTATTTAGATGTCAATATATTGCTCAAATTAACTAAGATTCACTGGTCCACAGAAAATATATTTTTTGTAACATAAAGCTGAATAATATTTTCTAGTAGAATGATCCTCTGTCTCTAAATTACATTTAACAAAGCATATGCTGAATGGTACAATTTATTTTATTTTAAAAATGATTTTACTAATCCTTTTACACCTATATATCGGTTTATTTATAATTCATATTAAAATCGAAAATAGTTTTTGAAACACATTGTTAGTTTTTTCCCCTTCAAAAACCAGCAGTAATCGCTCATGATGGCTGGATCCCATCGTCCTTAATACCGAATTTCAATTGGCCTGATGTCTTCACCTTGCTCGTTACTAACCCCACCCAAGTTTTCAGAGAAAAGAACATAATAATATATGAGAATAATTAATAATTATGACAATGATTATTAATGACATACGGCAGCCAAGCGATTTGTGGGAATCCAACATTTCATTAACTAGTTGTTAGTAGTTTTCTTCGATCTTGTTTTCTACAAATCCCATCGCTAAACATACAAGAGAGTTCGACACTGAGTCCTTTAGCTCGTGACGTCATGGATGTGGGCCTTTGTAATTTGGAGCAGATGTAGGATAGAGGCTTGCGGGTGGAAGTGGTTGTAAAGTCGACAGACCACTACGATAGTGACTAATATTAGGATGCCCGTATATAAAGAATGTATCTTTCACATTACAATTCCTCCAATATTGTAACAACATATTTTTATAAGATGTTCTTTCCTCTTTTAATAATGTGGTATTTCGTAATTTATTTATTTATTTATCTAATACTACTATTTGCTCATGCACTTTCCTAAAATACTACTTTCCTTATAGAGTCGGCAACAGCGACTGAGACGATGTAATAGAACGAAGAAGCAAAACAAACGACAAACGATTAGTTTGCAAAATTGCCGATAATAGCTGCTGCAATTAGTGTTAATTTCTCGCATTTTTCTGAATCCGGAACTACTTATGTGCTTTTAAGTTCGTGAAACTTATACCTAATATTTCCTTGTATATTTGGTCACCGCATATAATACATTTTATATCGTTAGACGTGTTTCTAAATAGGTCAAACCATATATTTCGGATTTAAAGACCTGTTTTTCTCTCGGTTTCGGCTAGTTTTGTGGAAAGACATTTAGTGTGATTATGCCTCAAAAGTGTTGTATTCTTGGATGTAATGGAAACTATAAAACTGGACCTAAAGTTCATGAATTCGGTTTTCCAAAGGACATAAGTTTAGTTATGTTCTCTTAGGAAAATTTCAATCAGACACTCTTGAAGGTAGATTTGGTAAATACAGGCAAATGGCAGATGGTCTTTATCATATTTCTGTGCGACAGTTATATAAGACAAAGAGGAGACTTAGAATTCAATCTATATTAACACTTTAGTCTTGCAGATTTGGCCCTATTAATTTTAAGTAGTTCTATGAGCTAAATGATAATGACCCAGATGAAAATTGCACTCAACAAGACTTTTCCCAAATTAAAACTTCATTGTCTCAAATTTTAGTAAATGCTGATCAAATTTGAAACTGCATAACATGCATACCTACATTATACCTACAAAAGTATATTTTTTATCGAGTTTTTTTTACTATTTTAAGTAATAATAATTAAGAGAATGTGTGGGATAGTTGATTATATTTATTTATGAGTAAACATTTTCTTAGTGATATAAAAAAAATATTATAGATAAATACATATCCTGAATTTTGGTGTAGGTGTAGGGGAGTTAGGAGCTTACATTTAATACTAAACCTAGTATTAAACCAAAACCCAACATAACTTTTGGGATTTGTCAAGAAGTATTGCATGTACCCCCTTATATTTTTAAAACTGCACGGCCTATTTCGATGACGTCACACGAGAAGCACTAGGGCCTTCTTATTAAGTGGGTATTGGTTCTAGCCTGGTGAGTTTTTGTATAAAATGCTTATCATCTAGCAATGTTTTAATTTTTGAACTATTTTTAGTTTTGTGGCACTTTGACGGGGCAACTTAACCCTAACATGTTTATTGTTTTATTGATTAAATTATGCTAATTTTAATAACAAACCTAGAAAATAGAATTTGAAACATTATCAGTTTTTAAACTATAAAGAATAGAATCATTGTGACAGTTGTGTTTTGTTTTCCACAACAAAAGCGGATATAAACACCGTTATGAAGCAAATGAAAGATCCATTGCCTCCTAAAAATAATTGTAGTGACCATGAAAGAGAGCTTTTATTTAATATTGCAAATATATATAATCATAAACTCCTAATTGAGAATAAAAAGACTGATGATATTTCAGTTAAAGAACAAATTAAAAATAGAATAATTTGCGAATAGTAATATTAGTAATATAATAATTTATTGACAATAGCATGAGCTAGGAAAATTACGATTTGATGCATTTAATATAAACATAATTTGTCTAATGCATACTCGTGTGGTGCACATGAAATTCCCTACATTTTCATCTTAATATTTAAATATTTCTTGCTTTCTTCACATGGTTTGGTAAACTGTTATATTGAACAAGCCCATAACGATTTGCAGCTTCAAATATGTAAAAGTCCTCTCTGCACCGCGTTTGATAATTATATAGATCTGATATGCATTGTGTGCTTTTTAATACGTGTTCTGAATAAAACATGACGGGTCCACCACTCAACACAAGTAACATTCCCAACATAATTTGTATACTTGTAACTCTATTAGGTCTTAATATGTAGCGCAAAACTTAATTTTGTTTCCGTTGAAGGGTTTCCTTCTAATTGCTATTTAGCAACTAAAATGTTGAATTGCAGTTGCTGAAATGTGGTAAAATTATTGCTTTATATACTTTTCATCTTGTCCATTCACAATTCAATATGACATCCCCAAACTTACAGTACAGGCCGGTAAATGTTTACGAGAAAATGAAGAAAGGTTTAAGAAAAGATCAACTGAATCAAGAAAAAACACACAAAACTGGCGTTATTCGATGAGAGCAATAAGAAACATAAAATAAACATAGTGAAAAATGAGGTTAGATTATACCTACTACGTAACACTTTAGGTAAAGAATTTTCTTCTCCTAAATTTGGGGCGCCTACAAGCAGATTTAGAAAAAGATTGGGCTTGGTGGAAACTAAAACGACTCCTTACTGAAAGTTATCCTGTACCTAGCGTTAAGGATCCCTTAATACAATTGTTGGAAACGGGTATTAGGTATTTAATCCTACCACCTTTACTCATATCCTTCATAAAGTTTGCCATGTGTTCAAGTTTAATGTGGAGAAGAGGCAAAATAATTTTTTTTGAGTCTACAAGAGACACATATTTAACGTTTTTACATCTTGGTGCAAATTCTTTTCTTTCCGGCCAAATTATGTTCATTAACTGCAAGACTATCCCACTAACAAAGAAAAGAGAAATATATGTAACACCCCCGAAACCCTACTAAAATTGCTATTGCTCTTAAATCTCCACATATCTGCCATTTTTACTGGTTGTAGTTGATTCTAACTTAAATGATGCGTATATTTTTATAGTCTCTGAAAGGGAAACTGATATGCCTATGAAAAGCGCCACTCACACGAACAATTATGGATATTCAGTTCCTGCATTAAACCTTTGATATCAATACACGCGCACAATGAAGTTTCCATTTCATAAAACGTAGAAATCATTGCATTTTTTTCCTAAAAGTCGTAACTATTTCTCTGCTAGTTAGTTCTACTCGTCAATAGAGGAACTAAGAAGCTACGACCAGTTCCAAATCACGTACTAAAGCATGTAGCTCATTTTGAAAAATTAAATGTGGCTCGCATGGAATTTGGAGTGAAAGTGAGGTTGCACTCATTAAAAAATGATACGTATTAGGACATTATATATATTTTTCTAATTATTAGGAAGATATATCATTATTGATGAGCTAAAGTGTGTTATGAAGTTGATGAGTCAGATAATGACTTTGTTCTAGTCATGCAATTACCTATGCATGTTGCTTAAATTGTTACACCATCGAAGAATATCAGAAACTACACCTGTTATAAAGCCTGTTTCCAAAGTAAAAAACAAATCAGTTGAAACTATTAAACAGTTTCAGTGGACTACAAACGATTTTGAATTTAAAGCTCAGATAGACAGAGTTGATTTTACAAAACCAAATGACATAAAAAAATATTTTCAAAATAATAGATTTAATAATAGTCTAGACTATATTCTACTCAACAATTCTGAAAATGTGTAGATACAAACTGTAACGAAATTCAAGATTATTTAGGTATTGAAATTATGACGGGTTTTGTAGATATGTCCGCATACACTGAATACTGGATACAAGATACACGTTTTGCTCCAATTGCCAATAAAATTCCCCTGAAAAAATTTAAGGCATTGATTTTATCGCAGCTTTCATTTTTTTAATAACGAGGAAATTAATAATGACTCATACTTCAGAATTATACCAATACTCCAACGAGTCAGAGAGAACTGCCTGAATATTGAACAGGAAAGGAAAACTTGGTTCACAATTATTTTGCAGGTCTGGATCTGATTTCATACCTTCGTGAAGAGTTTGGTTTCCTAAGGCTGGAGAAAGTTATAACAACTAATCGTCTAAGAGGTTGCCCCACCAAGTCAGATTAGACCTGCAAAAAGAAGGAAGAGGATCTTTTGACTAAAAATTTGTTAACAATAATCGTAAGACAATAATCAGTGGGTGTGGTAACAAATCGGTTAATTTTTGTAGTTCTTAGTTGACTGGAAATCCAATTGAACAATTCGTAGATATTTGAAAGCAGGACGAAGCAAGGCTCAAATTGTTTGTCCGCAGGTAATAAAACATTACAACAACCCATATGGGAGAAATCGACCTGGCTGACATATTTATTGCTTTTTAAAGGCCTAAAATGAAACCTTATAGATGGTACATGAGTTTGTTCTCGCAAGTTCTAGACATATGTGCTGTCAACAATGCATGGCTACTTTATAAACCAATACTCAAATCCAAAACAAGTACAGCAACTGAAAAAAAAAGAATTTGTGCTACTAAAATTCCCCTACAGACAAACAAAATAGAGTAGCAATTCTGATACACTAGTAGCCTGTGGAAGCAAGGTCCGAGAACGATAGTAGATTTGATAAGTTATATAATTTTCCGACATTTTGCGAAGATGTAGGAATTTTACTAGTCAATCTCATGCATTTTGTGGAAAATACAATGTTAGGTTAGGTTTTGTATCAAACAGAATTTGTGTTACTGATATCCATTATTACAGCAAATAAAATATTATTTAGTTAGGTTATCTTATAAAAGATGTAAATTATGTTAGGTTGTGCAGAAATTTTTTTGATTCAAAAGCATAGTTATCTTAACGATGGCCCCAAGAACTTTCCAAAACAATGCCAAATAGCCACAATTCCATTTGAATATTAAACCTTGACACAATTTTAACTTTGAAAACTCCTAAGCATTAGTGACCACAAAATAACATTCGCTGTGCACAGTTTGACATAAAAACAAAAGAGGATATGTTTTTAAAAAGAGGATGAACGTTTGCCAAGTTAAAGGTTAACGTAGTTTATTTTATTGAATAATATGGAGGCACCTATTTGGAATCTCAATAGTCCAGTAGATTTTTCGAGCTAATTCCTTAATTACGGTAAAGTATTAAGATTCTTGTCAACTACCTATAGAGAAATACAGTATCAAGAATGATGACACATTAACATTATTTAAGAATAGGTACTAATTAAAAAGTTATAATGAATTAGTACCGACATATAAACTTTAATAATTACGAAAGGTATGTCATATTCGACTAAATTGTGACTAGTTTAATGGTGAGCTTATATTTTAGTCTTTTAAAGTCAATATTTTATCCATGGTATGGGCAATACATAATAGTGCATACGCGTGTTAAGCACAGCAAGCAAAAAATTTACAAATACAGTGTTGAATAACAGTTGGATGGTTATATTATTTCGAGTTATAAAAATGTACATTGTAAATTCATACTTAGATAGCTATGATCACCATATCATCTTAACGACACATGATAAGATGCATTTCCAATAATAATGAGACATTTGTGTTTAATATACTCTTGCAAAGGTTAATAAAATATTTCTTCGAGCAAAACATCGCGAACCTATAATGATTAATATTTTACAAGATTTAACATGAGCAATATTAAGTTAATTATTTAGTTTACATGGTTACTCTTCGCATTTCTTTTTGAGGCATAATTAATTCTATATAAACTCGGTTGTAAAAACTTACCATGATCGGTGATTTTACATATATTTATTTATAAAATTCTAAAACTCCTCCCTAAATAACCTACAAAGTGCTAAATAAAGAAAACTGGGGATTGTTATAGAAACGCTAAGGGTCAATATAATGGAACGTAAACATGACGTCAGCAAGGTCTTTGATAACAAAAGCGTTTTTGTAAATTTAAATGAAGATCCTTTATTTGCAAGGGTAATCAGTCCGTTGACCCATGAAATTTTGCTGAAAATAGGTTGATCAGAAAATAATTATTTGCTTCTTGGTTAACGCGCCTAAGATATTTCAGAGTAAGGCTAAACATCAGAGCCATTCTCTGGATACAGAATTTTGCTAAACGCAGTATTAGATATTAATTATATGCGCATAAAGTGTGATTTTAAAATATCTATGGCAACAGGACATTAGCTAATAGTCTTAATGCTTCCATAAAAGCAGTTTGTTTCAGAAAAATATCTGGTAGTTATTTATTTGGAAAGATTAGTAGTACGGTAGAACCTCCGGACTAATTCCTTAATTACACCGGAGCTCATATAACATAAATAAACTAGACAAAAAGTGTAAAATGTATTTAGTCAGATTAGTCAGAAACAGAGTTTCGTCTAAATGATAATTTTGCTTTGCACATGAGTTGCGTGAAAACACGTCTAGGTTCTTCATTTCCTGGTTACAGGAATGCTAATATTAAATATCTCATATTTAAAATCAGATTTTATTTTTTATACCTTCTGTCTAATTTCATGCCAATTTTTGCACTAACTTTTTTCTTACACTAATATTAAAAATCATATTTTTCTAAATTTTGATCCTTAACTCGAATGTGTACATTTATCAGAAGCTAATGGTCGGTGGCTACATCAGCTACATCCGAAACTTCAAATATGCGTTTTTGATGATTATGAATGATATATCGAGACTTTCATTATCAATTTATGAATAAATTTATGGCCGATGAGACTGAGCTTATGGATATTTTAATAATTTTTTATCTGCCTTGTTTGCTAACTATCAATAGGTTATGCTCAAAAATGATACATATGTTTTTTCAGTGGCAATCCAAAGACAGGTAGCAACGCACTTAAACACACACTATGGCCATTCTCGTGGTCGTATTATCATCCCCTTCCTATTTTTACCTTCTTCGCTTTTTGATTCTTTGTTTTAATTGTCCCTTCTGACTTCTAAGTCATTTTTCCTTTTCCCTGCGGATCTCCTTCAGTTTGATTTCTTTCCAGAACTATTGATAATATTGTCGATTGCATTTTATCCGCAATATGTTTTAACGTCTTGCCTTGCTGAAGCAACTTGTTTTTAAGTTTAAATTATAGGTAGATATTGATCCATTCAGAAAAACGTTAAACTTTCACTATATTTTTTAGCTCATTCTCGCTTAATTTTGCCATTTTGAACTATAGATTTTATCGTCAGAGAATGTCAAGTCAAAATATTCCACCCTAGGCACTTACATTTAATTTATGCTTGTTAAAACAGACCGATCCTAGGTATGCAAATTAACAAAGAAAAGTTCTAAAATAATAAAATTAGCGGACAAAATATGAATACACTCGGTATTATAAAAAAATCTTTAAAAACACACTTTTACATGAAACCTTCGAGAAGCAGGTAAAAAGATTCGAGCCGAGCGCTAGGAATAGGGAATTCATGCGATATACTTATTAACGTCTCTTTTTAATAAATTTTTTTAATGTGTGGGATCGGAACTTTAAGAGTTTCTTGTCGCACCCACACATCAAATGGGAACTTTTTCATATAAAAAAGCCTGCAGCATGAAGCAGGAAGGAGTCTTTAAAAATCACTCGTTTTCGCTAGAAACTGGTTAAATTCCACTCGCCAGTCCTTGAGACTGGGACTTAAATTTTTTACATATTTTCAAATTTACATATTTTGGCTAGATACCGGTTCGATTCCATTCGTCAAAGCTTGATACTGGTTTCCCATTCAAATTTCCATATATTTTGACATACACTAGCTTCAGCTACACGTTGTATAGTTTCTCAAGTATACGAGAAACTGAGCATCTCAGTAAATTTCCTGAGCCAAATAAAATTAAGAACAAATCTTAAAACCCCTGGCCATAGACGCAACTCGCAGTGGAGTCGAGACGACTTCCTTACAAATAGGTAAATTTTTTGGTTTCGCTTAATTTCTAAACGATTTAATCGCTAGACATCATTTTAAGGAAGGTCGAACTTTCAAACCTAGTGCTTTAGCGTGATTAGACGCTCGTAAAGTGCATGATTTTGATTAGTTTTTGGGCTCGGTGGTGATTGTGACCAAACATTTTCAAGTAAACATTAATCCTTTTAACTCCTAATAACAATAGAATAACAAGTTGGGCAAATGGTGGTAAGATGCTTAAAGAATACAGAACAACACGGGACATGGAAAGAACCTACGGGAGACTAAAAGATTTCTTCGGGATAACCTTCCAAAAGAACCTTGTGACGTAATCTCCGTGGGGATATCTTAAAATTTACATATATTATATACGTCCTGGTCAGATCTTTTCCGGTACGCTCTCAACCAGTTACAAACTGTCTTTATTATGTGCATGTGTACTAGGTGGTATGAGTATTGTGAATGAATCGAGCGTAGAGCACAGTGTAAGGGCACATACTTTGGATGCATTTCTTTATTTAGTAAACGGTCACGGTTTACTTCTTGGTGCGAAGGCCTGATTGAAATGTCGTAACTTAATTCTGGTAATTAAAGTTTTCTTTCTTAGGTACATTTTTCCTTTAACACTCCATTACTCGCGCGGGGTATCCGAATACCCCAGGCCTAGGTTGCCATGTTATATTTGTGGAGGGGGAAATGCTTGATCGTCGCCGTTCGCTGTATTCCTTAACGACAGTCTATAGTTTGCAGTGGCACGAGAAGGTTTGTTTCTGGTTCCGTCATTCTTACTTATTGACGATTAAAACTACATTGGGGTACCTATATACCCCACGCTATCTTTATTGTTACATCTTTATTATGAACAAAAAACAGACGACAGGTATGTATAGCAACTTAGTCATCAAAAAATGCTTTTTGTATAATTTTTTTTCTAGACTGTTATTTATAAAAAATCCAGATTCGAAATTTTTTATATTATTTTATCTGTAGTAATTTATGGGAAGTAAAAACTCTGAACAGTGGAAAAAATGGTATGATGAATTAACGGATGACGAAAATGAAGTGCATGCAGAAGATGATGACAATGATAGTGAGATGGATGCAGTTGAAACGAGTGTATGTGATACCGACACAGAACAAGAAGGAGACTCGGATGAAGATACAGACGAAATAACAACTACACAGGGATTCCAATGTACACAGGAAAGGATGGTGAGACCAAATGGAGCAAGATTCCGAACTAAAGGCCACAATTTAGTTCTGAGAATTCCGGGCCCAATCGGAATTGCAAAAAGTGCGAAGACAATATCGGAATGTTTTTCTAGATTTATAGATGACAGAATGATTGATATAATAGTTAGATGCACCAATATTAAAAAGAATAATTAAAACGTAACTATCAACGTGACCGAGATGCCAAAGAAACAGATTCTTGTGAAATAAGAGGATTTATTGGAATGTGACATATGGGTGGAACTATCAAATCGCGAAGGCAGAATATCTTGGACTTATGGGCTACAGATGGTACTGGATGAGAATATATTTATCTTACAATGAATTGCAATAGATTTCGGTTTATATGTCGATGTATAAGATTCGGCAATATTCACGACCAGCATGAACGTCGAGAATTTGACAAGCTGGCCCCAATAAGGGATATTTTTGATCGATTTGTTAGTCACTGCAAAACCTCTTTTATCCCAAGTGCGTATTTAACTATTGATGAGCAGCTCATAGCAGTTAGAGGAAGATGTTCTTTAGGCAGTATTTGCCATCAAAGCCGGCCAAGTATGGCATAAAATTGTTTGCTCTGGTGGATGTAAAATCAATGTCCACTATAAATCTTGAAATATATGCTGGAAAACAACTAGATGGTCTATTCCTACAAAGCAACTCTCCGGACGACGGCGACGTGGTGAAAAGAATGATTCAACCTATTAGAAACACCAACAAGAACATTACGATCGATCGATGGTTTACAAGCTTGCCTTTGGCAGAATATTTGCTAGGAGAAAAAGTTACCGTTATTATAGGTAACATAAAACCTTATAAAAGGGAGATTTCACCGGAACTAGTAAACTAGCAGTATTTTTGCGTACAAACAACATTGTAGTATTGCATCGAACGTTCCAAAAAAAATGTTTTAGTTTTATCGACTATGTACCATGGTAATAGGGTGGAGCAAGATTCAGGAAGAACAGATATGATTATGGACTATAATCGCACAAAGTTCGGTGTTGATGTGGTAGATAAGATGTGTGTGTATGATGTCCGGGAACAGTAGGCAATGGTCTTTGACAATTTTCTTTGTTCTTTTGAACATTGAAGGCATCAATATGTTGAATCAATTTGTGGCTAATAACAATTATGAAACTATACATAGAAAAGATTTTCTTAAATCTCTTGCTAAAGACCTAATGAATCCGTTGATGAAAAAGCGATTGTATATCAAAAGCATTCCCACGAAACTAAAAACAGAAATCCGCCTTCTATTGGATATCGATGAGGAAGGTTCCACATCTTCTGAAGAACCACCTAGAAAATTAGGAAGAGGAAGGTGCCATAAGAATGACAAGAAGACGCCAGTTGTTTGCAAGAAATGTCAAAACTGGGCTTGCAATACACATCAAAAATTATATGTTCCTCATCTGCTAATGCAATGCAATAAGCAAACAATTATTCATTTATTAGATTGAGTTAAAAGTAACTTATTACGTTTCCTTAAACTGCAAAAGTAAAGAGAAAATAGATGTATAAAAAATGATCACTTGGGTTTTATTGCCAGCATTGACTGGTCACTTAAGAAATTATATTCATTCAAGATAATCGGTTAACAAACATCTACTTTAGAACCTCCTACCAAACAACGTCAACTTAACAGGGTCTTAACCGACAGCGGCGATAAATCAATCACCATTGTTCCCATCACGTCCAAAGATGGCCTTTAGGTACAACGAATCAGTGGCGTTTCACTATTGACGTGGATAATTTAAGTGTTGTGTTTTGAAGCAAAACAAACATATATTGCCTATTTGGCACCTAATCCTTTACCCTGATTTAAACAATTCTATGTTACCTGTATTTAATTTATTGTTGGCTCTGCATAATGTGAAGATTCAAACCCCATGCAAAACGCTTAGATCACAAAAATTTACGTAAAGAATCTGAAAAGCTCGTAAAAATTTATTTGCATCTTTTCAAGTCATAGCATTTTAAAAATTTTATTACTCAATTTTATAATGTTTAGTAATATAGTTAAGGCTGAATATATAAGGCATAAATCCAAAAACTGGCAAAAACACTTGGAGGAATTGATATTACCCTTGCCAAATTGTAGCACATATTTTTTTTTTCCGAAATGGCACAGTCACAATTATTTTGTTTTTTTTTATTACTTCTTGCGGCTCAATATGAAGAACATAGGCTTTCAAAATCGGAAAACCACATTTAAAAAATTACAGCAATCTGAAAATGGGGCTAGAAGTTGCTCTTGCCGATCTTTTTATTGATCACTTTAATAATACCTATTAACGATTTTTGATGTATAAATTAACTCTTATAACGAATATGTCAATTCCCATAATTTTACTTGTTTTTAAGAAGCTACAATGGTTTTGATATAATTGATTTATATTTTCTACCACCAAAAATCATCTAGTCATAAAAGCAAAAGCCTTAAAGCTCTTATTAAATTTGTATCTTGAAAAATAAGTTTTATTGAAACATTTTATATTAGAAGAAGACAAAAAGTGGCAAAACATATCTAAAGAGTTTGTAATTTAATAAATTGCAATACACACAGGTATACATTGGACTAAGCAAAAATAAGTAATGCTTAAAGTTCATTTTTATACAGAAATAGACACAAAAGTACTGAAAGCCATTATATCTATTGAAGTGATTATCCCTTTTTATACAGCTGACATATCTTTCTGTAATATTTCCTCTTCCCTGTAGAAAGTAAAAATAGGTCATCCACTTGTCCCCATCCGCGAGAAAATATTTTTAATAACAGTTTGCTACTCGTTGTTTTTTACATTGACGCTTTTCGTTTATAATATGAAAACAAAAGTTGCCGTAAATTTTAAAGACATTTAATAAAGATTATAGAGACGATTTGTTGCACAAAATATAATAGTACATTTCCTCAGCTCATGGAAAATTTTATGGACGATCTTCAAGCAGATAACGACAGCTGGCAGCTTAAAGCTTTTATTTTTTAGCTGAACCATACTTCTTAATCCATGTTACATGAATTACTTATTATTTAGTACTTATTAACAAACTTTACAAAATAGCGTTTACAGAGAGGTATAAAATGATTTTTATAATAAATTACAGATAGTCAGAATTCGAAGTTAAATGTAGGATATAGATCTTCTGATATAAAATATGCAGGGTCAGGAGAACTGAATAGGGCAATATTTGTGGCATTCCTCGAATTTTTAAAGGAATGTGAAGTATCCATCTTGTGTATTTTCATCTGTAAGATCTGAAGAAATATTGTCTGAATTTTAACAAAAGCGATAAGACATAGAATTAACATTTTCTTAATTAACTATATTATTATACACACTACTTAATACAACGGAAACACCTAAAAATATTTCATTGCCGACTTATTGGCTCACGAATCCTCGATATAGGCCTCTTCGACCGCGGAAGATTTCCATCCTCCATGTTACTTCAACATTGTCATGTCCCAACACCATGCACCAGGAATATGATTGAAGTTCTGCGAAAGCAGTGCTCAGGGTACTCTTGCGCACTGACTAGTTCCAGAAAAGTAGCAGTTTCTTCTGGCATTTTACCGAACTTGTGAATGTCAGTGAATTGTTGATGTGCTGTACTGTTCACATACTTATAGAAGAAACGCAGATTATTCGAGGGTCTGGAGCCTGCATATTTTCTGTAGACGCCTAAATATTCCGTTACTACAAAAGATCTTGATATTTTGGTCTTAGCATATTGCAGTAGATTAAAGATATATGTAATTTGTGTCTGTCACTCCCCTGCGTCGTGTTTGGCAGAGTTTGTGGGGGGCTTGGAGGCACTTCTGAGACAGCTTCCTCCCCTTGCTTTCTTCATTTTAACCGGTTACTTTAACATTGACTACACTTCCAATGTCAGTATTTCAATTAAAAACATTTTATTGAGTTTTAATTTGAAGATGCATGTTATGGAGCCAACCAGAGTAACTGGTATACGCTCTTCTACCTTGGATTATATGTGCCCTAATGTTGAAAACGTTTATTGCAAGGTACTGAATGCTTCAATTTCGGACCATGAGGCTGTCGCGGCAGGGTTTAAATTGTCCTTTGATTCTCAACGATCTATTAAACGTCGAGGTCGATTGTTTCGCAGTGGGAACTTCTTTAAATTCCGCAATCTTGGTAAGGTGACTGTTTGGGTAGCTCCTGATTCTACAGATGCATTTAATTCCTTCTACAATGCCCTGATTAATGCTTTTAGCTCGGCCTTCCCCATTCTAAATATTAATAATTAAGTTAAAAAAGGTTGGTTGATCAGGGGGATTAGAACCTCTGCCAGGAATTTGAGATGCCTCAACTATCTAAAAAAGTTTTTTGGTTACAGTACTTCCCTCAACTTATTTTTGTCTAGATACCGGAATATTTACAGAAAAGTTATTAAGTGTGCGAAAAACGTTTATTTCAACAAAAGAATTGCAAGTTCGAACAATACACAGGAAGAAGCGTGGTTGATTATCAATCAGATTAGGGGAAAGAATGGTAGTTAGCAAGTCTCTTCTTCTCATTTGTCTCCTGACGATTTCAATAATTTTTATTCTTCGGTTGCTGACGTATTATCTTCTCAGCTCGATTCTGGTATAAATCCTCTGGAATACCTATTGGGCAAGAGAGTCTCAAATTATTTCTTTTTGGCACCAGTAAGTGTCTCTAAGGTTGTAGACACTCTTAGGCTTTTCAAGAGTAAGAATTCTTCTGGCTTTGATGATAGTTCTGTTAAGATCTTACAATGATCTTGCCTCCATTTTAATCAAGGAAATTGTTAGGCTCTTTGCGGATGACACTTCTATTGTTTTGCGTGCGAGTGATATTGGGGTTTTGGAGAGAATGATCAATGCTGATTTAGTTCGCATAAGAACCTGGTATAATAGCAACAATTTATGATTTAACACACCAAAGACTAACATGTTGAGCTTCAAGTGTTCTCTGGCTAATGTTTCATTGGGCGGTGACCAAATACTTCCTGCTGCTGGTGCCAAATTCTTGGAGGTGACACTGGATGAGAGTTTGAAGTTTGAGGAGCACATCAGGGCTCTTTCAGTTGGGCTATCCTCTGGTTGTTATGCCTTGAGAGTGCTTTCTCACCATCTGGAGCCACCCGTCTTGAAATCGGCTTATTTTTCTCTAATAGAGTCACGCGTTACTTATGGTATAGCTTTCTGGGGATGTTGCAGTGCTGCCAGTTTCTCTTCTATTTTTATCTTGCAGAAACGAGGTCTTAGGTTTATGTTTAATATTTCATTTCGGCATTCTTGTAAACCTATTTTTATTTCACAAAAGATCTTGACTGTTCAATGTTTGTATTTGGTAGAGAGTGTTTGTCTAGCTTACAAGAAGTATTTCAACTCTTTGGATCCTGTCCGACCATTCACACTAGGCAGGTGAATGTTATTCCTTTATTGAATCCCCGAAGTGCTCTGGTTATGAAGTCCTTTGTCTACTTTGCAAAAAAAGCCTTTAATCACTTTCCCCTAAATATTAGATCCTCTGATTCTTACAGGGTGTTTAGAGGGAGGGTAAAGGAATTACTTTTGAGAAAGGCTTACTATGATGTTGCTGAATTCCTTGATGATTCCCTGTAAAACGTGCTCGTGTTGTCTATTTCACCTTTTATTTTTATTTGTATATGTACATTTTATTAACAAGGTGTCCGTTGTTGGACTATGTATACCTATTTTCTATTTTTTATGCTCCTTGTACTTGGTACTTGGTACTGTATTTGTATAATTTACTTATTTGATCCTTATTAAACTTTTTTTGTACCTATCTAAAAAAAATTTATGGTTAGCTTTGTAAATGAGATTTTTATCTTTTTAAAATAAAGCTTTTTTTGACTTTTGACTTTTTTAGTATTTGATAGCATAATTATTTGCAATTTCCGCCTATATTATTTATATGATCCGTTTTCATTTGCAAAACTCATCACATCTACAGCCCCAGCGACTGCAACAATATGCACAACCTAAATAATAAATTTTAAAATAGTTCCTTAATCCATAATAGATAATTTTCAGTATATTCCTACCTTCGTGCGCAGTTGATCTGAGGCCTCTGATAAAAAATTATTGATTTCTTCTCTTTGAAATACTTGGGATTTTCTTTCATGGAAACCATCCAATTGCCGTTTCAAAAATGCTCGTAACTTCATATATTTTGCCAAATCAATGTTATGTTTTATGTTCAGGGTAGTTTTTGTTGTATTTGTAGGCTACTGTATTGTAAAGATAGACAATGATTTAGACTCTTTCTGATTTTCCCGACGTACTTTACATTTATTTTCTCATATGACATAGACATACAATCAATAATTAATAATTTGTTTTAGAGCGTACTTGATACTATTTTTATATACCTATCTTAGGTACGGGAAAACACGACTAGTAAAAATACCTAACACCTCTCTTTCTTAATTAATGTAAATTATATAACATCAGAATATTTGTTAGAATTTTTTACATTTCGTTTTGGCCTATATGTCACAGAACCACCTGTATTGTTACATGTTGTAGATTGTGAGATTCTTGGTTCATCCAAAGTTTCTTGAGCATCAGACAATTCAGGTAGGACTAAACTTTGATCTGGAATGTAATAATCTAAATTTTCCAAACTTTCATTATTAACCGGAATATCTTTTCCAATCTCTTATTTGATTATATGCCTTTTCCATATTCGACCATCATCAAATTTAATAAGATAATCTACCTAATTTCTTTGTAATTATTCCGAAAAACTTGAATATTTTTAGAATCATTGGCACCTATGTTCTGATTATCTTAATAAGATAATCTATCTATTTCTCAACCCTGATATGTGGGAAAAAAGCATATCTGTGTATTTTTTATGAATATTCGACGAATCGCATAACCTGTGAGGAGGATACCATAAATCAGAGGAGTCAAGCAGAGCAGGGTTGTGTTCAGTCAGCTGAAGAACACTTTGTGACAATACAAATACTTCATGCTAACGTAAGGTCACTGAGAAGCAAAATTGTCCTATGCTCTGCTGGTCTGCGGTCATGCAGCTCAGGCTAGTCGTGTTTTCGGATTGTAGCGGAAGGCTGTGCGGGTTGTAGCGGGACTGGGATTTAGGGAGGATTGCAGGCAAACTTTCGTGATCCTTTACAAAATTTTGAAACCATTATTCCACCTGCTGATTCCTTTTCATTCACTGATGTTACCTATAATGAAATGAGAGATATTATTTCACATCTCAAAAATAAAACTAGTCGTGACATTTTTGATCTCAGTGTAAATCTTATAAAGTGTATAAAAAATCTAATAATAATTCCACTAACAAAACTTGTTAACTTATGCTTTAGAGAAAATACTTTTCCAGATGTCTTAAAAAAAACCTTGGTTATACCAATCTTTAAAAAGGGTGATAAAAATGCTGTATCCAACTACAGACCAATCAGCCTTTTGCCGAAAATATCCAAGGTAGTAGAGAAGTGTCACACTTCTTGGCTTTGAGATTGGTGGATCATTTTGAAAATACTGGTTGTTTTGCAGAATGCCAATTTGGCTTTCGCAAAGAAAGGAGTACAGTTTTGGGGATACTTAGTCTAGTTGACCGAGTAATGGAGTCCTTTCAAGCCCTGAAGTATGATGCGATGCTTTTTCTGTGACCTGAACAAAGCGTTCGACTGTGTGATACATGACATTCTCCTGCAGAAACTAGAATTCTATAATCTGACAGCAAACACCATTTCACTTTTAAAATCTTATTTGCAAAACAGTGTTCAAGTTGTGACGGCGGGTGGGGGGCGTCTGCGTAGAGTGTAATTAATATAGGGGTACCCCAAGGTTCAGTTTAGGGACCTATTCTTTTTTTGATATATACCAATAATTTGCCTTTTGACAATACGAACGCACACTACACTCCCTTTGCAGATGACACTACACTCTCTGTCTCGGCAGGCTCTCTGGATGTAGCGGAGATGGGGCTACGGGATGCACAGTTGAGTGCTACTGAGTGGTTTGGTGCAAATAAGCTGCTTCTGAATCAGGATAAAATGAGCAAAGTTATCTTCTCGCTACGGGATCTGGATGATTCGACTGAAAACGAAAAATATGTAAAATTCTTGGTTGTTCTTGTAGATCCCGAACTAAAATGGAATATCCACATAGATCAAGTGGCGAAAAGGCTCGGAAGTGGTTTGTTTGCGATTCGACGCTTGTCTGAGTGTGTTTCTTTGTCGGTTTTAAGGGCGGCCTATTTTGTCCTGTTTCACTCCACCTTGTCCTATGCTCTGCTGGTCTGAGGTCATGTAGCTCAGGCTAGTCGTGTTTTCGGATTGCAGCGGAAGGCTGTGCGGGTTGTGGCGGGACTGGGATTTAGGGAGGATGGCAGGCAAACTTTCGTGAGCCTAGCAGTCCTGATTCTTCCGTCCCAATACATCTTGGACAGCCTGATGCACATTAAAAATAGCTTGGGAACTACAGAGTACATAGTGAAGTCCATATCCATGAAACTAGGGGAAGCAATAATTTAGTGCCAGCATATTGTTGACTGAAGAGGTGTCAGACTGGCTCTAGATATTGGGGCATAAAGTTTTTTAATTGCTTACCTGGGAACGTAAGGGTAGCACCCGAAGTTCAATTCAGGAACACGATTAAAAAAAATTTGTTACAGGGAGCTTTTTATTCCTTTGATGAATTTTTAAACTCTGATTTTGTTTAGTGTTAGTGTTAAGTTTTATAGTTAAGTGTCATTGTGTAATCTTTTTTTAATTACATGATGTTAATTTCCTTTTTTGACGTGTGTAAATACTGCCCTGTATGTTAGCAATAAATATATTTTGATTTGATTTGATTTGATTCCATCAGGTAACAATAAATTTAACCTAGTTCGAATTCTTCTTTTAAATAAAAGTTCTGATGGTGAAATAGTAGTTGTGCTGTGAGGCATAATTCGGTATTGCAAAAGTAACTTTTATAATGCACAATGTAAATTTTGTTTATTCTCAAATCGTAATGGCAAGAGTGATTTTTTTAAAGTTTGAACAAATCGTTCTGCTGGACCACTTGTTGATAGATTGTAAGGTGCTATTATAAGCTTATGACAAATGCCATTAACTTTAAGAAAATCTTGAAATAACGTGGAGGTAAACGTGCTTGCATTATCAGACACCAATACTCTAGGAATGCCATAAGTAGCAAATATTTCTCGGCAATTGGTAATCCTAGATAAAGAACTAGAGTCTTTCAAAATGTTTACTACTGGCCATTATGCGTTTACCAGAATAAAGAACATTTTACCCAAAAATGGACCTGCAAAATCTACATGCACTCTTTGGAAACATTCTATAGGATATTCTCAAATGTGAGTATCCACTTTTGGTGGATTATTTTTAACTAAATTACAATATGATCAACTTCTGGCCATTTTTTCAATATCTGATCATTCCCAGGCCACCAACAAATACCTCTAGCAATTGATTTCATTTTAACAACGCCAAAATGACTATCGTGTGACTCGTCCAGTAACTTACTCTGTAATTCTTTTAGAACGACAGTTTTGTATTGCCTTTTGATAACTCCTTGCTAAATAGAAAATTCAGATTGGTCAATATTGAATCGATCGGATGGTTTTAATATTTTACCGGTTTGTAAAGCAGTTAAATTTAATTTAAAACTTGATCATTTTTAGTAGCTTCTGAATCTTTTTTTTGCAGTAACTCGAAGTCTCAATACAATCTAATTCAAAAATATCTACTACATCGTAAAAAGATCTATTTGAATTTTCTATTGGCAACCTGGACAAACAAGCTGCATAAGCATTTCCCTTAGATTTTTTGTATTTAATAACGTAATTGAATCCTTGCAAGAAAAATGCGTAATGTTGCATTCTCATCGCACTGTATACAAATAAACCACTTGTAGAGCCAAAAATTTGCACTAGTGGTTTATGATCTGTATTAAGAGTAAATTTATTTCCGTATAAATATTGATAAAACTTCTTTAAAGCAAACACAATACTATACGCTTCTTTGTCTATTTGACTATACTCCTTTTGAGTAGAAGACAAAGTTTGTGATGCGTATTGTATAACACGTTCGGTACCATCTGGATGAACGTGAGACAAAATTGCAATGACTCCGTATGGAGAAGCATCTGTAGATACTACCAAGGGCAATTTTGTATCAAAATCAACTAAAAAATCTTTACTCTGAAATCTGAAAAGCAGCTTTTCCCAGCAGAAATGAATTTTCACATTCCTTAGTCCACTTAAATGAATCACTTTTAAACAATAATCTATTTAGTGGATAAAAAATATAACTCAAATTTTTAATAAATCCACCATAGTAATTAATCATGCCACTAAACGCTTGAAGCTCTGTAATGTTCGTTAGCGTCAATTTTCTTTTCAGATTTATGAATACCAAATTGATCTATAACGTAACCATAATAATCAATAGAATCTTCAAAGAAAGAACTTTTTCTTTATTTATTCGAATATTGTATTGAACAAAATGTTGAAATACTTCTTCTAGTCTTTTTAAATGTATTTCATCTGTCTCCTCAGTTATTTTTATATCATCAAGGAAATGAAAACACCCTGTATACCCTGTAAAATATTTTCAATTTCTCTCTGCCAAATAGCCGATGCAGATGTTATCCCATATAAAAGTCGAGCGCACTGATAAAGATCTTTATGAGTACTTGTTGTTTATAAATGCCTATCTTCAGGACGTACCGAAAGTTGTAAATAGGCTTGCCTTAAATCTATTTTTGAAAAAGTTTTCCCACCTGCTATAGATAAGAAAAGTTCATCAATCGTAGGTACAGGATGGGCATCAATACGAAGTTGTGGATTAACTGTAACACTAAAATCTCCACAAAATCTTACACGATTGTTGTTTTTAGAACCGGAAAAATGGGTGTCGCCCATTCTCACGTATTTACTTTCTCTAAAATACCGGCTAATTCTAATTCTTGAGTTCAACTAAAGGAATTAACTTGAAAGGTACTGTACCTGGTTTTAGAAAAACTGGTTTTGCATTAGGCTTTGGGGTTAATTTTGCTTCAATGCCCTCAATTTTATTGTATTCTCGTTGAAATATTTGTGAGTATTTTTTAAAAAGCACATCTAACTGGTCTTGTGTATCTGTAAATACTAAATTTAAAGCATTTAAATTGAAATTTGGCATTTGTCGAAGCCATTCGCGACCCAACAATGGTTGTCTATCAACATCTGTAATGTAAGCATTTAATTCTTTAGAAAAGTTTGAAAATTTTACCTGTATTGTAATATATCCCAATACTCAAAATTCAGTTTTACAATAACTAACGAGTTTTAAATCAGAATAGGGAGCTGTGAAAAATGTTGTCGTACAAAATTTTGCTAAAAAGTGTAACTACTGCCCCACTATCAAGCTCGAACTTTATTAGTTTGTCATTTACCTGAATATCTAGCCAATATTTTTCCCTAAATTCTTTATGTTCGCAATTAGATTCATTCACAGTCAAAATTTCATTCACCTGATTTGTACGAGCTTTTTCTGACTTTCTAAAACAAACTTCCTATAGATGTCCTCGAACTGCATAGGCTGAACATACAACATTTCTATTAAGCTTGCATTCAGAAGCTAGGTGATTACTGCCACATCTAAAACAAGAAATATTATGTAAATTTTTGTTAAACTTTGAAAAATTCTCTCTGTAGGGTGATTTGTACTAATGTTTCCTGTAGACTGTTTATTTGACAACTTCTTTTGGAAAATTTTGATCTGTCCATGTCTTCTTGACACTTGGCTGATTGACTGGACCATCAGAGCTGATCTGCTGTCATTTTGAAGTTGATTAGCATAATTTTCTGATAATTCCATGCTAACCGCAATCTTCACTGCTTTATCGAAATCCAAATCACAAGTCTCTAAAAGTCTTGCCTGGATCCTTTTGCTTGTTAGTCCAAACACGAATTGGTTTCTTAATGCTGTCTTTAAATAGGGTCCAAAGTTGCAATTTATATTTAATTTTTGAAGTTCGGTCACAAAATCTTGTAATTTTTCGCGTTGTTTTCGTTTGTAAAATCTGAAATTTTCTGCGATTTCCAAAGGCTTAGGTGAGTAAAATTCCTCCATTTTTCCTATAAGATCCTTGTATGTACATTTGAATGGATCTTCAGGGGCTATTTTATTGCTAATTATTTCAAACGATGTAGAGCCAATATAATGTAACAAGTATGAAACTTCTAACTCAGTTTTAACTTCAAATACCTTGATAGCTCATTCCAACCTTTTTAACCATAACTTGAAATTCATCCTTCCCGGTTCAAAAGCTTCTATATTGAAAGGCGTTTGTACGGTAATATCTGCGATATTGAATATTTGTACTTCCAATTATCCTCGTCACCAAACTGTTTTATTTGTAGGGTACTATATTATAAAGGTAAACAATGATTTAGACTCTTTCTGATTCTTCAGACGTACTTTACATTTACTTTTTATATGACATACCATCAATAATAATAATTCGTTTTACAGCGTACTTGATACTATTTTTATATGTCTATATTAGGTACGGGGAAACACGACTAGTAAAAATACATAACACACCGCTAGAGAATTCAAGCTACGTAGGTAAACAAGCTGAACAGATTTCCTTTTAAATACTGAAAATCGAGGTTCTAAATTTTTATTGGTTCATCCTGTATATGCGTGATGAATTTATGTAGAAAAATCTCTGCTATTAAAGCCAATCTAAATTTAATACGAGTAAACGTTTTATACATGTTGTTTATTTAGGTGATTAAACGTAATCCATCTAGGTTCTAGCTCTACTCTGAAATAAGTAAATTTCTAACAGTGGCAGACTGCTTAAGTAAATAAACGCCCTTTCAGCCTCAAGTGCTTCTAAATGATTAATAAGTAAATGCGCATGAATGTGGAACTAGAGTAAAGTATTATGCATATTTGATATTAGATTCAATACACCTCGTTGCGTAATTGTTTCGCGGCCTATATAATGTCAATCACCGTTATCTGAATAAGTAGTTTTGGTAACAGTCTTACTTCAATACTCACTTACTTTTTGTTTCCAAAAAAGTGATTACAACAATATATTATGGAATTCGTCAACATTTTGCACACAAGTGATATAATAACATCACAACAATACAGGCTAATTTAAAAGGGCAATTATAAAAAAAATCAAAATATATAAACCTTATTTATATATAGTCCTTTATATAATACATTCTTGTTACTTTGATGCCCTTTATTAGTCTCTTTACTTTGCTTATTTTGACCTAAATAAATTATTCTAATATTTAAATGCCTTTCAATGACACTTTTGATCAGCAAAATTCTGTAATTGTCAAATACAGACTGGTCGAAACTGTGTGTAACTAAATTTGAAAAGGTATTTGAAAGCACAAAATTCCTGACAATAGCATTAAATATGTTATCAAAAGAGATGCCCCCAACACTCAAAATAGCAATTTCGCGTTTCAAAAATACGCCAAAAAATACTTTAAGTACGGCTCTGTTTCTTGTTTATACTAACCTATGAAACTTTATTCCCGTAGATTTTTTGTTCTCTATACTGCCTCTGCTACAGTAACTGCGCATAGCACAAGACACCATAATGATTTACTCAAAACTAGCAACAATATCAGAAAAATCTTTTAAAATACACAATTTAAGCAGATAGAGACCTCTCTCTCGATGCGGTGACTGGAGTGTAGCAACAACATGGCGGAAGTGAACATACGTCGGTCACGTAATGTCGCCTCCTTTATATTTCATCTCGATTCGGTGACTGGAGTGTAGCAACAACATGGCGGAAGTGAACATACGTCGGTCACGTAATGTCGCCTCCTTTATATTTCATCTCGATTCACATCAAATATTTGGTCCTTCAAACCGTATTTTAAAACCTTTTTTACACGCAAGTATCGTTGCTCTTTTATTTTTAGGATTTATTATTAAGCTTAATTAAGTAACTATAAAACAAACTAATTATAAATATTCAGTAAAATATTTAAGACAGTTTAAGGATATCATTTCCTGTAAGCACAAATTGACTATAGACTCGAAAGACGCTATTTGCTGTTTGTCATCTATGTCGATATATTTGTAAATAAGGTTGGACGTATTTTAATAAATACTTGGCAATTTCATTGCCAAGTATTGAATTTTCGGTTTTGTTAACCGTATATTTAACTGAAATATAAAATAATTTCCTTTGAAATTAAATTTTAATTTTCTCTATTAAACCCACAGACAAAAATACTGGGTTAACTTAACAAATATTAATGTTTTGTAATATTATCAATAACTCACACACTACATTCACGGAACTGAACACCACCACCAGGGACTTCCTCTATTAAAGAAGGACACACTATACGGGTAGCCGGAGATAGCCCAGTCAAATGGCCAGCAGAAAAGTTTCACTTCTGGTTAGGCGTAGCCAAGAAAAGGGAATCCCGTTGGTAGAGCCCTGTGAACCATCAATATATTTAAGTTTTTGCATATAACTCATAACCGAAGAAAATTTACAGTCAGATCCATTAACCAAGGAAAAATGAGAGAACAAAAGAAAATAAACCTTTTGCCTGCCTCAAAAGGTGGAAGAGAAAAACTTCTGCAAGCAAAATTAAATCAGAATTAGGGACCATTCACGTGGTTCTCTTTCTCAAAATAGATGACTTTTAAAAAAACAAAATCAACTCACCTGACAAAAGCAATACTAAAATCCCATTAAGGAGTGAGTTCCAGGCACTAACAAACAATTAACCAAAGTTAAGGAAAAAGTAAGGCCTGAAACTCCAAAAACGGGTCGGTTAAAAAATCCCACAAAAGGTAGAATCAATTAAATTTCCATCCTACACAAATCCCTGCTGCTTCAAACGGCAGACCGACATAGAGTAACGTTAGTGAAGAATCGAGAAATCAACGTAGAAGGCAAAGGAACTTCGTCAAAAATCCCCATTTCAAGAATTTTGACTGACCAATCGAAAGACAACTCGCTTGTCACATGTCACATCCAACAATTTTCTAACCAACTTCGAAAATAGAAGCTCATTCTAATTAATTACACGAGTTAGTCGAAAGGATATACTTATTCGACTCGACATCTATTAGAAGAAACGTGCCAGAATAAATCTCAATCCCCGCCCTATCATGGAATGACGACGCGACGTTCCAAAATTAGTACGCGTTACTATCAGAAACCAACCACTCGAACCAAAATGAAATCTACGTGAATGAAAATCCTAGCCATTATCGAACGTGGATTTTAGAGAGTATTTTCTATATCGCGCTGCAGAGATCACCACAAATAGACATAATTTTACTTGAGTCGACACTAGGGAGAGTTCTGAACATCGTGGCCAACACAAATTGAAATGAATTCTTGACATTTCGATGCATGAACGATATCTGGTTCGTTACATAATATACAAGGGATTCGGCTTAAAAACCCAAAGTTGCATAAAATTTAAGATAATAACCGATACTCACATGTTTTATTTTTTACCTTTGTTGAAAAATACAGGGCATCCCTAAAGAATAAACGGGGTATCCGTTTATAGTGAATGACTGTACATTTTTGTATATATAATTAGTAAATCTTGTCTGCATCTGACAAAAAGATCTTCATGTGATCTTATAGGGATTGCCGCCTCAAAGATATAGGTTAGAGCCACTACAACTCTAATAATTAATCTAAACTAATTAAAAAATGCCTGCATAGGTCTTGCTGTTTAAGTCTTAGCATGTTTCCTAAACACCTCTTCTACAAAACTAAATTTGATTTACCTTCCCGCAGCCTCTCCAGAATATGACTTCGCACCTTATGCGAGAGTAAAGACATGGATGGAGATTTTGCGACGCTTCTTTTTGGCTGATTTACCTGACCATTTTCAGCTTGTCAAAGTTCTAGTTTTCTCCATGAGTAGATAAACTATTTCCTCGAAAATCGTATTTCTTGCTTCACGGGGTGGTTTCAGTCTATTTAATTGTTGCAGTCCTAGCCACAAGTTCACTTGTATCTTTGACCGGACTTTCAATTTCGTTACGGGAACATTGATTGATTGAGAGCCACCCACAAGAAGTGAAGTATTTTATTGCGGTGTTTCACTTGCGCTTTAAACCTGTGATGCTTCCGGATTGGCCATTCACTGATATAGTAATATTATAATTGTATTATGTCTTAGTCTCATCTGTGTTTCAAAAGTAGGTAATATTCTACTCCTAACAACTGGCCGAGAAGCTGGCCTTAAAAGAATTGAAAACGTGTTTTTTATAACTGAACATTAAAAAATAGAAGACTAATTTCAAGAAACGAAAAAATTCTTCACAATCACAATTCATTATATAATTTTCGTAGCATCTAAACGACCACTTTATATTGCAAAAAAAGAAATAATTATAATTTTCTTCATCATTGCTCCCCTTTAGTAATATCGATTTTATGTAGTTTGTGAACTCAAGCAATCGAATCTCACAAACTATGTCATTTATTTTCTAACTGAGGCAGCTTTCAATTTCCTAGTGTTCTCTCGCTCACTTTTGGCGGTTCTAAGGACTTCTTTTTGAAGAGTACTCGATGTCGACTTCTATCATAAAATACTACAACGTTACATTTTCTTGCTCCGCTAGAACTTTTCACATGAGGCACATTCCTAACGCTGAGTAGTCTTCATAAGGAAATATTTGTAACGCATTTATCAGACCTCTGCAAATCTCTTATACTACTTTGTATGGATAGAATCAATTTTTCAATTACTACTTTTTGTACAGCCACTATGTTTAGAGAATCTATCACAACAGAAATTGGCTTTTTTGAAGTGAAAACTTCTTTAGCAAGGGTGTGATTTGAGACTGGATGAAATGAAAAAGAGACAGTAAAAAGAGATCTACAGAATGTAACCTGCGAGAGAATGAGATAAACCACAGTTGTTACATGTTTGTTAAGAGCAAAAAGTAAAAATTAGTGCTCCCGTTCACTGAAGTTAAATAACGTCGGGCGTGGTTAGTACTTGGATGAGTGACTGCTTGGTTTAGTTTTATGGAGATGAAGGTTTCATTTTCACCGCGTGTGAACAGCACACATGATTTTTTTTATTTATGTTTCAGATATGCATCATTAAAAGTCTAAATTATTGTTTTCAGAAATCATCGATATAGTTCGAAAAGGACCTGATGCGAATAATGGGGTACCCCTACGACCAACAATTTCGAGCGAGAACGTGAATGAACAAGTTGATGAAATAACGTCCCTAATAGAAAAATGCTGGTCAGAGGATCCCCATGAGAGACCAGATTTTGGCACACTTAAGACCAAGTTGCGACAGATGAGCAGAAAGTAAGTGCTTTTTTACCTTATTAACTTAATTTTTGATTACAAATGTATTTGTAATTATTAAAAAGTGAGAATCAATCCTGGATTGAAGCAACTGTCGATAGCCGGGCAGGATTATATATTTCGATTTGTCTTTAAGAAATAAGGCTATAGGTAAAATCAATCACCTGTGATCATATACGTGAAAAAAATTCTCAGTATATGTGTTAGGTTGAATTTATTGAGCAATTATATAAAAAATATTGGTATTTGTCAATTATTGACCCAGAACTGATTTTTACTAAGAGGTAAAGACCAAGGTCTACTTGCCTTAATTGGTATTTGTCAATTATTGACCCAGAATTGATTTTTACTAAGAGGTAAAGACCAAGGTCTACTTGCCTTAAACTCTTCTTCTATTTTGAATGCTTTACAGTCCCTCACTTAAGGGAAGCACAATGGTGTTAACTTTCTTCTTGTACAAGTGTAATAATTCGGTTCGAATTTATCACTAATTGATGGTGATGGATAATGGATTAAGTGCAGTGATCTAGGCAAAGAGTAATTTCTATGAATATGGTAAACCCACTATTAGATGGTTCAAATATCCAATATTTTCAGACATATATTGTACATCTTCGAACCTGCTCTCTGGAAAATGGAATGTGTATACACAACCACTTCCAAATTTAACATGTATATATTATGTTCAAAGTGATTATTAAAACATAATATTATTCTAATGAGAACGCTCATGCAATTAAAGTCTCCTTTAATTACGTTTGCATCTATTATTCACAAAAGCCAACAGCGACCTTATGATCAAAGGCTATACATTCTGAAGCGTCATCTGCAACGGGATTGCACACTTTTAATAGAGTTTAAAGAATTTCATATTAATTTCATGATTTAAATAGTAAGTTGATACGTATTACTGTTTCTGACAAATCGTTTCCTCTTTTTAACGACAGAGAAATCTCAAAAAGTGAATTTCACTTTTTGCGCTCTGTTTGTACTCTGCTTATAAAGCCGATGTTAAATTAAAAGATTTTTTTTTTGTATTGGGGCGAAGTGTTTGCTCTGTTTTCGTCACAATGGATAATAAATAAGAAGATGACATAAATGGACAAAACGAAAATTGATGTATAGAAACCGGTGAAGGTCTTTTAACAAAGAAGTACCTACCCCAGTTATTTTTTGCAAAGGTTCTTCGGAGCAACGTTTTTTTTTTATTCTCCATAACTTTTATATAGGCATGCCTTTAAAACACATTCTGACGAGCAATCGTGTATTCAGTTAGGGCAAAAAGCGAGTAAAATAGGCAGGATATTATGGCTATTAACTGCCTGTTATACAGAATTTCCCCGCGTGGGCCGAGCTGTACTTGTAATATGTCTTATCATGAGTTTTAGGAAAAAGAATTACTCTTTATAATAATTTTAACTTATTCTGAAACGTTCAAATATTTAGTTAAAATGCAGTTGCGGAAGTTACAAATTTTTTATTTTGGTTAAAATATTAGTCTGTAAAATTAAACGGGGCGGTTACTAAACAATTACGCTTGGACTGCTAGTTTTTTATCACGAAAAAAATACGATTAGAAGCTAACAAAAACCAACTTAAACTGATCGCCACTTTTCCGCTTAGGATTTCGCGCAACATTTCCCGCTTGGAAGGGGGACACAATACAGGTCGCAGTGATCCTTCAGTCATTCATTCAAACCAAAACTAATCCAAACTGATCGACATGATTTGCACAGATTTGCACGAAGTAAGGCTTGCGCTTAGTAGTAGCCAATCAACGAATGGCCCAAAGGGGAGGTGTAGGGTGCGTCAGCAGGGACCTAAGCGACTTCTTCAGAAACTTGTTCTGGGTACTTAGGGAGTAATCATATTAAAAGTCCTGACGTCTAGGAAGGGAGCCGGGAGGGGGGGAGCACAAGGAAGGTTCCATTTTTGAGTTCTTTGCTTATATCTCAAAAACGGTGTATCGTACGGAAGAAGCTGTTTTTGTTAATCCTGAGCCACAAATATTGCTTGTGTATCGTCCAATAATATGTGTTGCTACATAAGAAATCGGCATATTAAATGCAGCGAACGAAAGTCTTGTTGCATGAAAATTAGCTAATGTTATTTTAGAGATAATAAAAATAAGACACGTATAAGATAAGTAATGTATTCAAGTTTTCATTCTCTTCGACCGTGAGGGTCCTGGCAAGAGTTCTTCATCTACGGTATTTTCGGCCTCAGTTGTGGGTGGTTCTTGCTGGAGGGGCTCTACGTCACCTTCATCGCCCTCCTCGTCGTAAATAGGCACTCCGTTAAGGAAATTCCCTTGGCAGTCGAGGCACGCTACAGAACAGTTCAGCATTGCTTTCCCACATCTACATTTGCCACTAACACAATCCTTGGTACAGTGGCAAAATATCGTTTTCATTACCTCCGATGGTGATGGATGTTCCGTTGCAATTGGCAACAGGGTGTCTCCTACGTGTTTCCAACCCCACTCTTGAGGAGCAACTCATTTCCGAGCCACTACTGGACTTGGTGGGAGGTGTGCCGGGAATGCTCCTTAGCTGCGCCACTGACCTAATGAACGACTGGAAGCGGTACTGGTTGACTGAGGTTGACTTGCTGGTGCCTCATATCATTTGAAGAAGCACATCTTCCCAGCCTCTTCAACGTCGCCGCGAGTAGAAGAGGGGTTGTAAAAGGTAACGCCGCTTTCTTGCTAGTTTGTGACTTTAAGTACAATATTGAGAAGCCCATCTTGCTTTTCCTTAAAGTTGAAGATGCTATGTCACAGCCGGTAAACGAATGTAAGAACAGGATGTGCTAAAGTCCATGCTACTGCATCTCTGAGTGGACAGTCCCATTGTTTTAGTTTTCCTTGGTCCGGGTTTTAACAGCAGGATGCCTTGGGTGAGAGAAGGGGAAGATATCAAAAGAACAGCGAGTCCTCATCAACAGCAGCCACAGAACTGCGAATGGATTAATCCACAGCAGTCTTTACGATAAGGACATCAGCATCATCGGTGGCCTGCAGAGTCTGTATCCCATACTCCTGAAGCTTTGTTTGTAGTAAGGAAGTAGGATTGGACAAAAGTTCTTATTTCACAGGTATCGATGTGATACATATTAAATTGATCTTACCCAACCTCCTCAGTCTGTATCGTCTCCTCTGTTCTTGTGATTTCATTCTGTGGGCTGAGTTCGAGTACCCATCAAATACCACAGTGCGACTGAATTATTATTATACAATTTATGACATAAATGTCTTATCTTTATTATCTTCAAAATAAATGTTGTTATTTTTTATGCGAGATTTTTGTTCACTGCATTTAATATCCCGATTTCATGTGTAGCAACACATATTATTGGACGATACATACAAGCGATAGTTGTGGCTCAGGAATAACAAAAACAGCTTCTGAAAAAGAGAAAATTTTACGAAATATTTTACAATTGATATAACTGTTGACCGGTTGGAGATATATTAGTATATGTATATATATTCTTAAAGCGAATTAAATTCTCTACAATTTTCTGAAAAAGGCTTTTTTCCTCAGTTTAAACGATATGAAGGAATGTTTGATGAAAAATGTGATGTAGTTTTATTTTTTTTTTAGATTTTCACTTTTCCCGAGCGTGTAGCTCGCAAACGGTTGCGAATTCGAAAAAGGTATATGGAATGAAGGTTGTAGAGAATTTCATACGCTTTCATGTTATATAAGAAAAAAATTCCGTACGATACACCGTTTTTGAGATATAAGCAAAAAATTCAAAAATAGAACCTTCCTTGTGCTCCCCCCCTCCCGGGTCCCCACCTAGACGTCAGGACTTTTAGTACGTTTACTCCCTAAGTACCCAGAACAAGTTTCTGAAGAAATAGCTTAGGTCCCTGCTCACGCACTCTACACCCCCTTTATTGACTGAACTATAGCAGATAGTTTTTAAATAATTATAATATAATAAGACGTCTACCGTGGGAAACTCCTTGTGCACGCTCTATATTGTCTCCTAATTTTACTTGATTACTATCAGTTAATAAAGTCTAAAGAAACATTTAAGTCAAATTAAGAAAATTTGCAATAAATAATGCGTAGGCCAAATCGGACTGTCGTCGGAGCGTGCAAATTAGGCCCTACCTCAAATACCTGTGAGTAGAGGCGGTTTATTTATATAAAGGCGTCACATAGACGACTCAAGTCAGAAAATCCCCAAGTTGTAATATGAAACTCCTGTTTTGACTTGGGCTTCGCAACAGAAAATATAAATAATGGTAAATCAGTGGTGGACGCCAGAAATTACCAATAGAAAAGAAATACACAATAACATCGGACGTTTAGTAAATTCAAAATATCGATAAGTAGTAATGATTCAATTATTGGGCGCAAATAATTCAAATCAACTATACTTACTACTTACTTTCCTTTTGGAGCACTAATACTAAAGATAACAAATAAATAGGTGGACACAAAATCGGTTTTCTTACACAAAAAAGTTGGAAAAAAAATATTTGACCCAGTTAAAATTAAAATTAAATCAATTAAAATGAATTACCTTGGTACCCACGGTACTTGATGTTACTTAAAATTACTTGGAAATGCGCAGAAAAACTCTCATTACTTAAAAGTAAAGTTAAAAAAATATATATCTAAATAACTACTCACTTAGAGTTAAAGGAAATATGCGCTAACTTATATGCGAAACAATGTATCTGTTATATTTTATCGAGGAACTTACCATTAAATATTGAGATACAAGTCCCCAGCCCATTATCATATTCTGTTCACACTTCCAAATCCTCTGGGACGCAATACTAACTAGCTATATTCTGGTTCCTCCAATACGAGAAAACTAATCAACAACCGTTATTAAATAATCAATTAATTATTCAGGAAAACTTTAAACTTATTTTTAGCCAACGAAACTACTCGAATTTTAATATATCAAAAAGATTTAGGTTTTTCTACAAAATAATAAAAAAAAAATGTGCCTCATCTTTATAGGCACACAATTGAAGTGAAACTTTTTAAAGAGATCTTAGGTACCTATTGAGTTCATTTTTTCAAGTTTTCTTTTTAATTAAATAAATTTTCCTTCTTAGTTCGTTTTATATTACTTTTATAAACTTTCCGAATTTTTTTTTATGTTTTTTGAAAATTTTTGATTATCCGGGGGGGGGGGGCGGTATAATTTTCACCCCACTGATGACTTTGTGAAGCTCGACACGTTTTTTTAACTTTTTTTTTTTACTTTTCCTTCAACTTTTTTTCCAAAAAGCATTTATTTTTCTTTCTATTTTTGGTATCCTCAACCTCGTAGCTCAACTCATTCACCTTTTTTTCGCCGAAAACCGCGTTTTTCTAGCTTTTTTTTATATATTTTTTGTTCTTATTTGCTTTTATAATACTTACTTTTATTAACTTTCCGAATATTTTTTTAAGTTTTTTTCAATTTTTCCCATTTTAGATAATTCTTGATTATTTGAGGGGGTAAGGGTGGGCGTATAATTCCCGCCCCCCGCCCCGCTGATGACCCCGTGTATTGGGGTTATCGCTTGTCAGATTTCCGATCCGAGGGCGAGGCTCCGTTGCAAAGATATCGACAAAAAATGGTTTTATTCCCAAAATCCTCCCTTAAATTAGGGCTTCGATCCCCCCATATGGTTAAAGGTAGTCCCCCATGACGCTCACCTACCATAAAAATTTCGACCCCCTAGCTCTTCCCGTTCTCCCGAAAGTAATGATTTTACTGTTTTCTTCTCCACCTTCTCCTGGCCGAATAGGAAGGGGGGGGGGTCGGTGGTCCAGGTTTCGTCCAGTATCCTCATTTTACCCCTGCTATACATCCTGAAAATTTCAGCCCTCTAGCTATACTGGAACATGCTTAATTAAAGTGGTGTTTCACTTTGGTTTCCGTTTCATTTTATTTTTTCATTTTTTCTGCTTACTACTCTCGCTAAAGAAGTTTCAGTTCAAAAATAAGGAATAAGGGTTCAAAGGCTGAATAACTGAAACATCAGCGTATTCGAGATTTTTACTTAAAAACAAGCCATGAAATATTTACAGGCATATTTACAGAGAAAATAAAATAAAAAACTAAATAAAAATGAGAAATATCAATTTTTTGCTTGTGAAGGGTTTTTTTTCCAAAACCCGATGGTGTCGAAAGCCTCTATCTGCCTCGAAAGGTGGATGATATAGAACTTCTACAAAGAAAACTAGGAAAAAATAGGAATCGTTCGCCAGAAAAAATAATCACCAGATGGCCACACCCAAAAACAAATCCAAAAACTCACCTGTAACCAGTAATAGAAGCGAGTCCAGATACCAAGCCAATGACGTGCAAGAAGAAACGCATAGATAGTACTTAAGGCTCGAAATTAGGTGCAGAAAGTCCCACAAGGAACTTCAAAGAAAAATTTAGTGCCGCGGCGCTCACACTGTGATCACACTGGCGGACTTCGGGAAAGTGAATAAAGTGACCCGCTTGATTTTCACCAGAGAAGATGATGAAAAGAAGGCGACGCGCAACCTCCATCAGAATAGGCACATTCAACAGGAATATTAAAGGAAATGTTCACATATTCTCAACAACTCATTCCTACGAGCAATAACGTCACTCGAGTACCGAACCCTATAATTCTTCTGCGGCTTTCCCCAATCCAACTTCGTTGTTTTTCAACACGGACACGCATGCCAGCACTACCGTAATCTTCAATATTAACACACAAAAAGCGGTTTCAGGAACAAATTTGTATAAAAACAATATCGATACGTAGCTGATCGAGTAACACATTCCTACTTGGAACGTCGCCTGCTGCAGCGGCAAACGCAAAGCCAAAAATGTCAAGTTCATGTGACAATTCGACTCCTGAAGTTAAATGTCAGAAAGAACACAATGTAAAAAAACAAATGCTACATTAAATAAAATTCAAATAAAAACCAAAATAATACGGTATTTATGGTGATATATGTTCGTAAATATCTACCCGCATGAGATAGTGGCGGTAAGATAAGGTAAGATACTATCTCAGAATGACATATTGCAAGTTCGTTTTCATGTTGTTCTCACATCTATTTAAAAAGTTCTAAACAACCCGATTATTTTTCTAGGAAAGTTAAAAAACCAAGCCAATCAAATAGAGGAAGAAACTAATAAAAGAAAACATCACCAGTTGCTCAAGGATGGAATGTGTTAGAATTAGGTTCTACTACCCCATATAAGAGACATATTTTAACTAATTAAAGAAGACATGAGGTTGCATTAGTGCAGATCTTGAACGAAGCTAAAAGCTTCGGCAAGCTAGAACTAGCATAATTGGAGTTCAAGCACCTGAAACTAACTCAATAATAAATATTTACTTTTATTTAAGGTATGCCCGTATGTGATCCCTTTTTACTGCCAGGAGGGTACTAATACAATAAAAGTAATGTTAAACAGAAAGCCGAGTCACCCCAATGAGCAATTAGTTTTAACCACATAAAATGATTGTCCTAAAACGTATTAAAAAAATGTGCGTACCTTCGAAACGGAAATAATTGTCGAAAATTGTAACAAAGTTGATTTTTTTTTTTGCTTTTGTTATGCATTACTAATAATCATTCAAATTTAGGCAATATTCCTAATTTATTTAATAACGGAAATACACAAAAAAAGAAAAATCACTCTACATGTTGTTTCCCTACTGCTACACATTTTTCAGTCAGTTTCCTAAACTTTTCTTACAATTGATTAATGGTATGTTTATTTATGTCGGTTATAACTGCTGTAATTTTCTATCTTAAAAAGTTTTCATCGCCTTGGGAATCATCCACATAAACTTTTTGCTTGTGATATTAAGAAAAATCTAATGGGGTAATGTCCAGGGAGCGTAGAGGCTAACTAAAAGAACTGAACTGTCCAATCCATTTTTTATGAAAATGTCTATCTATCCAACACCTAACCCTAATTATTTTATGTACAGGACAACTGTGCTGTTGAAATTGAATTATACATCTTACCTGTAAGTTTACTTCATCCACAGCAAGTTTTCCAACACTTCTATGTATGTTTTCATTTCTGAATTACAGCTTCATCTAAATTTTGACTGTAAATTGCTCCATTAGTAAAAACTATGTTTCTGTAAAAATTTCTCTCCATCATAATTTGTTCTCTTATCGACGAGCAAAATTCCAAACGAAGAACATCATCGCCTACTTCAAGTTTATATATTTTGGCTAGCTTGTAAGAATAAATTTTGTTTTCTGAGAGAATTGCCCTTTTTCTCATCAATTTCTTGGGGAAATTTGTTTCCGAATCAATAGCAATCAACGTAGCGGCATTATTTTTATCATGTCTGCATTTTGGTTCCTTAAATATATTACAACACCTGTTCGATCAAATTTTTTAACAAACTATGAACACAGTTTTTGGAAACGTATACCGCGGGATATTTTCTATTAAGAAGTTCACTTGCAAAGCGATACAGTATTTCACATATGCTGTGCCATTTCGTTAAATAAATTCTTTGTTCTAGAGACAACATCATTTCAGAATTCGAGACAATATTATGCCTAATTTAACTCAAAGGACTACTAACATTGCCGTTTCAGTGGATAATTCCAATAATAATTTTGGCTTGATTTGTTTACGTATAATTTTATTCATAATAAAGGAATTTGATGTCTGAGTTTTAATTGACATTACAATCTTTTTCCTGTATTTTTTTTACTTATGGATTTGTTGAATGTAGAAAAAAAATAATCGTTTAATTTAAAGATACTGATAAGATTTTGTAAGACAGGCAGTTTTTGTTACAAGAAACGTTACCTGAAATAAAGTTCCTGGTTTTGTTTGATAGAAAATCCTAATTTATATGGGATATTAGAAGCAGTAGGCCATAATTCATCCAAGTTATGTGAGGATAATAATAATTTAATAGAGGAAAAGTAAGCAGTTAAGTGTAACATTTTCTAGCATCTCGTTTCCGAGGGTGAAATATAACGAGTTGATAAAATAGTTAGAAAACCCGACAAAAGGTTTGAAGAGAACCAATCAAGTTGCTTTAAACAAAATACGTATAACATAAAATAAGTTGAAGCTTTAAGCTAAGTTTGATTATAAAAATAATGTTGACTAAAGATATTTGGCTATTTTGTCACCAAATGAACAATTTGCAGTTCGGTTAGATTAATTTCATCACGTTCTTAGATATATTAGTTTTGTGCACTCTTCCTTAACTTGTTCGTGGATAGTCTACAATCATTCAAATTATACTCGAATTCATTTAAAGTGGATCACTTAAAATTATCTCCAAATTCAAACCGTCTTAAGTTTTGGACCACTAATAACAATAATTGTTGTTTGTAACGGTTCAAATAACCATATACATATAATAACAGTTAAATTTGACCTCTCATTTTGTCATTTAATTTGAATCATTGCGCACTTGTCATTATTTATGCTTAATTCTATATATGTTCCTGCTCTATTATGACAAGAATAGCGAAGGAATAATAACATTACATATTAAGCAATTTGCATAATACAGAAACACTTCTCTCTTTAATTACGGTGATAATGCAGCAATTCGTATCATCATCTTGTGTTTTGGCCATCTGTTTTGGTCAATTTCCTTTTACTTTAGCGTTCTTTCGAAGAGGAAAAAGTCAGCCAGACATATGCTTGCCTATGCCTATATAAGTAAATGTTAGTATTAGGTGGGTTTGAAACGTGACTCTGTTTAATGTATTTATATTTGAACACTCTCAAATTAATTAATTTTATAAAATGGACCTTGTGTAAGTGTGATGGACTCAAATTCGCGTTCATTCCATATCTTTCTTTGGAGCAGTTTTTCCAGATTCAACTCTAGATGGTTTGTTTTTGCTTTTTATTGGTTATCTCTGCGTCTGGAAGCGTGTTTTCCTGTTTATTCCGTATTTTTTTTTTCGTCCTGCAGTTTATTTGGATTCCTGAGTTTACTAAAAACAACCGGGTTGATTAAGAAATTTTAAAGTGTAAATAGAAGTGAAAACCACAACGACTTGCAGTGTGTTATTTTGAGACACGTTACCTTACTTCATCTTACGATTGCTATCTAGTAGTCGATGTTAATCGTGTCCGTATACCATTACAAAATGCTATATTATTTAGACTTTCGTGTTTTTTTTTTAATGTAACTTTCGTCGAAACTAATTCTATTTCTCATCTGATCTTTCGGAATGATGCAATTTAAGATGACATTCTTCATCGGTACCCTTAGTAGGCATGTGTTACTCCGATCAGCCATGTATTGACTTCTGGGTTTATGAAAATTTGTTCTTGAAACGACTTAGTGCATGTTCATATTATAGATTACGCGTGAAGTATGTTATCACAAAACATGAATGGTTTGAGTTTTCGTCTGACGTCATTGCGTCGGTCTGCGAAGCAGGTTATTGGTCAAACCTGGACTGTATTTTTAGAATTTGCCTGTGCGAGGGGGCGCTGCATTGACTGTAACTTCCATGTGGTTAACAGTACTTCAGTGCGTTAGTCAAAGTACAAACTAATTAGGAAAACTATTGAGCTTAGATATTCCACAAAGTGGAGTAATCAGTGTGAGGTATTGGAAAGTAGAGACAACAAACGTGATAAGTGAAATTTTCAGTTAGAAATGATCCATGTCTCAAGTGCCAACGCAATGCCTATAGATTTCCACTTTGTTCAAATTTGGCAGTGCCAACTACAGTTTCCAACGCGATGTGTTTATTTGTCTAATTTATGGTCAGTTGCTGTCAATCTCCTATATGTCACTTGCCACTTGTATCACTGAAATCTGTATTGTTTACTATGTGTAAGTGATATAATTTTCTTATTTGTAATGGATAAAAGGCGCTGCCGCGCCGGCGCCGTGAGCCCGATGACGCGTCATTTCAAGAAAAGCAGAAAAGTTTAAAAACTGCAGGAAAGGCGTATAGCATGAGAGACAAATTCAAAAAAGCAGAACGTAAAAAAGCGATTAGAAGGCTTTTTCTATTGTTTGCTTGAAGTGGTACTCAGATAATAAAAAGTTTTCAAGTGCCATGTTAATGAAAGTTTGACTGCAAAAGTTTCAGTTATCAAAGACATCTGGAACTCTATAATCATTGTCATTCTGTCGATCCTAAGATGCAACCGAATTACCTTATGAATTTATTGCAAATAGGATGGATTAAACAAAGAAGACACGGTCAATAGACAGAGCCTATTTATACTATTTATTATACAATATCTGATGAAATGGGAAACCATGTTAACGTTCGTAAATCAACTTTTATCGATATTCAAAATAACCAGACGATTTTTACAAGCTCCTGTCATGAAAAAGAAAATGGGTGAAATTCATTACGTATAGCGAAGCGTACACGAACAACACCTGGCAAGTGATTAAAATCACATAAACAGTATTCCAAGTAACGTATATCATTGTTCATGAATGAAAACATAAAAATAATACTTGAGGCCAGACATGAATGTCAATCGTTTGCATAAGGCTTTTTTGGAAATGTTACATAATAGTTATTTTGGTTAAAAGTACCTAAAATGGAGTTTTTCAGGATGAATCATTGCTGTTTCCTGCAGATGAGTCCGGAAAAACTTCATTTAGGTACGTGTGACAAACACTATTTTTTGTCATACGCTCCCAAAATTTTGTTATACGCTTTTTACGCTTCTTCAGAACGCTTAAATTTGCAAATTTACCATAATTTTTGAAGTCCTAATATCCGAAAAAGTTAGCTTAGAAATTGATATCGTAGCAACTACTTGACAATTTTGTCATGTCATTCGAAATTTGACATTTAGACATATTCAGGAATTTTGGAATAGTCCGTAAAAGTTGCCATGACGACTTTTAGGAACTAGGCCGAAAAAGAAGCATTTTACGGACTTAAATGAGTCCGTAAAATAGCTATTTTTGGGAGCGTATGACAAACAATTATTATGGAATAGTTTTTGAAGCATTTTCCCAATCTGTCATTCAAAAAGCCACGTCGCAACACTTGCCGCACCTGCAAATTGCATTATGAAATTTAGCTCCATAATGAGAAAAGCGATGATGCAAGGGTGAAGTTTTCTATCGATTTACAGCAAGTTTTGTTCGTATCAAGTTTAGCACATTCGGAATGTTCTACCTCAGCCAGCTCTCCTGCTACGGTCTTTACATTAACTTAGCCGATAATAGGAAATCATTCATGTGTCTTTGGCACGGGGGCCTGGGGAAGATGGGGAAATAAGATAGCTTTCTGTTTAATGCACTTCTTGGACATTTCTGAAGCCCCTATGTGACGAAATATTATTATTTGGAGTGATAACTGTGCTTCTCAAAATAAGAAGGTTACGATGGTAGTTTTGTATATGTTTCTTGTGGCATGTCACGTGTACGATATTATCGAACATAAATGTGTAATGAGCAGACACAGTTTCCTGCAATGCGATAGAGACTTCGCTCTTATCGAAAAAAGGAAAACGAGATGTGCATCATGGTCCTGGAAGATTTGTGCTATGTTATCGAATCTAGTACACATACAGAAAGATTTGAGATTGTGGACATGTGTGGAAATCACCTGCTGATTTGGTGTTAAATATGAAAGCTGCAAAAATTAGCCAGGCAGTTCTTACCAAATTCAACTGTTTATACTCAAGGTAACTTTTTCTGAAAGAGAGTCATAGAAAAGCGTTGAATTCTATTAAGGTTCCACTATTGAAAAAAAAATAAATAAAACTATTGAAAACCTCAAAAATGTTGAACTTCAGGAACTTGAAAGTATAATACCATAGTTAGAAAAGGAATTTATTGAAAAGGATTTTTGCTTTGGCACTTAACTCGTTTGTAATTGTAAATATGTTCTATATTGTTGTGGAGGATTCATTCTTACCCTGGAATTGATTGCCTTTTGCTCCACAAATGATTGAAATTTTGTTTGGATTGTTATAGAGCCACTTCGGCCCCGGCTCAAGGATGTAAACTGCACAAGTGCAAGTTTAGTGACCCTAATGAAATTTGTACCTAGTTTCGTCGATTCGGTGTCTATTCGGACACCGTTTTCAAGAAAAGCAAAAAACTAAAAATGAAAACGGTTAGCAAATACAATAAAACAGTAAAAAGCTCTTGCAGATTGTCAGGCTTTAAACTGACTTTTGTTTGTAATTGCTCCTAACACAATAAGCCTTGTTCATACTCAAGTTATCTAAGGTAACATCAAGTACCGTGAGTACCATATAATATATTTTTATATATTTTACAGTGCTTAAAGTTAAAATTTTTAAGCTTTTGTCCAGGAGCAAACCATCCTGCCATATTTCTGGTATTAAACCGATGTTCTGTTCATCTATCCATCTGTTTCAATAATTGTTTCTTAAAGGTATACTAAAGTATTAGTGCGCCAAAAGGAAAGTAAGTGGAAATTATAATTCCGAAAATTCCCGTTTTTTTGTTTATATTTTTTGTCGGCAAATTTCTGGCGTACGTCGCTAATTATATTACTTATATGTTGCGAAGCATATGCCAAAGCGAGCTTTATACTATAACTTGGGTATTCCCTAAATCGTGCCGTGTAGATGTTGGTGGTTCTCTTATATAAATACTTTTTTCATTTGACTTTATTCAATCTGAGCTCCTTCTAATATAAGGTGAAACTAAATAAATAAAATTAGAAAAAGATAAAGAGCATGATATATGTTTTCTTTTTAATCCAGGTTTTTGTTTTGTATTTTATGCCAAAAATCGACAGGGTGTTTAATTGTTGGGTATAAAATACGCCCAAGTTAGCAAAAATATGTCAGCCAGAATTATAGAAGCACTTTTTTAAATTAGAAAAGTATCCTTATTTATTTGTTTTTATTAATAACATCCTTCCTGCATCGCAGTAATACATTATTTTCAGTCGACTAAAAAACAAAAATTGCAACCAAGCATAAAAAAACTATTGTAGTGAGGGCTTCATATTTATCAGCGAAATTGTTACCTTTTCTCAGATTTTTTGAGTGCTAATTTAGCGACCCTAGCAAAACTGAAAAAAGTAAAAAACTGGAAAATGCTTTAATTTAATGATGAAAACAGTAACAATGTCAAATAAGATTAGTTGAATTATAACTAAAAACGAATGGGCTCTTACTTTCACGATTCTTAACGACAGCTTGGTATTATGTTGATAATATTGTAAATATTATTTTGCTGAATCCGATCTAATTTTTTTCTGATCTTATCCTCTATTTTGACATTTGTGGTCGTTTCTTACAGTTTCCTAATGTATCTATTGAATTTGCATCCGGCGAAATAGCAGGCCAATCCACATAAATCAAATTTTCTCGTCCAAAAAATTAGCTGCGAGTCTTGTCTCATGAGGCTTTTTGTTGTCATCAATGTAAAATATGGGTCTCATTGTAGATGCAATTGGTCTGAGATGGTATAGCAAAGTATCTAGATATCATTCACCTCGAATTCTACAAGTAAGGTTTCTATCTCATCTTTTTTATGGCAGTGGTACACGCACTAAAGGGAGATCCTATGGCGCTCGACGAGCGGTGTGTAAGCGAAGATGTTGATTGACACGGATCTTGAATAGTTGTAGGTTGTAATTAGGGGGAAATATATGTCCTGGGAGTGAGTTCCACAGTGATGCAATCCGCCAGACAAAGGAGTTTTTGCAAGGCGATGTTCTAGATGTTTCCAGTTGTATGACAAACCGGTGCGCTCTTGCCGTCTATCGTGTCTGTCGTTGCCAGGGGCGCGATGAGGCGGGCCAAATCCTGGGAACATATGCCGTGAAAGTATCTGTAAAACAGAGACATATCGGCCAATGTCTGCGGTGTTGCAGATAATCCAGTTTCCTGGTCAACTCCGTGTCGCGGACGAGACGCACAGCTCTCTTCTCAATGGAAGCCAGCAGCTTTAGGGTGTTCTTTGATGCGGCACCCCAGATGTGTGAGCAATATTCTAAGCACGGCCTTATTTGCGTTTTGTAAAGCAACTGCTGCGGTGTATACAGTTTTTTGCTGCGAAAAAGCGCACCAAGCTTTTGGGAGGCTGATTTTGCGATGTTAGCAACGTTGTCATGCCAGGACATATTGCTGTTGACCGAGACACCCAGTAGCCAGATTTGCAAGGATGAAGGAATGGTCGATCCTGCGATAACGAGGTCAGGGCCCACCGTATTGGCCCTCTTGATAAACGTGGCTACCTTGGGTCATTTCTGCACTGAACTGGACCAAATTTCTCTCGCCCCAAGTTTGAATTTTCTCCGGGTCTTGATTAATTTCTGTAATCTGCTCCTTTCTACGGTGATAAGTCTCAGTCGCTGGTAAAGGTTTTTCTGATTTAAAGTGGGAGTTTTGGGTACTGTCATCTGCAAAACTGAAACAGGATTATTTGTTTTTGTCAGCAGATCATTAACAAGATGAGGAACAGAGTTGGTGAAAGTTTGCGCCATGAGGAATGCCCGCGGTAATGGCGAATGTGTCTGAGATGTATCCATCAACTGCAGATCGGTTCTTAAGGAAACTGGCAAGCCAGATGTGGAGAGAGGCTGGCAGTCCGAAGGACGACAGTTTGTTGAGCAGTCCGCCATGCCAAACTCTGTCGAATGCCTTAGAAATTTCCAACGCAATCGCTCAAGACCCTTCGTAGTTCTCAATTGCCCTACTACATATATGAGTGCCGTAGGTCAATATATCTTCTGTCGATCCCTCTTTGCGAAAGCCGTATTGATTATCTCTGAGTATTCTGTTGTTCTCGAGGTACTTGAGTAGTTGCTGATTGAGTACATGTTCTATGACTTTGGAGATTATGGGAAGCAAGGCAATTGGGCGATAGCTTGAGGGCGTGGTTTTCTTGCCTTTTTTGGAACAGGTTGAACTTGAGCATCTTTCCAAGAAGATTGGTAAATCCTTTTTCTGTGTGACAGAGAAAAAATTCTGGAATAAAACGGGTGTTAGTTCGTTGGCGCAGTTCTTTAACACGATGGCAGGTATTTCGTCTGGTCCTGATGCCTTTTGCGTATCTAGTTCTTTAAGGATTTTACGAATATCGCGATGATGAAACTTGACTTCTGCCATGTGTTGATATTCGATATGGTGGGGAAAGCTTTGCCCTGGGAGACGTCTAAAGGTGCGTCCAGACCTGTGACAAGACCACGTATTGTGACACCGCCGCGAACCTCGTCGCGTATAGGACACTACCCCGTAACCGCAACGCATGACATCGCTGCGTTTGCCGCGTGTCATCAGTCCGTTCCATGTCCAGTCAGTCTTTTAGCGTCGCATCAAAGGGATGCTACGCCGCTTGGTTCGACAAGTCTGGACGGGACCGCGTATCTTCAGAACGTTTTGCATATTTAATTGAATTTTTACCAGTGTAGGGGCTATTTTTGTTTCGAATTACTATTTGATTTTTTAATATCAAGATGAAATGGGGAAGGGAGACAACGTTAACATTTATAGAATTACGCAATAAATGATCTATAGCTATGTACGCTGCTGCTGCAACGTCCATGATGACCGACTATTTTTTATTTAAATGAGCGGAACGCTGTGAACGGGACTATGATACGCGACGATGACACGCGGGGATGACAGGCGACGATGACACGCATCGAAGTTCGCCTCGTCGTGAAAATGTTTGCGACGCTGTCACGTCATGGGGTTTTGTCACAAGTCTGGACGCACCTTAAGGTTGAGTGCGATGAAAACATTTTGACGAGCATGTTTGCTTTTTCCTTACCTGTAGTCGTCGTGATGTCACATTCGTCTGTCAAACGTGGGAGAGGCGTGTTTGTAAAGTTATTACTTACTGCCTTTGCTACCGACCAGAAATTGCTGGAACCAGTGGGGCATTGCAAAGGTTCATTCCTGATCCTTTGATTCTGTTTGTTCTTTGTTTCTATGATCACACGTTTGCATTCGTTTTTCGCTTCGACAAAATAATTGCGATTTTCAGCGGTCTCATTTTGCTACCAGTACTTGTAGGCTTGCTGTTTCCTACCTACAGCTCTTTGGTATCACCTATCACAGTCCATACTATAAAAGAGTCTATATCAATATAAAGGTCATGATTCTTAAAAAAATCTTACACCTCATGACTCTCTATAAACTCTATTTTGGTTTCAGCCATACTAGATTTATAGGCGAAAGCACATGTCCTAATACCTAACATTGATCTAATACTCAAATAATATGATCTCTTATTTAATTAAGTCGTCTCATCTGGAACGTTTGAGAGTATGAGCTATAAAACATTTTCATATAACCGCCTTCTAATAGTTGGATGGTAATGCTAAGGTTTTGTAGAAAGTTATTCTATGTCGTGAAACTGTGAATAGGATTGCGTCGAATAATCGTTCTTAAAAATCTTCTATTTTTACTCTTCGTTATTGACACCCGTACATGCAATTAAGAGACTTAATATTTTGGTCCATGTGGAATCAATCTTAATAATTTATTGGATAACATTAAAGCATGTATTTTGCATCATACCATTTTGACCAATGCCCATAAATAGCATGTCTTAATTAATTATTGCATAAGCCAGGCTCAAAGCCCATAGCTATTTTTAAAACTTTTTTACAAAATATCTAACATGAAAGCGCCAAAATTAGTTTAATTACCCCTATTAGAATAAAATCAATAACGGTTTGAGGTTGGTGATCAAATTAAGCGATTCACTGGCCCAAGTATACACGAACATTTTAAATATTATATGAAGTTAAAACAGAAGCTAAAATTTTGCTAGTATTTTTATATAAGCAAAATTAATTCTTGGATATTCGGGAAAATTTCCGTTCTGCTGTATTTATTTTCCTTGCAATTACCGGATGTTTGAACTCCTCTTGCGAGGATAATCGCTGACAAGAACACATTTTATATTTAGAAAGAACGTATGTAGTTTCCTCTGACTTATCAGACTAGGTTGGTTTATGTTTAACAAACTGATATGCAATTTATTCAGACGCCAACAGCAAGATATCACCACTGGATTATGGTTTTAAATAATATGCAGGAAGAAAATTAATATGCCACGTAGCGCGCTTCAGTTTCAGATACTTCTAAACTTATATTTTTGAATCTATGGTAACATAGCACAAGCCCTTATTTTCTTAGAGGTAATTATTCATTACGGAACGCATTGATTTTATACGTTCAATTTATTTTAATGAGATCGTTACCGTAAATCAGATATATATTTAATAGAGAGGGTAGCTAAATTACTGCTCCTTAAAATATTCTTCCTCGAAATAAAATAAATGAATCATGAGAGAAAATCTTGTTTACTTTTAATATACAGGGTGACTCGTTTATTATGGGATAACACCTTATCTCAGAGGTGTACCAAACAATGTTTAATACAAAAGTTGTTTGGATTTACTTAAACCTTTAAAATATTATATATTTATATATACAGGGTGTACGTATTTTCGTGGACAAGTATCAACTTCCTTATTTTAACTAGAATAACCTGTATATTAAGGTATTTATGAATTCCTCGGAAAATAATAGTTATATTGTATATATAGTGCCTAGTCTAACCGTTTTTGACGTATTTTTAATTTTATGTCAAAAATGACGTTTGCAGGTCTAAATATAACTATCAATTTCTCCTTGAAATCTTTTATTATTTAATTGGAGTTGGTTTCCTTGTATAAGGGGATCAATTTTAGTGATATGTGTTGACAATTTTATAATAAATAAATACAGGGTGATCAAAAACTAACATTAAAAATTAAAATTAAAAATCGTTAAAGTCACTTTTTTCAAATGGATATCCCCAATTTTTATAATCTTATCTTATTTAGCATTAAAAATAAAGGCGACTTTATATAAGGTTGTCTGTTTTTCAAATATTGGCAGTTTAACATTTTCCTATTGTTAAAATACTATACAGCTTTTAAGTTTTGTTATTAGTTGGCCATGACGGTGAGGGGTGGCGAAAAAAAATTTGAGCACTACAGAAATGACACTATTTCTTGTCGTCAGACAATACACCTCCATATTAATAACCTTTCGTCGGGCGAAGCTGTTCTAGCAGATACAACAGTCTTTCTTTTGCATCGTGTATGGTAACCTAGAATGTTAAAATCCTCACCGCATAGGTAGCCTCCTATTTTTAGACCAGCTATCGACATGTCCGTGGCAGTTTGTGTTTGGCATGTTTGATGTGCACTTGGTAAATATTTTGATCTCTTGGATACACTGCACCTGATTATGTTATAATTTTCAAATTATATATATCGCATTTTAGCATATAGAAGAACACTACCATTGGCCAGCGTTTTACATTTCTAGACATATTATAGGAGGCTGCCAATGCGGTGGGGATTTTAACACTATAGCTTATAATATATACGATGCAAAAGAAAGACTGTTGTATCTGCTAGAACAATTGCACCCGACGAAATGATAATATTTTAATCGTCCCGGTTGGGGTAATAATTGTCAGACGACAAGAAATAGTGCCATTGCTGTAGTGCTCGATTGTTTTTTTTGTCGCCACGTTTCGCCGTCAGGGCAAACTAATAACAAAACTTAAAAGCCGTATAGCATTTTTACAATGGAAAAATATTAAATTGCCAACATTTCAAAAACTGCAAGTTTTTCGAATAGGCAACCTTATGCAAAGTCTTATGCTAACTAAGATAAAATTAAATATCACCATCATCATCAAGTAGCCCTTTGCATCCATTGACATAGGCCTCCCCCTACTCTCTTCCATTTGATTCTTCTTTGTGCTGCCTGGATCAAGTTGCTGGCCATTCTCTTAACGTCATATGTCCAACGGGTGGGTGGTCTTCCTCTACTCCGTTTATCCATTCGTAGCCTCCACTCAAGCAGTCGTTTTGTCCATCGATCACCTTGCATCCGAGCCACATGACCGGCCCAGTTCTATTTAAGCCTCGCCACGACACTGATAACATCGTCAACGCCAGTTCTTCTGCGTAGGTCTTCGTTTCGTATGTGGTCTCTCAGGGTAACGCCAAGCATCGATCTCTCCATCATTCTCTGTGGCACTCTAAGTTTCTTGGCGGTTGCAGTTATTAACGTTAGAGTTTTGGATCCGTACGTCATGACCGGTAGCACACATTGATTAAAGACCTTTCTCTTTAGGTGGACCGGAATATCGTTCTTGAATATGTTTTTAAGTTTCCCGAATGCCGCCCACGAGAGAATGAGTCTTCTCCTCAGTTCACGGGTTTGATTATCTCTGGAGATGCTAACTTCATAGCCGAGGTACATGTAACTATCCACCTTCTCAATTTCATTGGTGCTAATGTCTAAGTGCCACTGGGAACAAGATTTGTCATAAATCTTGTTTTCGATATGTTGATATTCAGACCAACTCTTCCGCACACCTCTTGCAGTTCCTGCATAATCACATTCACTTTCCCAAGGCTATCCGAAATCAAAGCTATTTCATCTGCGAAGCGCAAGTTAGTCAGGTTTTTACCATCTATGTTTATACCCCTTTGGTTCCAATCCAGCTGCTTGAAAGCGCTCTCCAGGACTGAAATAAACAATTTGGGGGGACAAAGTATCCCCGCGCTCCACAGGTATGTGGTCAGTATTTTCATGCAATTTTATCATCATTGTTGCGTTTTTATAGATGTTTTGAATAAGTTTAGTGTTTTGGTAGCCGACTCCCGGAGCACAATCAAGACCGCGCCCAAGTCAAATGTATCGAAAGCCTTATGGAAGTCGACGAATGCCAAAACGAGAGGCATGTTATACTCATTTGTCTTTTCGATTAGTGTTTTAATGATTTGAAGGTGGTCATTAGTCCCAAATCCGTTGCGAAATCCCGCCTGTTCAACCGGTTGGTAGAAGTCAAGTTTATTTTCGAGACGGGTAGTTATAATTCGTGTAAACAGTTTGTAAAGATGGCTTAGCAGGCTTATTGTTCGGTATTTCTCCAGATCAGCTATATCCCCTTTTTTATGTAGTAAAATAACAATGGAGTTTTGCCAGTTTTTGGGAATTGCGCTATTGAAAAGACAGATATTAAGAAGAACCTTCAACTTTTGGAGTAATCGTTGGTCGCCTATTTTGATTGCATCGGCAGCTACATTATCTTCACCTGGTACTTTATTGCTTTTAGTTTTCTTCAAGGCCAGCTTTATTTCCCATTGGTGATATCAGGTATCTCTTCAGACCCTTGAATGGCTATTCCTCTTTCAGATGTCAGAAATTCTAGTTCTACATTCCCGTCAGCATCAAGCCGAGTTTCATACAGCAGCCAATAGAATTCCTCCACGATTTTCAGTATCTCCTTTCTGTTCGTTGTAAGTTTTCCCTCTCTGTCCCTCATTTTGCATATTTCCTTTCTTCCGTTCGTGAGTTTCCTGCGCAGTATATATTACTAATTGGCGGTCCAATAAATTACCAATTGACATCTCGATCGTATAGCATTAATGACTCCTTAAATCCTCCAGAGTATTGCTTGCGAATCAATCTACTTAGATTTCGTTTCAATACTGCAAGGGCCTTGAGAATAATGATTCATATGCCCAGAGAATCTAACCGGAGTAGGGGAAGGCCCCAAAAACGATGGCTTGATGACATTAAACAACACGTGGGACGACACTGGTTTCAGCTGGCGAAAGACAGAGGTGCATGGAAAAGAGAAGGAGAGGCCTTTATCCAACAGTGGACAGTTACAGGCCGGTGATGATGATGATGATGATGCCTCTTATAGACGGCATTGAAACCAACTACTAAGGCAAAGTAAGATGGGACAAAATATGCTAATCAAGAAATCGAAGATGACACTACAGTAAATGCAAAAGTTAAAGAAAGGGTGGTAGAACAACAGAGGCATAAGCCTGGTTTCATTAAATTAGCTGGCTTTGCTCTCTTTTACTCGTAATTAATAATGAAATTTAAATTTTCGCTTGTAAGTCTTCTTATGTTTCTTTAGCTTTCCCAGAAAAAACGGAGTTAATTAGTGCTTTAGGGCATAAAAAGAGATGTCATTTTGGAACAGTTAACCTTACCTTAGCCTATAATTATTACTTAATGGTGAAAGATAATTGCGGAAATCCACCGTCATAAATTAGCGTATTATTTCGGCTCTAAATTGTTACATAGTCTAACACAGTGGATCGGAAAACTCACAAAATATGACAAAGAGTAAATGATTTGAATCTAAGATTGAGATAACGTCCTTGCTCGTGGGAACAGGTTGTTAACAGCATGCGCCGAAAATCTTGAATCGGCATGTAGCTCATACGAATTGTCTAGAGACTTTTGGTGGAGCTTGCGCATGGCCTTATTTCCTTCCTTTACCTTTATCGATGGGAACTGTTCACTCATTTTAGGTAGTACCACTTCATTACCTTCGGAGTATTGTATCTTTGGTGCCTAAATTCACGCTGTAACTGCGAGTTTAACTGTCTTCGACAAGTTAGTTGCATTTTGGTTCCTTACGGGTCGCCATTTTGTGTTTCACGTAAGTGGATGCTAGTTCTCTAATCTTCATGGCATATGTTTTGTATCGTCTACTATTCGAGGTAATCTAACTGGTTTCAGCATTACTAGATTTAAAAAATCCTTCACATGTATAATATTAATTTTTTTGGTATTTTTTTCATTGTCCGGAAATGATCCTTGCTTTAAGTTTTCAGCAAATACCTTGAATTTGTTGATGTTTTAAAGGTATTTTTTTCTTTGTGAAAGTCTTTCTTCCTTGTATTCTTACGTGAAGGGTCCTAATTCGCCTAAGGAAGCTCCTTGAGTTCCTACATGCGGAGTCCTTTGAACCCTTAATATTTATACTTTTCTGCAGACATAATTTCACATTAACCATGTTTTGCCTTGTTTTTTTTTATAATATATGCCTTGATATTCGATCAGTCTTGTTTAACTTAAAACAAGTTTAAAGTTTTCTCTTTTACTATCATGACTGACTAATTTAATAGAGCCTTAAGTCGTACTTTTTTTAAATTGACGGTTGTTTTGACGTAGGTATTTTAGATACAGAGTATTGAGTCCTAGAGGACTCGGAAGTGTGATCGGTACATGATCATTTTTGGCCAGTTTATATCATTATAAAAATCATGTAAGGCATTTTTAAGTTATTGGTAGGAAAACGTCTTCCCCATATATCTTGTTCCCCGTTACAAAATGAACGTAAAGTTGCTATATCAAGTAATCAGTATAGTGAATGTTCACATTCTTTGCTGAAAATGGCTCAAATGTAAAATTTAAAAAGGATATTATCCAATCAGGATCCCTCCTGCGTAGGTTAAAAAATTGTCTGTTGAAAAAGATAAAAGCCCAGAAGGTCAAGAAGGATTAGAGAATCACCCTGAGCAATACACATTGAAATATCCCGCCGAAACAACACTCTTCCTTTGGCCAATGTGATTTATTGCAGCTTCCAGAGCAGACAGGAAAGTACCAATATCTCTTTCCAGCGTCCTGTAAATATCTAATTAATAGATCACAGAATTCAATACATTTTTCAGCATTAAAAATCTAGTGCTCTGCGTTCTTGTGGAGAAACCTGCAGCCTTATGTTGATGTAGAATGAAAGTCTTAATTTTTCCCAAACTATGCTCTCTCTGTCAGACATATTATGTCCAATGCGTTTTCATTTAGAAATTATTCTAAGTCATGAATTATTTCTGACAAATTTAATATTGAAATGAACCAGGGTCACACCTTTATCTGCCAATCCTCTTGACTTTCTTTTTATTGGGCTTTGTCTACTTTGAAACATTAAGGTTCTTAGCTTTAAAAACCTATTTATTTATATACCCTTAGGTCATGGGTTTTGTATTTAAAGCCGTTTCTCTGTAATCTGACACTATACTAATCTTGAAAGAACTGAGTCGATTTCCGTATTTAGTTCTAAGTGTTTCACGGACGGAGTTTAGTAGGTATCCCACTACTTGTGAGATAGTATATTACCTGCTGGGATGTAGTCAATTAATCATAAAAACTTTCAGCTTGTTTTAAGTTAGACGCAAGTACTCCCATTTATAGCTGAAGGAGATGGAGTTTTATTTGCAAAAGTTAGTTAAGGGGAAAAAATAAAGAATAACGCAGAATCCACTAGGACGTAATAGTAATAGTGATTGCTATATACTGAAACAACCGTGAAATAGAGAGAGAGTGGTATATCAGAGCGATTAAATCAAACTTGAACTAGTTGAAGTGAAAACTTCTTTAGGCGCGTTCTGCGTTTTTTTGTGGGGGTTGAATGAGACCGAGTCGTCACGCTCGGATATGTAACGTCACGCGTCACGCTCCTTCTACTGGCATGTTCCCGTATAAGTAGAGGGCCGAAATTTTCAGGGGATGTAGCCGGGATAAAAAGAAAATCCTGGACGAACACGGGTCCCTCTCCGTTTGGCCAGAGGAGGGGGGAGAAGGAAAAATTTAAATAATTTATATCAGGAGAACGGGATGAGGTACGGGGTCGAAATGTTCATGGTAGGTGCGCCCGTGGGGAGCCACCTTTGACCATACGGGGGAAATCGGGGCTCTAATTCAAGGGGGGATTTTCGGGGAAAAACCGTTCCCGTATAGGTAGAGGGCTGAAATTTTCAGAGGATGTATCCGGGGTAAAAAGAAGATCCTGGACGAAAACGGGAAGGAAAACTTAAATAATTAATTTCGGGAGAACGGGAAGAGGTATGAGGTCGAATTTTTATGGTAGGTGCGCCCCATGGGAGTGAGGTGCCACCTTAGACCATACGGGGGGGACCGGGGCTCTAATTTAAGGGGGGATTTTGGGTGGCCGTATCTCTGCAACGAAGGCTCGGATCGAAATTCTGACAAACGGTGGCCCCGCTTGTTGAAGTTTTCACTTCTATCGTGTGGTGTTAAGCACACACAAAATTTGAACGAAGGCACTCCAAATAAAAAATAAAGAATAAAGGTTCAAATGTTAACTACCATAGTTTAAACTGATCGATAATTACATGTTTATATATAAAAAACTGAATCCCGCACGGTTTGATCCGATGGATGAATGCATAACTATCCAGGAAGTAAAAAACAATACCAGGACTCCTTAGGTCTAAGAAGGTAGAAAGGCAGTAGAACCGACTAGTCTCGAAAAGCAAAAAGACTAGACTTTCTCTGGGAAGGAAAGGCCTGAAAGAAGAAAGGAGTCACTGACTCTTCACATCACCAGAAAAAGAAACTACCTCAGAAAAAAAACCTGTAAAACATCAACATATTCAAGGCTTTGATTGAAACACAATGCAAAGAACATTTACAGTCTGAGCAAATTAAATAAAACACCAAATAAATTAATCGGAAAAAAATCAATGTTTATCTGAAGGTTTTGCTATTCGCTTTACGCCAAAAACGCTAGGGGGCCGGCTGTCTCAAAAGGTGGACGGGAAAAAACTCTGTAAGGAAAATTACAAGGGATCATTCACGTGGAGTGGAACCTTCATAAGAAGGCGGCATAAAAACCATACCAACTCACCTGACAGAAGCAGTATTGAAGCCCATTAAGGAGTGAGTTCCAGGCACTAAACAAACAATCAACTAAAGGTAACTCTGAAACACAAAAATGGGTCAGGTGGAAAATTCCACTAGGTAATAATTAACTAACTACTTCCAACCGACACCAACGCTGCCGGTACATATGGGTGACCTGTGAAGAGTGGCGCACACGAAACTTCCAGAAACCAACGTGGAGGGCCAAGGGACTTCTTATAAAATCCTCACTTCAAGAATTTTCACTGGCCAATCGAAACACGAACTGCGTATCACATGTCTAATCCAACAATTCTTCTAACCGATCTCTAAAATATGGCTCCAAAGAACTATCCAGGAAGTAAAAAAACAATACCAGGACTTTTTAGGTCTAAGAAGGCAGAAAGGTAGTAGAACCGACTAGTGTCGAAAAGCGAAAAGACTAGACTTCCTCTGTGAAGGGAGGCCTGAAAGAAGAAAGAACTCACTGACACTTCACATCACCACAAAAAGAAACTCCCTCAGAAAAAAAACTGTAAAACATCAACATATTCAAGGCTTTGCTTGAAACACAAGGCAAAGGACATCTAGAGTCTGAGCAAATTAAATAAAACATCAAATAAATTAATCAGAAAAACATCAATATTTACCTGAAGGTTTTGCTATTCGCTTAACGCCAAAAACGGTAGGGGGCCGGCCACCTCAAAAGGTGGACGGGAAAAGCCTCTGTAATGAAAATTACAAGTAATTAAGAATCATTCACGTGGAGTGGAACCTTTATAAGAAGGCAACACTTAATAAAAAACCATACCAACTCACCTGACAGAAGCAGTAATAAAACCCATTAAGGAGCGAGTTCCAGGCACTAAACAAACAATCAACTAAAGGTTAGGTAAAGGTAACCCTGAAACACAGAAAACGGTCAGGTGGAAAATCCCACTAGGTAAAAATTAATCAACTACTTTCATCCGACACCAACGCTGCCGGTACATATGGGTGCCCTGTGGAGAGTGGCGCACACGAAACTTACAGGAACCACCGTGGAAGGCCAAGGGACTTCGTATAAAATCCTCACTTCAAGAATTTTCACTGGCCAATCGAAACACGAACTGCGTATCACATGACTAATCCAACAATTCTTCTAACCTATCTCTAAAATAAGCTCCATGATTTTGACACACTGAAGCCTATTTTAATTAATTAGACGAGCTAGCCGAACATGCTAGGAACGCTTTTATAGTTCCCGCGCTGTCAAAAATCATCGAATGGCGAGACGCCATTCTAGAATTAGTATGCGTTAATATCACTAAACGAAAACTGCACCAAACAAAACCAAGCCAATATCAACTTTAAACTTTAGAGAGTATTTCATTTACTGGATGTCACCACACGTATAGATAATGTCATTTGGGTCGACAACCTTGAAAGATGCCACTATGGTAAACGCAAATTTTTAAATGAATTCTTTCATAGTACTTCAACTTACCGACCTGCCTATTGACATTTCGGTGAATGAATAAACGTACTTAAAAATCTGTCCCGTTACAGTCCCTTGGCTTTTTTTCGCCCTTTTAACCTTAAAATATTATTTGTGAGTTTTGGCTCATCCAGAGTTGCAGGTAATATATCTTGTCCAATACTTTAAACATGGTCAGACGTTTTAAACGCACTTTGGTATCTTCCAACAGTTTATGTGCAAAAACTAAATCATCTAAGGGGGTACTTTATTTAATAAATATGCTTTAATTTGCTACATTCTGCTTTTTCTTCTTCCTCTTCTCTTCCATCTATAGTATAACGGAAACCATTAATAGGATCATTTCAATTTATATCTACTAAAGCCATTTTTACGGAAAAGTTTTTTAGACATCATAAACATGACAGTTTTCACTTCTCATTGTTTTCACGGATTGATCTGACATAAAACTTCGATCAGTGATCACGCATCATACAAATTTTCACAGCAGGGAAAGCCATACTACCTAAAGCAAGCTTTAGGCAGTATGGCTGGGAACTTTCCTACACACTTTATCAAGTTTTCGGACACTTTTTGCAATATAGCCATCCACTTTTACTATTTTTTACTTTCTTTTCGCTCTGATTTAGCTATCATAAAATATTTCAGTTGAATAAGGAAAAGTATTCCAACCATCCATATCTAAAGCACATGAAAATTATTTTCGGTAAACTATTTTATTTACCGTCCTCCTTTGCTCAAATTTTATTAAATTTAAGTTTATAGCTAACAATATAAATTTTACAAGCTTATTTGAACTATGCATAACAATGCTTTTTAGAAGTCGGTCATTAAAGCATAAATCAGAATAAGCCATGCCAGGCAGATATGAGTATTTCAGTCATAAATGATATTTTTCCATGCGACCTGCTTATATAAAAGAGCGCCGCAAGTTAGGACAGAAGAGGAATTAAAATGCAAAACCTACCAATTGTTCAAACTAATCTCCTTTAGTTTAAATACCTCAAGCTTCAACATATAACTATACAGGGTGTCCCATTTTCGTGTGTTTTACGGGGTTTCTCGCTTAAGATTAGAGATACAGGGATGCGGTTTTCGCAATAGTTGGCTACTTTTTTGTGAAACTAAAAACGGCACATACAGATTTTTCCTAGCCCTCTTAGTTTCTAAGATACAGGGCGAAATTGAAAACGTTGCATTTTTGGACCCCCCGCGTACCTCAGTTATTGTTATCTTATCGAAAAGTAAAAAATGTTTCTTATGCATTTTTTTACGCAGATTCCAGTGGTGTAGTTAGATTTTTTTCAAGTTTTTCAGTTTTTGAGATATTGACTAAAGTTGTTTTTTTTTAATGGAACACCCTGTATATTATTTGTTTATATTAATTTACTCGTTGCGGTCTTTCTAAAAATATAATATAGTCTATACTTATTTTCATAAATAAAATCAAAAAATGCATTTTTTACTTTTTAACATGTGTTTTATGGTGTTCCTCGCTTATGAGTGGAGATAAAAAAATGCGGTTTGCGCAATAGTTTGCTACTTTTTGATGAAAATGAAAGATGCCATAATAATATTTCTCGTGGCTCTCTTAGTTTCTGAGCTACGAGGTGATTTTGAAAATTTGTCGTTTTCAAGCACCCCCTCGGTTATTTAAAAAGTTATTGTAAATGCAAAAACGGGTTTTATAGATTTTTTACCGTAGAGTCTAGTGTCGTACTTGTTTTTGATGTATAAACATCTTACGCGGCGGTATGAGGGTAAATCTCGGGAAATGTGTGGACGGAATTTGTAAACCGATTGTGACATTATAACCCGTGCGCTTTGAGAAGCAAGCTAATCCAGGACGGCCGTGATGGATTTTTATACAATTTTGCCATTTAAAATCGTTTTTAAACGGATTTTAGACGATAAAAAAGCATATTATTATTTTAAATTAAACGAACTGTCAAAAGTATTATTCAGATGCCCAGACGTTTAAAACAATATTCAGTCATGGCCCTCTTCTAAAATTTGCAAAGTTTGGTTATTGACTTTCCCAAATCAAAGATGACTGACTAGCTGGTAGTGAATAAGCTGTGTCCATAGGTTGATGTTATTCTTGGTGACATTAGATTTTTTTTAAATAACTACTAATAAGGGAAATATTTATTATTTAAGACGTTTATGTGATTTAGGTTGTTCATTACTCTTTATCTCTATATACAAAAAATAAGTTTTCTTCCATATCGTTTCGTAGTGTAGTAGTTATCACGTGTGGCTAACACGCGGAAAGTCTATAATGTCACAATCGGTTTACAAATTCCGTCCCCATATTTCCGTCCCCCCATTTTCGTCCACACATTTCCCGAGATTTACCCTCATACCGCCGCGTAAGATGTTTACACATCAAAAACAAGTACGCCACTTGATTAGACGGTAAAAAAAATCCGTTTTTGCATTTACAATAACTCTTTAAATAACCGAGATACACACTTGAAAACGACAAATTTTCAAAATCAGCTCAATTTCCAAAAAGTAGCACAGAAACTAAGAGAGTCACGAGAAATGTAATTATGGCATCTTTCATTTCATCAAAAAGTAGCAAACAATTGCGTAACCTGCATCTTTTTATCTCCACTCATAAGTGAGGAACCCCATAAAACACATGTTAGAAAGTAAAAAATGCATTTTTTAATTTTATTTATGAAAATAAGTATAGACTTTATTATATTTTTAAAAAGCCCACAACGAGGTAGTTAATATAAGAAAATAATATACAGGGTGTTCTATTTAAAAAAAACAACTTTAGTCAATATCTCAAAAACTGAAAAACTTGAAAAAATCTAACTACACCACTGGAATCTACGTAAAAAAATGCATAAGAAACATTTTTTACCTTTCCGCTAAGATAAACAATAACTGAGATACGAGGGAGGTACAAAAATGCAACGTTTTCAATTTCGCCCTGTAACATAGAAACTAAGAGGGCTAGGAAAAATCTGTATGTGGCATTTTTAGTTTCACAAAAAAGTAGCCAACTAGTGCGAAAACCGCATCCTTGTATCTCTATACTCATAAACGAGAAACGGGAAACCCCGTAAAACACACAAATGGGACACCCTGGACAAAACGGTAGCCATAAATTATGTTTTTATTTTTACGAAAAATTATGTATTGTCTTTCGCCAAAAAAGTAACGCGATTTGTTTTAACCTTCTATTTCTTAAGAATGAAGCTCACGGAAATCTTGGGCATTTGGTAAAAAGGCATAAAAATTACGTCCGAGAAGATCAATGCCTAAATGAAATGCCTACCAATTTCCAGCTCCTCCATATGCAGAAATTAAGCTATTATTATCGTGTTTCCTAGTACTTAATTGAAACCCTGCTTCCTTTAGCTAAATGTAAACGAAAATATTCGTGTTGCGTTATCGTTAACTAAAAATAAGCTGCTGGTAGTGTCGACTCATAAGTGGGTCAAGACTTTATAACAATGCTATCGGATAGTGCTTATCATTAAAAGAAACATCTTTTTAGGTCAAGTCAATTAAATTAATAGTATCCCTAATATTTAGTAGTAATACCGAAAATAGGTTTTATGTGCCATAAATCGCTTCAGTGTACATTTTGAACAATTATTTATCGCCCATCTTATAATAAGGAGAATTTAATTAAATGTTTTGAACATATTCCATATTTCTTCTATTTTGGGAAAATATGTGGCCGTTCAATAAAGCCAATTAAATGCGGGCAATTATTCGTAATCGCTCTGGATTATTAACTTCACCAGTGAATTAATTAATGGTCATATCCATAAATCATAGAATTTGTATGCCTCGGTCACAGCTACTAGCAGATTCTACGATTCTAAGTTTAAATCCTGCAAACACACTCATATTTGTCAATTTAATGAAATAAGTAAAATTCAGTATTTTTAATGCATATTAAATTTTTTGAGATGAAACTGAGACAAATAAAAAAATATTTGCTCTTTACATTTTGACTAAGAATCAATAAAAAAATAAACAAAAATTAAAGCTACAATATTTGTAAATTTTCGGGACAACTGAAATAATATTTGAAGGTATTTATTTACTACCCTGTACATACCAATTATGTTTAATATTAAAAACACCCGGTAGCCTTTGTGATAGGGCATGAAATGTGCTCTTATGCTTTAAACTGCATTAAGCTTCCACCAAGCACGTCATATAATTTTCCATAAGCGGGCGCGTCGCGACATTTACACCGCATTTCACTTTTACAGTTAAATAAATACTAATAACGGCAGCAATAGGTAAGAAACAAAAATGTTAAGCTTTAAATTTTTCTATCGAAGAATTAAAATATGTTAGAACATTTTGCGATATTGAGTGAGCTTTCCAAGGGTCATAACTTCACACTGTTGGTGTTTGGTAATAAAAACAAGGTTATTTTGTTAAAAACCACTTTAAACGTAATTCTAAACAGTTCTAAGCTGAGCATTCTCGATGCTGAATAGAATCTTGGAATAAAAATTGCTCCATATCTTCGTTTTAAAGAACATTAAAATTTTTAAAAAATCAAAACACGTATCTATCTCTCAAGATGTTTTATAATAACAGACATATATTAAATATTCAATTGAGAAGAAGTTTATGTGAGTCTCTTGTGCTAACATTAATTATTGTGATTTTGTTTATGGTTTTTGTATGGATCAGGAAAGCCGAACTAGCATACAGAGAGTACAGAATGCTTGTGTCCGATTTGTGTTTAGTGTTCGATCATATTTCTCATCTGTATAGCAATATTAATTGGCTAAGAATGGATGATCGACGAGTCTTGCATTTTTGTACGTTCTTAATTAAGATTATCAGTAAGCCTTCTTCCCCTCTTTCTATCCGGGAACGTTTCATTTTTCGCCGCGATATTCATGGTAAATATATTAGAAATGTAACTAAACTATCTATTTTACCTTACAAATGTTTGCCTATTCTCTCTAAACTATCTATGCCGCACACAACTTTTCGAAGTCGAGATATTTTCGTTATAATTTTATTCTTATTAATTTATCATGAATATCTCATGATGATTAATGACAGGCAATCTGCCATTAATATTTTCTCGTACTATCGGCAATATCGTCTATTTATGTGTTCTATGTAAAGTGAGATTACCCTTTCAAAGGGTGTGTTAAATTTTGTGCTTCTATATTAGTTACCTAGTTCAAATTATTTATAATTTGATTAGGGTCAATCCTCGGCCCGGTATTTCGCTAGCCTAGACGTTTCTCTAGTTTCATTCTTGCCAGTTTGACACCTTTTGTTTAAGTGATGCTGACCCACATGGCGTGACGTGGCATTAAAGCTGTAGTTGGGGTCAGCCAATGATTGGAATAACTGGCAGCCAACAGTTGCCAGTTAATTCAACTTCTGTATGTCCATAGAAAATAACATACAAGTAGGCTCTATAGTTACTTATTTCACTCACCATATCTTACCTTATCTTTTTCGAAACTACCGTTAAATGATTTTTATCGTTTACTATCTTTTATCGTATCTATTGCCGATCCTTATGGTCATTTGATTAACATATATCGACTTCTTCGCTACCGTATATGATATTGTCTTGGTTAGCAAATGTCTTGCTAATATCAATGTAATTATTTGATTTACTTTTGCATATGATGTACATTTACATAATTGCTATGCTTTCTTGGGTCATATAGTTACTTATCTTATTTTTATCAAACGTACCGTTCAATGACTTTTAATCGTATTGTATCGTATCTAATACCATTTCTTAGCATTAATTGATCATCAATGCCAACTTTCTTCCTTACCTTATATGATATTATATTGATTAACAAATGTCTTGCTAATATTATTGTAATTATCTGACTTACTTTTTTGTATTATGTATACTTATTTAAATGGTACGCACCCACTGTAGTTTGTTGTTAGCCTTATGGCAGTAGACCGTTCTGGAAAACTACCACTTGATGTTTTTGTTTATAAGCAGGTTACCGAAATGAGCTCACTTCGATTTCCTCTGTAGATCTTCATTGACCATGTATTTTTTTCACCGGTTAATTTATTTGATTTAATACATTTTTTAACTGTTTATTTGTCCACTGATGTTATCGCCGCCATGAGATTAAGTTTAATTGTCTTTATTTAGAGAATTAGCTTTATTTAGGGCGTTCTGTGATTATCTGTTACTTAGGCAGAACTTTAGAAATTTCGATTTTAGATGAGAATATTAAAAAAAGGAACTAGACAGTATTAATGATTGAGAACTTAAGATTCTACCCTAATTCCAATGCTTAAAAAATCATTGTTACATTCGTATTAAAAAATTTGTGGCGCCTTCGCTCAACTGTCTACGTTATGATCCACACTTATAAGTATTAAAACCGCTGAGTGAACCAGGCATATTGACCGGTTGTTAAGCAATTAACGAATCGCGTTGCAATACTAAAAATCGTCAATCCCATAAATCACATATTTTTCAACATATTTTTGACAGCAACCACAGGGTGCGGTGGAACGCTTCAAGTATTTTAGCAAAAGGAAACATCCAAAAAACGCAAAGAAAGTGCATAATACTATTAGGGATCAATGCGCTGCAGTTTCTGTTAATTTTAATAACGCTTGGTTGTCTTTGCTAAAGACTAAAACTGATAAGAGACAATTAAAAATTAAAATCATTAAATTCAAATCATCCAGTTAATTCTTTCCAAACACTTAAAACCAAATTGTACATATATAGCACCACAAAAACGCAGAAATTATTTACCTAATAACTGCTCCATATCACACTAACCTAACAGACCCGTAATTAAATGTTATGGCATATTGTCATAGTTAATTCAAAACTTGACAAAGTACACGCACGCACTCTTTACTGTTTTTATTGCATTTAATTGCATTTACTGACCATTTTCATTTTCAGATTTGTCGTTCTTGACATCGGGGACAGATTTGTCCCTCGAAATGTCGAGCATTTTCCAGTTCTTTTAGGTTTTTCAGCGTCTTTAAGGTTTCTAAATTAGCACTACTTGTGCTATTTACACCCTGGGGCCAGAGCCGAGTAGCCTTATTCAAAAATGCCTACAATTGCGATGGAGCAATAGGCAACAATTTGTCTGACAAACATGAGTTCTCCACAACAATATAGAACATATCTGAAAAAATATATCTATTTTGACAAATACGGGTTAATAAATTTTCCGGGATACATTCAGATGCCAGTGCCGGAAGCATTTGTGCATTCCATCTACATTACCTTCCGCTCACGAAGCCAACCAAAAAGTAATCAAAACTGGCCCAAGGAATGTCAAGAAAAACATTAGAAATATATTCCATATGAGCGTTTGACACCGATTTACATTCCGATTTGGCGAATTAAATTGCGCGGGTGTCAAATTCATGTCCGGAATACATAAATGCCAACAGTAGACCCCACTCGGTTTTCCTTGGAGCCCCGCACTATATTTTGGGTAAAGGTACGCGATTCGAATAACAAATAACTAAGCTTGTAAATGGGTTTTCGAAAATGATCGCGAACCAAAGATAAAATTTGCAGTTTTTTTAGGCAATCGCGATTGCCGGAAAATTTAATAAGCTTTGGAGATAGGTACATTAAGAACTATAGTAAAAATATTTCTTATGCATTTCAAGTCAATAGCATTTTATACCTCGCCTTATTACTAAAGGCCCAGAAAAGTATCACATTTAGACAGTAAGGATGCTTTTGTTTAAAAATCGATGATATTTTGTTAAAATTTACTTTTACAGCAAACCTTGGATTTTCAGATCGATGTAAGTATACGTGTTAGTTGAGCATTACAGAAACATTATGCATTGTAATGTAAAAGCATGATAAACCCTAGCATTGTCATTATAGTTTGTTTTCTTTATCTAAAAATGTAGAATTTGTAGTGGCTTTTCTAATCTTAATTTAAAAAAATATATCTATACTACTTAGTATATGATGCTGGGGATAACAAAGTTTATTAATCCGAAGATGAATTTAGTGAATATATAAGACCTAATATAAAAATTATTAAGTAGTGAAATTTTAATAAATGTTTATATAGAAAACTTAGCATAAAATGAAAAATACTCAAAAATGTTCTAAAAAGATAATCAATTTTCAATATGGAAATATCATTCAATTATAAGCATACAGAGTTGCATCAACTATTTTACTAACTAGCTTTTAGCAAACCACTCACTTTCGAGGAGCATGAAAACATTTTGCCATATTAAATTGAAAACTATTTGGGCGAGTAAATTAATCAGATAATATCGTGAATATTGTATAATCGGATAATGGAGATGAGTCCATTCGCTCAATCTAATTAGTACGGTTTACACATTTACTTTTCATAATTGACTCATTACTGAAATCGGACCATGACCAAATGTTATTAACAAATTATTCACAATTTTGGGTAATATGACTCTCCGATTTCAAAATGTATTTACAGTTTAACATAGTCGATAAAGCAAACATATTAAAGGCCTCTCAAATACTTGGTACAGGAATTTGAAGTATTTTGCATATGCCGGGGTTGGAAACTAAAGTGTGGCAAGTATAACTTGAACAGCGGAAAGAATGCGGACAAAAAATTGGCGATGTTGTCGAGTAACTTTAACATTTTTTGAGAATTAATATTTATACCTATTATTTAGATAAACACATAATTTAATATACTCATTAACTCATTGAAAATAACTGGCAACTGAAACTTAACTATTACTTCAACTCTAATTCATAATCTATTTTACACATTGTCAATTTAAATAAATTTGCGACATTTATATCTATTTGCCCGATACATCCGGCAACAGGTGCGTCAAGTTCCCCTCGTCCTCGTGACAAAGTGCATCAAGGCGATTGGCTGCAAGCCATTTTTCCTCGCTTCGCTCCTCAAACGTCGCTGTTCCAAATAAGTTTGCCACACTTTAGTAGCATTAGTAAATATAACTGGCCTATGGCTTTTTAACAACAGTGCAAAAACAAGGCGGTGATACAATGTCCAAATTTCAATAAAGTAGTACTAAGAATTCAAGACATAAATAACTACTAATATACCATACCTAATCCGTAAACGAATCATTTAGAATAAATCTGCACAACTACCTTTTAAGACTGAAATTCAATATTAAGAGCATTGAACAATAAAAAAATTTCAATATAATATAATCATAAAAAATATTATAGAAAAGAGGAAGGGCTTTCGTTAAACCAAATTTACTGTCCTTATTCACAGACCCTAAAATCTTTACGTCGAACATTGATCGTTACGTCATAGTTAATCTTTTCCTCTCAAATCGCCGTTAATCAAGGACGACAATTTGACATCACGGACGTAAGTTAAGTTGCGCAACCAGAATATGGTATGTTCCCTATTGGTCGAAGTGTCAAATGTAAATTCGAAGTTCGTCCAACGTATTGTTTTATTTTTATTTGTAATTTGTTACTAAAGTAGAAAACGCACCGATAGCAGTATGCATATTTACATTCACTTCTTCTATAGCTCAATTGGCTGTGGCAACCCAGTATTGTAACTGAATTGCTATTACGTTTCTTTCTACGTTAGCGCGATTGAGCCGCGTTTATCTTCCTCCTTGGGTTAGTCTGACTGATTTACGTTCGTAACATAAGTCAATCCGTCTTCTTATCACTTCTTGTAAAGATTCTAGCAAGGGATGCCATTATTGATAGGTCTTTTTAATTTTTTGCGTTTTAACAACTCGCAACTGATGTTGAAATTGGCATTATTTCTTGACATTGGTATCTGTATACCGTTTTTCACATTAACTCTCTAAGTTACTATTTGCCACAAAAACACATTGTTATAGTCTAAGGTTTATTTCACATATAAAATATATCATACTAGTTAAATAAATTAGCTACACTGGCAACTACTAATTATTGTAATAACCCCGTACAGACATATAACGTGTACGGTAAAATTGAATGTAATAAATTACATTTTTTTAACAATATTGCATAAGCTACAAGCAGTTTCTTTCATTTCAAAATCCTTAACTAATCTTTGATAATATTTATATATATTATAATGATGTGATAATGCATAGAAGTTATTTTATTTATATGGAAAATAATCATATTCCATCCTATCGGTAATTAAATAT
>MU182830.1:107462-160823 GCA_016904865.1 Pissodes strobi
ATTCGATTCCGATTTCAGTAGTTTTGCTACACCGCGTCATTATTAACGTTTATTATTTTTATGTATATGCTGGCATATACGAAATTTGCAATATCGACGTAATTATGCCCTACTCGAAATATAAGTTAATAACCTTATTTGAACCTTTGTTTCCAGAATATAGAATTACGAAATTCTGATTATTTTACTTCAACATTATGTGGATATTTAAAAGAATTTAAAACTACGTTTCTTTTTACTATATACTTCACCACTTATGATTTATTTAATTTATATACTGCGATATTGAAATTAGTGTACGTCATTATGAATCGGAATGTACAAATTTGCAAGGTACGTAAATAATTTTCGCTACTGTTCAGTTGTTGAAATATCTTGTATATTTTAGTGTATTTCTCAATTACGTATAGCTTGTTTTATTGGCACTTATCTATACTTCCCATGACACAAAGCTAATAAAAAAATCTTTTGATATTAACTATCTATATTTGATTTTAACCGACGCAATGCGGTTTTGCCGCACTTTAGAATTTTAGTTAAATTATAATTTGTGCATATTTGTGCATCTACTTAATTATACTGATCTTTTTAACATAATCGGCTATAGTGCCTTGCCGATTTGATTCGACAAAATGACACTTTTACTGCAATTATTTGATTGATTCTGATTAATTAATATGTTTATCTACTATATTTTAAAATAGGACGATGGTGCCTGCTAGGAAAATCTACATATGCATATAATATAATAATATAATTGTAATACAAAAAAAAAACTACGCCGATATGCGATGAAAAATATATAACTAGCTTAGCCCATTTTAATATTAATCTCATAATCTATAAATTGTCCGTATTTACTTCCATTACTATTCTCACTTATATCTCTTCCTGTACCAAAACCTAAAAGAGAAATTCCTTCTTTTTTCTTCTTTTTCTTAATTTCTTAATTTTGAATCTGAGTGCATTAGACCTCCGTAGATTATGTGCTTGGTAGCCCCTGCATACTCTATTTTCACCACGTATGAGGGACTGGCAGGGTCGCCATGTAAAGACTCAACCAAGGGGTGCTATTTTATGTCCCCTTGAGTTAACGGTTGAGTCTGATTCGTTATCCGGAGCCTCAATAATAGACAATAGTTACTTAACTCTATATATTGATTATATCAGGAACAGTGTTACAATATTGATATCTATGATATTAATGATTAATGTTGATACGCCGTTACATTACATTACCAAATATGAACTCTAATCGGGTCAGCGTGTATTGCTGTGGTGTGCAATATTATGCAGTTTATAAACGGTGTTATAATAATATTTAGTAGTTACAATATCCTGTCGATATACAGGGTATATACTTATACCGTTACATTCTAGATTATTGTTAGTTCGAATTACAAAATATTTTTTTCCAACTTTTAAAGAAACAAGCATAACCCTAAACAATTGCTGAAAACAATTAGATTATAAAAACATGCAAACTGCTCGGAAATTACAAGTATATAAAATGTCACGGCATGCATTATCATCTATATAAAGTTACAATATAACAGTAATGTGGGTATAAAATCACTCTGTAAAAATGTACGCGGCGGAGCGAACGTACACAGTGCATAATACTAGAATAAAATAGGTGCACTACCAAACACAACGGCCGGCAAATTTTAATGCCGTATGATTTACAACCAAGTACGATTTAGGCATATTTACCCTACTGTGCTTAAAATTTCAAATCTTTTCTGCTAGTTTGTATAGGTAATCCTAGCAATAATATTTATAACAAGACTTGCTATGTTTCTCTATAGTGAATGGTACGCTAAATGTAAAAGTAGCATTTAAAAAACTTAAAATATTGCAGTCTGTTTTTAAAATAACCAAATTTGGGTCAAACATCTAAAGAGTGCTTTAAATATTACGCCCAAAGCCAAATTTTTAACAAAAACAGTAAGTAGAGAATCGTAAAATATTTAAATCAAATTTTGTTCTTCAAAGTTACTAGGTTATTCAATAATTGCACGGCAGAGGTTTGGTACACTACTTTTAGGCTAAATTAAGTTGAATGTTTATTCGATTAACCAAAAATCAATAGCGTTCGCTAAAGGCAGAATTAATATATTTTCTGCTTGAAAATATTGCACCTATTCTAAATTCCGCTGGCGTTATATGTTTTGCCACACAAATCAACATAGTCCCTGTATATCTACGAAAAACGGACACCTAACTTCTAAAATGAAGCTTCAGAACAAATAAAAGTTGTTATGTATAATATGCATATTTTAGTAAGATGAATCCTTCCTAATTCCGGGTTGGATTGTACATTGTACATACTAAATCTGAAATATCATAGAAAATTATATCAAAAGGTGATTTATGGACATCTTTGAAAGCTATTGTCTTTCGTTCTAATTTTACTTGGTACGTGTTTCTTAGAAAGTAATATTACAATTTCCACTTTGGTTTAAAATAAGTTTAATTTCTACTGGTCGGAGGCATCCAACCATAGCTTTTTCGCTAGAACTCTGGAATATTTCAGTTTGTATCGTGCTGTTTTATGGAAATTTAAGTTCGTATAGCAAACCTTAGGATAATATTTTTTCCCTTAAAGCAAAGTAGATTGCATAATATTAAAATATTCACATTGCAGGTCCAAAATATGTTCTAAAAAGTTTGGTTCAAAATATATCGTTGACCCATTAACCCCAAAAAATCCCTCTATTATTTCTCTGGCCATAAAATGTCTGGAATTTACCACTTTTTAAGGCACAGCCGTCATACACATTTTATTCATTACCTGTAACCCTAATTATAACATTTCAACTAGGCTATAAATATCAAATTGAAATTTTTATTTTTCGTTTTTATTGCTTTTCGGTGAGTATTTTTTTGCATTAGTGTTAGAATGTGGCGTCGATGGGCTTGCGTGGATAGTAGTGTATCTAGTAGTGTTCTTCCAAGAAAAAGCCGTTTAACTCCTGACGCTAAACAAATAATTAAAAATATGAACCAATCATAGCCAAAAGAGATTTTAATTCAAGTGATGCTTTAGCCGAAACGCCTGCTTTAACATGCACCTATTTATCTTCAGTAAAGGATATAGTACTAAAGCGTATTAATCCTAGAAAAATTGGACATGACTCTGCAGAATAAGAATTATTGCCAAGGATAATATGGATTTATTATGAAGAAAAGTTTATAAAATGTATGAAGAACAATCTGCACCTGCACTTATTTCCTTGAAAAAAAAAAAGTTTGGCCAATGATGAAACAAATATTTCTTGTAGCATTTCAAACCTAAGGAGAATTTTGCTCAAAATGGGTTCTCTAAATATCATATGATTGATAAAAGACAAATCCTAATGGAATCTCAACGTTTGCGGGAAAGTGCGTCATAAATATTTAACGACTATCAAACAATATAAAGCAGAAAATCGTCGAACTATCTCCCTTGAACGTGGTTTAATACACACGACACTGCAAACAAAGTATTGAGTGATTTTTCAAAATATTGCCAAATTAAAGCTTCTTCAAATAAAAGTAAAATAATAACGATAATAGATGCAGGTTCTGAAAATGGGTTTATTTCACCTAAAAACGTAGAGATTCTTATCTCGATTATCACCAAAACCCTGCCGCAAAATTTTTTGAGATTGGTTTGAATATCGTCTTCTAAAAAGTAACGATAGTTATAATTTAAACGAAATTACATATTTGTCGATTTATATAATTCAATCTATGAATCATTAGCGTGACATGTTAAAAATGTTTTGAATTGAGCATCCTATTTTGTAGCGTTGTGAACCCTACCAAACCCAGAAATATAATTCTCCCCATTCACTGGTTGTGATTGTGGTTGATATTCTCTTTACCTTACATTAAAACTTAACATACCTACTTTCAACCGAAAATCTAAAATATTAACTATTTCATACTCTCATTTTCGAACGTTCTCTTAACGGATGTCAAGGATACCTTTGTCAATTGACGCGGGATTGTCAATATGGTCATGGATGGCGGATGGACTTCTCTTTCGATCAATAAACATGAAGGGAGGGAAAAGATAATTTTTCGAAGTCAAGATATTATTAGTTTTGACCATCAGGACTAGTATTCTTAACAATTTATTATGAGAAAAATTGGCGAGCACCCTGCCATTAATAATTTCACGTATTATCGGCAATATCGTCTCATAAACCTATTTTACGTAAAGTGAAGTTACCCTTTTCAAAAGAAGTCTTCCTTCGCCTGATCTTTCGCTAGCCTAGAGGTTTATTACTGCCAATTTGAGATTCCTTTTGTCGCACTGATGTTGACCCACATGGCGTGACGTGTAGTTCACATTGCGTAGTAAAACACTAATTGGGGCTAGCGGCCAGCTAAGAAGCCGTATGAGTGAGGAAATGTCCATCAACCACTGTCAGTAATTCCATCTTCTGTATGACCTTCATATGAGAATGGTATTGTAACAATCATTTTGATATGCTCGTTCCAATGTCAATAATTCATGAATGTTCTGTATCAATTCTCGTTTAAATCTCCAAAACAATACTTTATTTTCTTAAATTTAAAAATTTCAATATAATCTAGTACGCCATTGGAATTCCTTCCTCAGTTTAATGTTAATTGATTTATCTACGCTACTGGGTTTTATATATTCTGAAGTTAATTTGAATAGGTGGCGATGCAGATACGCAAACCCGTACCACCGAGTGTATATTAGGCATCAATTTTAGAGCTGTTCATTAGTTTCAGACATAATTGGTGTTTTGTTGTGATAGTTGCATAATACGGAATTTGTTTGAAGAATACTGATCGAGATTTTGTGGAATTTCCTTACGATGGATTGAGTTCGTGTCTTTCGAGTCACAGTGATATTTGAATTGGCCTCGTGTCGACTCAGATATTGTAGTTTGATTTCGCGTGCATCCTGCGGATGCAAAACCGATCGTAGCCGAGTCACGAGTCTCTTTTGACCAGACCTTCAGGCCTAAAAGGTGGTAGTCGAACGACGTAGGTGTCGAAATGTTATAATTTCTTGGGAATTGACGGCAGCACGACTGGATCTTGCAGTAACTTTTGGATCTATGGCACCTTAGGATGGATTAGCCGAAACCTGAAGGAGAGCCAGACCAACAGGTAACTATTTACAGTGATATACGAGCTTTTTAGCAGCACGAGGACGCCATTTTGAGACGACTGATATATGTTTTATTTTATTTTAGGCTTAAAATCAAAATCAAAATTGAACTCAAATTCTAACTCTAACTCTCACTATACTCTAATTCTAATTTTGATTCTAACTTTAATGGATTATTGAGTTTGAACTCTGGTTCGAGTTGATTGATGTAATCTCAATTCATATGATCAGATAAGTTGACTGGAGGAGAGGATCTAGAGATTCCAAGATGCAGTTCCATTCCTAAAATTATAGCCTGGTTCTAGCAATGTAATTGTTGGTTGGAAAGTGGAAATTAAATGGTCGGGATGACTCCGTGGTTATCATGCCACTCTGCTGAAGAATCGTTAGGAGGCCCTGAGCATTCTGATCGACTGGAAACCCATAAAGATAAGTACAAATTAATTTGTTTTACAACCTGAAAGCCAACATTTCGAGGTTTAACTTTAATTATCTTATCTTTAACGTATCTCGTAGATTTATCTTATCTTTACCGTAACTGATAGATAGATCTTATTGTACAATTACCTTATTGGACATTTATCTTATCGCCAAATTACCTTATCTATATTTAAAGGTAATTATCGTAACTTGGTTTTGATCTGATCAATCAAAATAATTATCTTTAATGGGTACTCGGTATTATAGTGATTAAATACTCTGTACATACATAATCTGTGTTAATTTTTAGAAATTTAAATTTGTACATTTTAGTAAACTATTATTTGATAATTATCATTACTCAAGTTACTACGTAACAAGTAGCGCTATTATATGGTTATATCTAATTTTTTTCTACGGGTAAGCCTTAAATTTAGAGTGAAAATATATATTGGATTTCTTTCAGAGACGTCTGTTAGATTTCGTAATTATTATCCTCTCGATTTTGACGTATCTTATAAACATAATATCTTGTCGAAGTTCAATACTTTGATATCGATTTGATTTTGCTCCATTCTGAGAACCATTTTAATCAGAGAGTTAATTTGGTTGATTATATAATTAAATTTTCTTGATTTATTGGTGGACTGATAGTAACTAATGGGCTATTAGCTTATCAGGAACATTAATTTTAATTAGGGTCATAGAGACAATTTCATCTACATTGCATTATTTGCAAAAATGTATTAGCCAGGTTGGCGATCTCATTATATTGTGGTCTTAGATCAGCTCGTATTGAATTGTTACATTGAGATTTTAAGTGATTAAATGTGAATTTGAAAGATCTGGTATTCAGGAGTCAGAAGTATTATTAAAAATAAAGTTGTTAGGAAATTTTATCTTTCATTTCTTGCATTTACTGACCTTACTTCGGTGTCTTATTATGGATAATATTATCTGACAAATTATCTTAGATTTTCTTATCTTTCGGTCTACTTTAGACCTGGCGCCCATAAAAGTGAATTTTCAGAATTCGAACTCACACCCCTAGTGCCACCGCAATAAGACGTATCTGAGCAGCGACAGGATAACTCAAGAAACATTTAACTCTTACTTTTATTTATCTAAATGGTTTCAATTAAAATCGAAACAATAGTCTAAAAAATTAAAAAAATAAAAGGAAAGGACAAGTAGTCCATATAATTACTTCCCTTATCTTTATCGAAACTACCGCTAAATGCTTTTTATTACTTATTATCTTTTATCATATTCATTACCGTTATTTCATTAAATAATACCGAATTTCTTCATTACCTTATACGATATTACCTTGGTTAGCAAATATGCTACGCACTTACTGTTATTTACTGTAAGCCTTATGGATGGCAACTTCAGGTTTTTGTCCATAAACAGGCTACCGAATTGAGCTCACTTCATTTTCCCCCTATATGTTTTTATTGACTACATATTTTCTTTAGAGGTCAATTTAATTTGATTTAATATTTTTATTTAACTGTTTATTTGTCCACTGATATTATCGCTGCCATGGGATTAATTTATAATTGATTTTTCATTTAGGGGATTAATATTTATTTAATGAGCTTTATTTAAGGCGCTCTGTATTTACCTGTTACTTAGTCAGAACTTTAAAAATTCATATTTTAGTTAAGGGTATTTAAAATAAAAGAAGCTAATCAGTATTAGTAATTTAGAACTTAAGATTAGGGGTTGATCACCTTATAATTTTGTAGCACTTATTTTAGAGAATTCTATTATTATTTTGAGTACAATAACATAATCCAAATGAGGTTTTTGAGACCTAATTAATTATTATCTTTTATGATATCTATTGCCGTTTTTTACCGTTAGCTCATTAAATAATATCTTGATTAGCAAATGTCTTGCTAATATCATTGTAACATATTTACTTATTGTATTACCTTTATTTACTTAAATGCTACGCATTTACTGTAATTAACTGTAAGTCTTATGACAGTAGACCGTCTTACATAACTGTAACTTTAGGTTTTTGTCCATAAGCAGGATACCGAATTGAGCTCACTTCGATTTCTCCCTGTATATTTTCATTGACCACTGATAATATCGCGGCCATGGGATTAATTTATAATTGATCTTTTATTTAGGGGATTAGTATTTATTTAATGAGCTTTATTTAAGGCGTTCTGTATTTACCTGTTACTTAGTCAGAACTTTAAAAAATCAGATTTTAGTTAAGAGTATTTAAGAAAAAGAACTTGGCAGTATTAATTTTGTAGATACTCATTTTAGAGAATTTTATTATTATTTTAAATATAATACCATAATGCCAATTAGGGTTGAGACCTAATTAATTTTCAATTGTACTTGTTTTGTCTGAGAATATACTTAATATTTAAACACATAGTTTAATTAGGATCATTCAATTTTTTTGGTATGCTAAAGTCAAGGGCAAGTTGATTTCATATAATTTCTTTTCAGGTTTCTCAACATTCTTAGATAGGGTATTTTTCTACCTTAATTTCAGTGCTTAAAAATTATTGACATATTCTTATCCGAAAAATTAGTGTCGCCTTCGCCCAACTGTCTACTCTCCGATCACACCTATAAATATTAACACCGCTGAATGAACCAGGCATATGAACGGTTTATTAGGTAATTAACTAATCGAGTTACAATCAAACCTTATATTCGATATCAGCAATCTATTTTACCGATACCATCGATCATGTGCACAATGTAAGTGATGGCTCCCTCTTAAGACTCTTGTGAAAAAATCTAGGACATGCTCCAAAACTGATAAGACTTCACTAATTATGACAAAACGATCAGTGCTGGATGTACAGACTGTAATTTGGTATGTGCAAAAAATTCCTTTGTAGCAGTAATGTCAACGCTGCACTTTTGTATTAAATAGATTTACCTTTCATTACTATCTGTTGGTAAATGAATATCCATTAACGAAAATTCAATAAAATTTTCCAATTGCATAAATCTGCTGTGGCATGTACTTTATAATCATTATAGTTCAAATTTATTGTGGGCTTTTAATCCATTATAAGTAATTTTCAACATCGCTTATTATCCATAATAATGGATTATGCATCAGAATATTTAATGGTATTTATTTATACATGTTTTAATATTGTTATTTCAGACTAAATTGTTATGCACGTGTTGAAAAGGCAAATATTAACCATATTAAGTGTAGAATTATACATTTTTAATATATCCTACCCCTTTTTAATTTGTTGAAATGAAACTATATTTTGCTTAAAGTTCACAGACGGACTTTTTATTTTTTTATTGTAATTCCTACATATTTAATACGAATTTCTGTAATAGGTTTTGAAAACGTTCCTCTTTCTCACGCTATGTATAATGCCGTCCGATCTGCTGTGCTTTTAAAATATTAAAATAAATTCATCATTTTGCATTTTCTGAATCCGCAGCCTCTTGCTTTGCCTGCCGTCTAGTATTAAAATCGCTATGTTATGTATGCAATGTGGATGAGATTTAGCAATGTTAGTAGTAACATTTAATTGATAAAAAATACGTCATAGAATTAATAATAGAATATGCAGATTAGTATGAGATCATAAGGCCTGAAACCTTGCCAGGTGTTCATAAATACATACTACTTGCTACTTTATTTGGCCATTGAAGAATTTTAATAACTTGCATTCAGTATTTTTCAAAGAATTTTTCTATAACTAGCTGCCTCTCTATAATAGAAATATTGCACGGTGTGGGTGGCATTTCTGAATATTGACGTCTTACCTTAATTATCGGAGTACTTGCCAAGAAACTTGAGGAAGGATAAACACAAAACCTTTTCCCTTCACCGCGGTAAACTTAGTAGATAGTTGTATGTTATCAGCATTCATTGTGACAGTGGAAACAGAAGTTAATATATTTTGCAAGTTGTGTTGAATCATTGTAAGTAGGGAACACCTACGGTTGTATATAATCATAAAATCTTTTTCAAGTACGAAGGTGGAAGCTAAATACATCTTGATATTTGCAAGGTGTTATAAGTTCGATATACCACTAGGTTGCAAGGCGGATTCCCTACTTAGTCTACAGAATAAAACTAAAAATTAAAATAATACCCTTTATTATGTTTCTATAAGAGGAATTTAATAAAATATTATTCTGCCTGGATCCACTAATATGTTATAAAAGTGCTTTTATTTAATGTGATTACCATTAGTTTTTGAACGAATCAAATTAGAAAATTGGAACTTGGGATCGACTAATGGTTTCATAATTACTACGTTCTAGTGGCAAATTGATGGCCGGTGGCAAATTAAAATTTAAATATGAAGGAGGTGGCTATATTATTTTGATGCTCTTAGCGAGTACGTTGTAATCTTAGGATATTAACTCAGTATTTAATGTTATTAAATAAGTGAAAAATAATTAAAGCCAGTTCAAAAAATGCTGAAAATAAAGGCCCTGTATTTTTGACATACAAGATATCCTAAGCAAATGAGTCCACCCTAAAATTATTTGTAAACATATTTTCTAGCAGAAAACGACGCGGGACGTCAAATTCGATATCAAGAAGACATATTATGACATACGATGCGTTCCCCTCACTTTAGAGTCACCTTATGAAATTTTTCAAATAATAAAAGAGGGTTCGAGTCATACTTTGATTGAAAGCACTTTAATTCTCTATATAACCGTGATTTCGTTGCGCATTTTTCCAGAGATAAGAATGGACGTTGTTGGACAATTAATATTTTATCCAAAATTATTTTATTAAATTTATTTTTAATTTATTAAAAAGTGACCTCCTTTGAAACCATACAAAAATAAAATTGATTTACAAATCTTCTGCATAAATTACCCAACATTTCACGCGTACTTTGTCCTTTGGATTTCCGGGTACTTGGGCTAAGGTTCGCTGTGGCTTGAAAATTGGCTTGATGTGATGCTTCCCTAAGATTCTGGCGATTTTGTCAGTTTTATATATGGAAGGATGGCTTTTTGCATGTTATGTTCTTCGTTTCGATAGCATTAACATCACTGTATTTGAAAATGTTTTTGGGAAAATCTCTGACAGACTTTTTATGTCTCAAAAAGTGCAGGGCCTTTATTTCCAGCATCTTTTGAACTGAATACGTAAGATTTTTTTCTATTTTTAAAAATATATTTAAAATGCCGCCATTTAGTATTATGTGAGATACTAGGTATAAGGTATCCGCTTAAGCCGGAATCCCACGGCGCATGCATAGGCAAACCACCGACCCCGGTTACCAAGCTCCACGCCGTTAGATTGCGTTGGCTCGTCATTTTTGGCTCGGCTTGGACTTTCCCGCGTTATGTCGGTAAACTTGGGGCACCGAACATTAACAAGAGTCTAGAAGGTCTACTCTCAGTCGGCACGTTTGATGTAGCGCTAACAAAGGCAAGATGCCAGACTTTAGACGAGACGGGCTGAAACGTGGCACGAGGCCTGAGCGGTTAACCATCATATTACCAGGTTCCGGGACAGGGCTAGGAGGGAAATTCTGGGGGCGGGGCTTAAAGTGAATCTTCTGGTCATTTGTTAATGTTCGGTGCTTGAGGCGAGTCAAAGGAATCATCCGGATCGACTTGTTTACACCTAAACCAAAAGTCAGCGACGCGACTTGGGTTCAGTTGCAGTAGTGTGCGGCTCTTTAACTTAATAAGGAGGGAAAAGAAAGCAAAATATTTCTTAAAATAAGTTGGTCCAATGACCTAGTGATGGAATTTTTATCGGCTTATGAAGGGGAACCGGTCCTATAGAACTCTAGGTACACAAAACATAAAAACATAAACCTGGTTCCTGATGCCTGGAAACGAATTCAAGCGAAAATATCAGTGAAATTTTCAATCGCAGAATTAAAGACAAAAAGGATGTGCTGATGGCTTCTTATCGAAATATTTTACAAAAAATTAAAGAATCAGCAAAAACTGGGTGTGGATCGCAGCATGTATTTAAACCTCATTGATTTGCATCCGAATTTACCGGTAATATGTAAGTTCTCTATTGTAATACACAATTCTCAAACTAAATGACAATAAATTAAACATTCAGAAAACTAATATGATTATGTAGGAAACTACTTACGTACCTATTGTGGCTTTGATATAAATATATTTCCCACCATCTTATTTTTCGTGACATTTGTTTAATGTTTATAGAACTTCCTAAAGGTGCGTACAGACTTGGCGAGACGAGCCCGAGACGTGCGCGAGCCGAGTGCGAGAAGAGCGCGAGACGCGCCATAAGTCACGAGCGTCCAAACGAGACGCTCGCGAGTCCTACTGAGATCCATAGATCGCGACGCGCCAATCCCTATTTATTCAATGATTTGTGATTTGTACATCACCAAGAATACATGACGGCTCTCTTTTCTGTACGTGTCAAGAAGATACATAATTTTTTCTTGCAATCTTTCAATGTCCTGCTGGGACTCATGGATTCCGCGATATTAACCGACGAATCAATTTTAAAATTTTTCCTATAGTAATTTTTATCTTTGGGGTTCCAGAGATTTGCTTTTGATTGATAGAGCTCTATCAGTAGTAACTGAGCGTGAGTTTACTACATCTTTGTAACACTGTAACTGAACAAAATATCAAATAACACATTAAACGTGGTCGTTTCGTCGGCCCTCGCTCCAAGTCGTCTTGTGGCTCGTAGCGCGCTGTATTTAGAGCCGTCCTCACAGAGCTTCAAGCGTCCTTTGATGTCTCGTCAAAGAAAACCATCTAGAGATGGATCGGAACAAGAGGCTCGCGAGCCTATCGTGAGCCACGCCCACACTTGAAATTTTGGGGCGTCTCGCACTCGTCTCGCGCGTGTGTCGGGCTCATCTCAATGTCAGCAACAATTGCAGCTCGCCTTCGCCGATTATTCATCTTCACTGTCTGTAGTTTGCAACACCCTGGTAGTTCTGGCGCATCTAAAAACAAGTTGTGTGAAGCCGCCGCGAGCCTACAATACGAACTCACACATGTAGACATATTTATATGTGGTATGGAAATGCAGGATCTTCAAAGATTAACAAAGTAAAAGCAGGTATTATGTCTCTCCTAAAAATATCTGAATGCATGGATACTATAGATACTGATTTTGGCAAATTCGCACAGTATTGTTGCCTAACAATACACAAAAAGTGGGCAGAATGTAATCGAACTCACCTTTTGAAAAACGCAATAAGTCATGGTTGAATCGAAATTTAAGCCTTCCAAAAGATATTCAGATCTTACTTGAACATCCTCAGTGCCGAGATATGCCAGGTTCCAGTAGATGAAGACCAGAAAAATAGTTTTCGCAATGCACGTAACGTACTAAGAGAGACAAAGTGGAAACATTGATTGCCGATAACAGCACTGAAGAATTAAGCTTTGCTGCTGAATTGTCTAAACAATCATCAAGCCAAAATAATTCTAATGAGAGAAAAAACATAACTAGTTGGTCGAATGAAGAAATTCATAGTTTATATTTAGATTTAGATTTAACCAGAAGAAAGTATAACATTCTACGAGATTTGGTGAATAAAATTTAAAGACACTTTTCCGTCTTACAAAAAAATTATTGAAACACGTAACACCCTTTTACCTGAGAATATCACAATAACCGAAACTTCAGCAGAAGTGAATTTACAGGAGCTTTTGAACTTTTACCAGTAAAAGTATAATGAGATGTACTCCCTAAAAATTCCAAAGAGACCTGAATATGGTACTGAATTGTAAGTGGGGGCTTGACGGAAGCTCAGGGCATAGCACTTATAGACAATAATTCACGAACAGCGATAATACAGATGAATTTATATTTTCCACTGCAGTAGTTCCCATTAATTTAAGTGACAGTATGACAAGTAAAGTATATAATTCTCGTCCCGGTCCAACTTTTTACTGTCGCCCAATTAAATTTATATTTTGCAAAGAAAATACAAAGCTTGTAAAATTGCAGGAGGCCAGCATGATGGAATCTATTAAAAAACTTGTACATTTTGAAGTTACACAAGAGAACATACGTTTCATATAAATTGCAATTTACTTATGACTATGGTTGATGGAAGCGTCTGCAATATTTTGTCTGAAACGAACTCTACGCAGAAATGTTTCATATGTGGTGCAAATCCCAGCGAAATTAATAAACCAGGTGTCTCAAAGCGACAGCCTTCTACTCAGCATTACAGATTTGGTTTATCAATACTTCATCTATGGATAAGAAGCTTCGAGTATTTGCTTCATATTTCCTATAATTTGACTTTTAAAAAATGGCAAGCAAGAAGAGCAGACTCCAAGGAAAAGGAGAACAGAAAAGCTGTAATTCAACTAGAATTAAAAAAAAAGGATGGGACTATTGGTTGATGGATTAAAATCTATATCAGGTTCAAGTAATAATGGAAATACCTCAAGATAATTATTTTTGCAACCGCACGGAAGTGCTTCTATTACTGGAATAGATGTCTGTATTACTAAAAAGTATTATCTTATCCTAAGATTAATCTCGTGTGGAAGCACTTTTAAAAATTTGTTATCGGAGAGTAGTATCCATAAGTTGTTAGTTCACGGAACAGATATAATTTCAATTTTTTCACTCCCTATTGCTCAGCTTTCCCAGGAGGCTTTAGAGGTGCGCCACAAAGAAATCAGGTATCATCGGCTGAAGCATACAAGAAAGAATTCGCGCATTAGCAACAACACAGAATTAATAAATGTGGTATTAACAACAATCATAACCCCTTGACGTATGTATTTAATTTTTCTTAGGCAATTTTATATCTATATTGGTCGTATTTTTATAAAATAAGGTATACATACGAGGCGTCAAGTTGCTTAACCCGCCTTATCCATTAAAAAAAATGCACTATCGCGATATAGCGATAGTACGCTTTAAAATCTTCATAAGCAAAACTCAAACTGCAGCAAAACCTATATAAATTAAGTACAAAAATCTGATACTTCTCCAAAATCAGCCTTAACCTATTATTTTATTACAGAACATGAGTTTCTGTTAATATTTTCATTTGTACTAAAGAATAAGAGATTTTGTTAATTATTATGCTTTTTTAAATTAAAGCAGTGCTGTTAATTATCACCTGTGTATTTTTATTAAAATAAACCACACTAACCCGAATTTGGATGCAAAACCCGCAATATTGCATCTCACTGCAGCAAAACCCGCCTGATCCAAAATACTTTTTCGTTTTTTTTTTCTGAAAATATAAATATTCATTATCATATCTGTTCTTTGCTCGAAGCGGCCTTTCATGTCATCGCGAGGAAACACCCGAACTGAAAACCGTGACGTCATGTGGCTCAAGTTCACCGCCAAGGGGTTAACCAAGTTTATATGCTGTCTCTATCGCCCTCCGAGTGATAGAGCCTACCAAAAATTTTTCACAACACCAGCTACCACTTTTGACTCAACACAGATCGCTCACCCCAATTCAGAAATAATCGTTCTTGGAGATTTCAATGCTCACAACACCAACTGGCTCAAACATCACAACAAGACCGACAACGAAGGTAGAGAAGCTGAAGCATTTGCCATCAGCTGCGTGGTTGCTCAACTTGTCGAAGAACCAACTCGAATCTCAGAGAGGAGCGAATTCGTCGCCCTTCTGGATCTTTTTCTAACCACCAATCCTGACCAGTACACAATTACAGCTGGTCCGACCTTAGGTACTTCCGACCACGAAGTTATTACAACGTTTTGTGAATTGTCACTGCTACAGCAGGATCCACCATTGCCTCTCAAAATCTGGCATTACAATTCTTCAAACTGGGACGATATAAGGAAGTTCTACCTAGATTTTCCTTGGCTCGACGTCTGATCTGGCACTGACGATCCGTCAGTTTGCTGCGAAGAGATTACGCAATTAATTTCCTCAGGAATGGAAACATACATTCCAAATTCCATCAATTTACCGTCAAAAGGAAAGGGCTGGTTCGACAGAAGATGCGAAAGAGCTATTGGCAGGAAAGAGCAAGCCTACAAGTACTGGCAGCAAAATCAGAGCTAGATACGCAAAAGGCGTCAGGACCGGAGGGAATACCTGCCATCGTGTTAAAGAACTGCGCCAATGAACTTACACCCGTTTTTCCAAGCTTTTTTCTCTTTCTTGTCGAAAAGGGATTTACCCACCTTCTTGGAAAGTCACTCGACTGCAACCTATTCCAAAAAAGGCAAGAAAACTACGCCCTCAAACTATCGCCCAATTGCCTTACTTCCAATAATCTCCAAAGTCATGGACCGTGTAGTCAAGCAGCAACTACTCAAGTACCTTGAGAACAACAGCGGCGATAACCAATACGGCTTTTGTAAAGAGAGATCAACAGAAGATATATTGGCATATGTCACTCATATATGGAGTACGGCAATTGAGAACTACGGAGAGTCTCGAGCGATTGCGTTGGATATTTCGAAGGCATTTGACAGAATTTGTCATGACGGATTCCTCAACAAACTGCCGTCCTTCGGACTGCCAGCCTCTCTCTGCAGTTGGCTTGCCAGTTTCCTTAAGAACCGATATCTGCATGTTGCAGTTGATGGACACATCTCTTATACAATCACCATTAACGTTCCTCAGGCTGCAATACTTTTACCAACTCTGTTCCTCATCTTTATTAATGTCCTGCTGACTGAAACGACTAATCCTGTTTACAGTTTTGCAGATGACAGTATCATGGTCTCCCAATTTAGATCAGAAAAACCTTTACCAGCGACTGAGACTTATCACCGCACATAGGAGCAGATTGGAGCAATTAATCAAGACTTGGAGAAAGTTCAAACTTGGGGCGACAGAAATTTGGTCCAGTTCAATGCAGCAATGACCCAAGCAGCCACGTTTATCAATAGGGCCAACACGGCGGGCCCTGACATCATTATGGTAGGATCGACTATTCCTTCACCATTCAACCGGAATACACCCAGTATTTCCGGTCAACAGCAATATGTCCTGGCATGACCACGTCGCTAACATCGCAAAGTAAGCCTTCCAGAAGCTTGGTACGCTATTTCGCAACAAAAAACTGTATACACCGCAGCAGTTGCTCTTGCTCTACAAAGCGCAAATAAGACCGTGCTTAGAATATTGTTTACACATTTGGGGTGCCGCACCAAATCACACCCTTAAGCTGCTGGATTCCATTCAGAAGAGGGCTGTGCGTCTCGTCGGCAACCCCGAGTTGGCCCAAAATCTGGATAGTATGGAACACCGCAAACAAGTGGCCGAGATGTCCCTTTATTACAGATACTTTCACGGCAGATGTTCCCAGGATTTGAGCTGCCTCATACCGCCCCTGGCAACGCCTGTCAGGCAGTCACGACAGACAGCAAGAGCGCACCAGTTCGTCGTACACCTGGAAACACCTAGAACATCGCTTTACAAGAACATTTTTGGCTGGCGCACTGCATCGCTGTGGAACTCACTCCCTGCACATCTCTTTCCCCCTAATTATAACCTACGACTATTCAACAACTATGTCAATCAACATCTTCGCACACACAACGCTCGTCGAGCACCATACGATCTCATTTTAGTGTGTGTACCACTGCCATAAAAAAATTCTAGACTGAAGATATGCAAAAAGAAGTGGTTTGGGTTAGTTTAGGTTAAAATAACCCAAATTAACCCGAGTTTGGATGCAAAACTCGCAATATTGCACTTCACTGCAGCAAAACCCGCCTTATTCAGAACCCTTTTTTCTTTTTTTTTCTTCTGAAAATCTAAGTATTATCAACTTTCGCTAAACAGATTAGCTCGAAAACAAGTTTATGGGATAAGGCGGGTTTTGCAACTTGGCGCCTCATTATATTAAACATGTTCTTAAGGTTAATTTACGTCAAAAGAAAGGCTTAATTAAAATCAATAATCAAAATTCTTTATCCGTTTCTTTAGCGTAAACGCTATTTAAACATTTAAGATTCGTAAATGCTGGTACGCAACCGTGACTCCTTGTCAAGTGAGTTTTATTTTTTTAGAGAATTCTACATCTATATTGATCTTATTTTTATACAATAGTTTTATTTAAAATATTATGGCGATTAGGAGTCCTTTCGATCCCAACTATTTCATATTCACCCCCCTTTTCACTTGGAAGCTTATTGACTAAATATCAGTTTGGATTTTTAGCCTTTTGTAATTGTTCATTATAGAATCTTCCTAGAATTTCATCATTGTTTTTATCAAGTAATATGTAGGTTATCACATTAGCCCTGTAACTGTTTGAATAATAAATATAGAAAAAGGACATTTCTTGCGCAAATATCTCTGGATACTTGCTTATTCCCACAAAATCATCCACTTTGAATTATAGTGAGCTTTAATAGTCATTTTTGTTAATTTTACTTGGTTAGTTTAAGTCAAGTATTTTTTCCTGGTAAAATTTTTAACTCTTTATAATGTCCTTGATTATTAATTTTTTTCACATCATATATTAGGTCTCTTTAGTTATTCTGCTGAGTATTTTTTTCCGCAATATTTTTGAATCTATTTAAAAACTTCTTTGCTTCTTAAAATATTTAATGGCATCCTGTGAAAGTTAAAGTTTTTTGAAGTATTGTTATTGCATTTGTGATTTTTATCTTATTATCTACTACTGACTTACTGCCATTGTTTTTAGATTTTCCCGTAATTGAGCAGAAATAAATGCTAATAATAAACAAATATAATAGTAGGTGTTATTTTTACCTCTAGCTGCATCAGATTCAATAAAGTCATTTTTGTGGAAATTAGTTTATTTACACAATATCGTAAGTGTCTGCTCAAGAATTATTAAAAGCAATTTAACCATTTAGCGGTCGAAAATCATAATCCCAACCACTACCTCGAGTAAATAAGGCTTAACTACTTGACTATATCTCGTTGCAAAATTGCTTTTGCCAACGGCTTAATTCATCTAATAATCAAAATGAGGGAAAATGTAAATTAAATGCGGTTTGGGAATAGGATGGTCAAATGGACGATAAATTATCCACCGACGCTGATGTCTGCCGTACTGTGATTAGTCGCGACGTAGACGCGAGACTGGAATCCTGCGAATTGTTCTTTCTATTTTGTTTCTAAAGTTGACTAGGTATAGAATATATGTTAATATACGCTTTTCAAGACTTTTTACTATATATCGTTACTCAAATTACGCAATTTTTGGCTTTACAGGGCGGTAGCAGATTGTCTTTGCACTGACCTCTGTCTCATATGAACATACCCCAGGATAAAACAACAAGCAGACAATTATATTTTCATTTAAAAACGTGCAATACAAACTGAAAACAAAAAATTAAACTTTATTATTTTCCTTAATTTTTTTAAATTTTTTCTATGGCCATCAAAAATTGAATCACTTAATTTCTTTTTCTTTTCCTTCTCTAAACTTTAAAATTATTTACTTGATGGGAATCATTGTTCTTAATTTAGAAAAGTCCAATCTTTCTTGAACATTTTTTGGTCAAATTAGAAACTATGCCTGGCTCTTTTCGAAATGATTCATTATGGTCCAGTTCCATCAGTAAACCACCTATTTTACATTCATAAAAGGAGTCTTATGTTAAGCTTATCATAAATTGCTTCCTGGAGCTTTGTGTCCCATGACAATTTCCTTGTAAATGTTAGATATTCTGCTTCATGTATCAATGCCAATAGATACATTCATTTAATGACTAATGAGTAACCGCGAATATGAGCTAGGAAATGGTCCTTCATACATTTACCAATAGTAGTCCGACATTTCAAGTTTAGCTAATCATGGACTGCAGTTGGCAAAGTATGACCTGTAGTAAGAATCATTCATAAGGGGAAGATCATATCACTTAGAACTATCACTGACATTACCTTAGCTTTACGTAGGATTATTTTTATCAGCAAAAGTAGAATCTTTAATAATACGAGATTAAACATATGAAAAACAAGTATTTTTTGCGCTCTATATCTTGAAATTACTTGCTACAATTTCGGCAGAAACCATTTGAAAAATTCTGAATTGGTCCGTTGTTTAAACGATATTTTGATGTTGCCCAATGATAACTTTAGTTTCACCACAAACGATTTCGTCATATAGCCACTTCGTTGGGTGAATATATCTGTTGAAAATTTTCGCCACATTTCAAGAATTAAGGCCCCAAGCAAATAAATCTTTGTACTTGTACTGACAAAAACTATACCCGTCGATATGCTAAAAATAAAATTTTACCTGAAAATCTACTATGATATCCACCACTGCCTCTAGCTCTGCTCTGCTCTTTAATATACAAAAGCTTGGTTGCACCAGATTGTTCAATTTTCCAGTAATAGAGTATTAACTGGGAACGTGTCGGTCAAAGCTACAATGGTGAAAAGCTTAGATTCAAATAGCTCATACGGTATAGAAAGCATCATCATTTCCAAAGTGTATTGGCGTCGATTCTCACGTTTTCTAAAAAAAAAAATATTTCCGCAAAAAGTCTATTTGTCTACATTTTCGAAACAGTGAAGCTCCTGAAGAGTTTTTCAATTGTAAAAGTGCTCCGAAGAGTTTTTTAATTGTAAAAGTGCTTAGACTATTTCCGGATATTTTTTCGAGGTTCACGAATATTTTGAATTCAATTTTTTCACTCCCTATTGCTCAGCTTTCCCAGGAGGCTTTAAAGGTGCGCCACAAAGAAATCAGGTATCATCGGCTGAAGCATACAAGAAAGAATTCGCGCATTAGCAACAACACAGAATTAATGAATGTGGTATTAACAACATCTGACCCATTCATGGCAAACTTTAGAAGAATAGCTTCCAAGAAGAGTTTACCGATTAATAATGACATCAAACTGTACATATTAGACTCTCTATATGAATATTCAGATGAGTGTATGAACTTTGCTGAAATTGACGTAATGATGTCGACTATTGAAAATTAACAATTATTTTAGTTTTTCATACTCTATTTAGTAGAATTTTAACTGATGACATATTTGTCTTTAGCGGTGCTAATTTCGTTTACGCTTTTTTTTCTCTTTAATTCTAAAGTTAATATTTATCGATTTAAAATAATGGGTATTTTTTCTTACAAGATAATATAAACACCTGAAATATTTATCTTGATTTATGGTTTATACTCTAATGTAATTGCTACGTTATTTAGTAAGGTAATATGTGAGTGATGGATTTTTCAGACCCAGCTATTACTGGGTAATTTTTTTAAATCATAATTTCTTTCCCTCCTCGAGCGATATGGAAGTAATAATTTTTTAAATGGAAGACCCTGTATTTTGATGCATTTTCAGATTACACGGACAAAATTAGGACAATTTGCCTAAGTAGTCTCTATACACAAAACTCATTGTCTTCAAGTTATTTACCGATATTTTAAAGTGTAGGGTTTAGCGCGAATCCAAAGTTCTGCTCATATATTAATACTAGAGTTGCGTTATTACATTGCGTATAGAGAAAATGTAAGGTAAAGACTAGGTCCCAGATAACCCAAAACAGATGCGTAAGCGGCTATTTAAATGCGTGCAACAAACTTCGCAGCGAATGACTCATGGTCGTAGATGGCTTGAACAGGTTTTGGCTATCTACAGTTTAGTGCGGGCCCGTATGGAAAAAGCGTTCTAAGTCGCAACACAACCAGAAGCGAAATAGTACGGAGTCATATTCAATCTTATTTTTTAAATTAAATTATAAAATTAGTTTAAATGTGTTAGTGACATGCCTGGTTATAAGTGCCTGTATTTCTGTTGTTCAAACAGAAGCACTAGCGATAAATCGATTCTGCTTTGTACCGTCTCGCAGAGCAGACTGGATTTCGCGGGGTCTCTAGCAAACCCGAGCCCGCTCGCGTTCTTAAACCGAAACTCGTGTTCATTGAACTTTTTGAGTCTAAATCATCTATTAAGTGTATTTTTCAGGGTTAAGCTTGGATTTGTTATCAAATCCAAGTAGTTAACTAGAGATCTTAGTGTTTGCAGTCGCCGGGGACGGATCCCCGGACGTTTACCGAAATGTCTGAGACGGGAGACGATCTTTCCGAGATCTCTCGAGATTCTGACATGAGCGATAGAGCGAAAACCCTCAAAGAAATAGGAAAGTTTGTGAACAAGCTCCAGGAATTTCCTCGCTGCGCCAAATGCCGACATTGGACGTCGGTGTTCTTGAACGAGAATGCCGCTCAAATCGAACTGGAAGAAGCATACTTCAGGGGTATGGAACATATCCCTAAAAGTCATCCCCGTAGAATCAAAAATCGCAAAGCTGAGGCCAAAAAGCCAAAAGGGCACCGTCGGCAGCAATTCTTTTACACGGCTGCAAGCCGTGACACATAAAATTAATGCACTAGTTAATGTAGCCCAACTAATACTTGCACTAACGGTATATGCAGATCGTTTAGAGGCCTGCCAAGGCAACAAAACATCAATATTTCAAACGACGCTCGAATTTTTCGCTAATGAAATCAACAATTTCAACTTTTAATTTCTCATGAAACCTACACTTAAAAAAGGGGGAGGAGCCTGCTCCTTAAATACTCCCATTACTTGGAGCTTGGGCTCGCGCCCAGAGGCTCCATTCCTAGATCTGTAAAAAATGGGACTCCCGTATTATAGGCTCCATTCTAGAGCTTCGCCCTCTGGGGCCTCATTTTAGGGCTTCGCCCCAGAGGAGCCCCTTTTCCAAATGTGTCAAATATGAGGCTCCCACACCGGGGGCCCCATTCAAAAGCTTCGCCCCCCAAGGGCCCCATTTTAAAATCTGTAAAAAAGGGGTCCCGTACCAGGGGCCCCATTTCAGGGCTATGGGCCTCAAGGAGCCCCAATTTAGGGCTTCACCCCCGGATGCTCTCTTTTCCGAATATGTAAAAAATGGGTCCCCCGAAGGATGACAAAGCCATAAGAGGAGACCGCCGGTGCAAGTATATCTCTTTCCAAAGATATGAAAAGAATAACTCCAAAAATTAAGGGCGAAACCCTGAAAGGGCGCCCCGGGTAGGGCGTTGTCCCAGCCCTGGCATGTCAATACCTACTCATCAACTAGTTACACTAATTGCTGTAGAAGTGTTTGTATAGTCTTTGTAAACTATAAATTTTTATTTAAAGACAAGATGCTTGATATATTATATTATAATAAATATTATATGATATCAATATTATTTGCAGTCGTAGGAAAAGTATAGTATGCAACGAGTGTGAAAAGTGTTATTTTCAACACTTGTTGCACAATATACTATTCTACCACACGCCAGGGGGGGGAGCGGGGGAGGGGGGAGATGTAGAAGTCGTAGAAAAAGTATAGTGTGCTACATGTGCTAAAAAGACTTTTCACAACTGCCTCATTCGTGTGAAAAGTCTTATTTTCAGCACTTGTTGCACAATATATCATAATGATACTCACACATACATTAATGAAATTGGTTATTGGTGCGGCCCGTCCTTTACTAATTGCCAGCCGCAGGTTTAAAACTGCTTTGTGCGGACAATTCAACTCCGCGGACAGACGCGTCATAAAACGAGATTCGATCTTTCATGCGCTTTCGGATCTGTAGTTAGGTTATCTGGGACTAGGTGATAAAATTTCTTCACCTAACTCTTTCTCTACACACATAATGTAATACCGCGGCTCTAGTATTAATACGAGGACAAAATTTTGGATTCGCGGCTACTTACTACAGTATACATCATTAAATATCTAAGAAACAATGGGTTTTAGGTATAGGAAGTATTTATTACTTTTATTTTGTCCGTATAATTTTAAAATGCTGTAAAATAGAGATTGGTCTATGTAACAACATTAAATTGTAGTGCAATTGACTCGGAATATATCTAAGAACAAATATTTTCAAAATGTTTACTAGTACGAGTCGTGTAAGCAGGACCACCCTATATATTATGTTATTTCGGGATTATTTTTAAACTGACTTTGACTTCTGCGCGAACCAAATTTCTTTAATTATTTCTTACAGTTGTTGTCATGTGTATAAAAAATAGATGTATACAATGATTATTATTAGCAAAGGGAAAAATAAGTCCTCAGTATTATAATAGTACAAATAATTATCTTAACTCCTTTACACCAAAACGTTGAATGCGTATTCAGACATATGTCAGAAGAGCAATCAGTGAAAATTTTAAATAAATTACGAAAGTATGATTTTCGCCGAGTTTCCCTATAAGCGGCCCCACTCGCCGTGGGATTCCGGCTTTAGATATTGAAAATGACGTAGCGAAAGCCCCTCTTTCCCATTTAAAGTTTTATTTCAAAATAGCACCTATCAGTATTCTTAAATTTTTTATTAATCAATTAGACACTAAAATGTAGCTTTTATATAACCATTACTCGATTAAAAGTTCCAATTTCCTAATTTGATTCGTTCAAGAAATGATGGAGGGACATTAAAGAAAAGTACTATAAATTAATAACTTCAAAAACTTAACTCATTAAAATAAATATATACTCATAAATATTTTCTTTGTAGCTCTGAGAACTAGAGAAGTAATATCCCCTTTAAACCTGATTATGTCAGAAAAGAGTCAGATAAAATAATAAAACGTCGTAAAAGCACCTCCATCCAATAAGGGTTGCAGTGCAGTTTCTTTTAGCTCGTTATTCGACCCGCTTCAGAAAGTTTTGGAGAATCTGGCAATGGATGTGTTTTACTATTTTAAAATACATAAGCATGCAGCGATATAATATTACCCTACTTTACTTAATCGAACTTGCCTTAATGTGCGATATATTATCAACTAAACTGAACTTTCTGTAAAATAGAACTTTTCAACTATGTACTAAAATATGCAAGTTACATTTGATTTGCAACATGACACCAAATGTTCCAGAAAGTTAAAATATCTCCATATTCTCTATCCAGCTTTTGGATATAACGGTTCTAGTATAATGTCTAAATCGATTTTCCAACGGGTCTTTGACCTACGCAACGTGCTTTAACTTTCACTGGAAATCTAGGCCTCGGTTCCTTTGTAGTATCTTTTGAAGGACATTCCTCCTTAATGTAGTATAGGGTGATATAAAGCCAGCGTTTGCAAAAAACGCCATTGTTATTTTTTGTTAATACATACGAGGGCAACTACAAAGTTAGCTGCTGAATAAATGAAGAATAGGTGATGATAATCAACATATCGCTCCCTAAATTCAGTGCAATTGCACCACTACTATTGGATGACTGTTTTAATAAAAAGACTCTTGATTGCTTTTAAAATACACGTCAACAGCCTCTTGCGACATTTTTTTGCAAAATAAATCAGATCGAACCAAACCTGAACTGTTGTGCCAAGCAAATTTTATAGGCGACGTAACTTTCGAATAGGCGAGGACGTGACATCCCTACAAGGCGAGTGGTGCAGCGGCAATGTGGAGTTATGTAATTATGATGACTGTACTGACGAAGGTTTAGGTGTAAGGTGGAAATATTAGTGGCTGTAATAGTATAGGCAAAATAAAACGCGTTAGTAAAAAGTGTTGTTTACACTGTATTTTAACCTCGCGCTGACTAACTGTGGGTAACAGATATTATATTAACAATTATTAAGCAGGGTTATCCAAAAGTAATGGTAGCAGTGACTTCTGATATAGAAATATTACGATCTAGCTGATTGTTCTATTCCGAAAACCGATCTTAAAAAGAGACAGGATGTCAAAATTAAAATTTTGTTTTTGATTTTATTTAGGAGTTTCCCGGCTGTTTTGTCATATAGTGATGAAAATGGATATATGAATCGTATATCTATTTTCTTGTAGCTGATAGAGGGAGCTACCAATACTAATGGTCCATTAGAAACGCTATAACTTTTTTAGGTAACTCCGTGGTTCTTCTGGCTACAAAATAGAATATTCCTCTATTTTTTTAAATGTGCACTTGTTGAAAGTCGCTAAAGTTTATTATTACATGCAATATAACTTGGAATAATGATATATCTGTTATATACCAAAGAACGCTTTGATCAGTGCAGCATTGATGAAGCTCACAACTGACATTCAGACAAAATCTTGTTTGCTTGTCATACATTTTTTCATAAAAAAGTATCTGTATGAAAATTTTTTAAATGATCTTAACGCACATTTTTCTCGGCTCTGGGTTGGACGTAGCGGCCCGAAGCTCTAATTTTATTTCGATGGATTTTTATGTTTAGACCTACATGAAATCAAGTATTTATAATGAAAGGATCAACGGCAACGCCCAGTTATCTTTTGAGTACTTGGGTGAATGATCGGGTGATATCTGACGGATCCAATTTTTAACTTAGGTTTTAAAATATTTAACGAAAAAATGTAATCCTTTTTCACTTTAGAATGATATTTAAATCCCTTTTTAACTTATTTGATTAATATGAAACACATAAAATATGTTTAACATAAACTTTCGCTAAAATATACAAAAATGCACCCTTCCCATATTACCCTCAAAATCTTCTAATCTTCTGCTCCAATTTCGGTGCAATTTTCACACACTGAATGCTACAAGCTAGGCTATTTTTGGAATTTTACATAAAAATATCTAGTTTTGCTATTTGGGCAGTATTCCATGCTGATTCGCTGCATCTGCGGGAACTCCACTCAACCTTTTCGTGATTTCTTTTTAAAAATGAGGGTTTTTGCTCTCAGTGCCATGTGTTCTTCAGGTTCTTCTCTCAGAATCTATGTTGTCCTCATCGTCATTGCATTTGTGCACAAGATGAGCAATGTTCGTTTTTTCGACTGAGGCAAGATGGAATATGACTATATTCGTCTTACGTGCTTCTCCAGAATCTTTCAATGATGTAATCATGGTGGAAATATTATCGCGCTTTGCTGTTGTGTGGGAGCTTATGTAGCTCAATTTCGGATGAAACTACGTCAGGGAGAAAAGTAGATAAAGAAAACACTTCTTTTGAAAACAATAATAATTCCTATTGGTCAAAGGTTTAATGTATTTATTTATGCTGCAGCCAATTACTAAAACACTCATGCAATTTCGGTTGAGGTATAGTTTGAATTATTTATAGGTCTTGGTCCCTGTTTTATAATAAAAATTTTTAAGAACGAAGTTTTAGTTTATGGTTACTTTCATTCAGCAATTTCATGCACTGTAACTATTTAATTTTTAAATTCACTTGAGTTATAATTTTGGCAGGCCTACCGTAGATTCGACTTTAGAACTCTAGATGGGTATCTCCCAACTGCGTCCTTGTGAACAGCACCCCTTGAATTTAGTTTGGGGATTAGAGTATCGGTAGAACCGCCAAAAAACCAGCTCCCTGTGGATGCGATACAATGGTGAGAGCGGACTGGTCAATTTGACTATTTAGGTAATAAAACCTACTGACCATCGCAACTTTAAGGAACATAATTTCCTGCGTTGTTTATAATTTGTCTTGTAAATTTACCTAATATGTTTCAAAGTTCAAGTTCATACTTAGGACAGGACGCTAATTAATTAATAGTTTAAATGTTTTAGGAGTTCACAATACAATAAAACATTTACAACTTTTTCTTCCATGACACTTAGGTTATCAAAGTTATGTATTTAGAAAAAGCAAGGAATACTGCGGTCTGTTGAAACTAAGTTTCTTTCTTATTTTCTCTCGTTTGTTCTTGCGTATGGTTCCAACAATTGTGACGTTATGCTAAGTTTTAGAATTTCGAAGCTCGTGAACCAGTTGTCTTTGGTAATTCTTCTAGATGTTACCTAAAATTTGCTCACATATTCCCTCTACTAAATGTGTAGTTCTGTTAATATTCGAAATAATTCCGGGAGGCTGATTTCCAACATACACTTCCACTTCTTCTTCATTGTGAAATATCCTCAGCGTTCACTAAAGAGACGAGGCCCTCAACGTCAGCGAGATGCGAACAGCCTTTTATCTAATGTTAAATAAGATCCAGGAATATGATTGAGTTTGCAGTTCTTATTGAAAAGCTAGAAACTTTTCTGATCGACGCAAGTTTGTCTAGTTTTTCTGTTTCTTCTCTGGCGCTGAAATCATCAAAACACAAACAGCGAAGCAAAAATACTAATCGTCTGTGAGCCACTGCTGCTCTAACCACTCTTTCGCCTATTCCATCAATGACCCAATATTCGTTGCAAATGTGTGCATCCAGATTTGATAATTCCAGCTATAAATAACAGCCCCAACAGCTCCTTCTTATCAATAGCACATGTAGGCCTGGCATCATGAGGATCTCTATATTTGTTTTTTGTGGCAATAAATATCTTTGTATTCCGAATAACAAAATTAAGTATACCATCCTCAAAAAGCATCTTCAGTAGTATAAGAAATCAATAGCTTGTAACGTTGTAACTGTACCTGAATATTATATCGCATTTTTCTCTATGTATCCGTTAAATTGTGGTATCGATTATCACAACATTACTATTACGAGTGGATTTCAGTACTCCACCCGTTTGGCAGCAGGCGCATTCCGAAGATGCGCATGCGCATTTACGAAAGTGCCTTGGGGCAATTAAGTTTTCAACTGCTGGTTGATCATTACCAGATAGCATCTCTTCGTTGATATTACAAAGCGTAGTAACGCGTATCTTTTGTTAGAATACCGGCTATGCTGTTGTGAAACATCGGATGCAAAGTGGTGTGACAATCCTTTTATTTTAAAAGGGTCTTTCCGAGGATCACTGACCATTTGCATGGGGCCTTCCTTCTGAGTAGGAGCCCAGCCATCTTCTCCAGCTTGGACCAGATAGAGAGTTTAGTGTAACCTGGTTATCCCGACTGGTACCTTGCCTAGGTTTTCCAATTACCAAGGAAAAAACACATCGTCAATTCTGGTAGGGTCAATTTCAATTAATAGTAAATCAGCACAGCTAATATGTTGAGCTTTGTTCTTGATTTATCGTACTAATACCTTTAAAGTTTCAAGTGAAAAACTTAATATAATCTACCGAAAAGCACCTACAGGAAATATTACTTTCAGAGGTATTGAGTTTCAGTTTGCTGAACTTATTTAGTGTTTTTAATAAAAGACAGTCCTCTAATAAACTATAATTTTCCCATCCTGGTATTATCTAAATTTATATCATACAATTAAGGCGGTTATGCCATTTATATTAAGTTAATTACATCTATCTGTAAAACACATGGCAGAAATTTAATTTAACTTATTTAAACCTTATTATTATACATTTTGCCTTGATATCGGTCAATTGAGCTGAATTTTCCTTATTAGGTGCGGCAATATTTATTTATATATATTTTATTTAGTAAATTCAGCATTTTGGAGACATTTTCCAGCTGCCAAGGGAATAAGTTTAGTGGATATTTATTCCCAAATTTTAACATATAAATTGTTTCATATTTAAGCAATAGGAACTGGGTAATATTAAAATTTTCATTTTAAGATAACTCCTGTCTTTAATTATCATCGAGGTAATTTATTGAGATTTTTTAATGTTAAATTAATGATCAGCGACATGCTAAAGTACCATAAATAGCGCTACTTTTTGATTTAAAGTTTAATCGCAGTGAGTACCAGGCCTAAATCGTTTAATTGATACTTGATTGTTGTAATTTCTATTGTTAAAGTGTCAAGATGAAACTTAATTAACATAACAAATAATATAATTGAAATTTGCACATTAGTTACCCCTTGTGGCATATATAGGGCAGCTTAAGTGATATTCCATAAATAATATTTAAATTTTTTTAGCATAATATTAACCATCAGTAATCAGAAAATCTTCTAAATTTTTAGAAATTAGATTGTTCTACCCAATTACTATTTTTTAAATAAATTGGTTGTTTGTATCCCTGTTGTTTATTTTAGCAACTGTATTTAGGTTATAATTCAATCTCATTCTACTTTTTTACTCTTTTCACAGGGTATTTTTTCTAAATTTTATTATCCGAATTTCAGATAGGTAGAATTTCTAATAAATTTCGCACAGTAAAAATTTAGTGGCGCCCGCTCTAACTGCCAAAGACTTCGACCCACTCCTGCTATATATAAAATAATATATAACCTGCTGAGTGAGCTAGGCATATGGATCAGCTGGATGGGCAATTGGCAAATAAGGCTGGTTACAAAATCGTCGCCCGATTCTACTGCCCGCTACATGCTGGTGTTGTAGCTGCTGATTTCTTTTTCAAATAGGGATCCTTCACTCAATCATGAAAAATGAAAAAAAATATATATAGATTCTAATTGGGCTAAGAACACATGAACTCATTAAATTATTGAATTTATTGTCAGGAAGAAAAATACTTACTTTAGGCCTCTTATTTTGCACACTCTCGCCATAGAGTCACAAAATTAATTATGCGTTTGTCTCACATCCAACGTGAGGCGGTCTGCGACGACTACTCAAGAGTTATGTGAATCGTCTCAAGGTGCTTCTTTGGTTCGGTTGGGTTAATTTTGGTTGGTGTGTGTTAGGTGGAATTGATTTGCCATTCCACTTTATGAATCACTCGACCTGGGATATATTCCTGCTTGAAAAGTCAAGAAATAATGTAATCGAGTTTATCAATACTGCAAGAAATCATTTTTAAAGATAGACAGTTTTTCATGGAAAAGGTTCAAAGTGCATCAGGGTCAACGGTGATTAAGCTGAAGCTGTTATCGAAAGATACCCTTTTTATATTTAATGGCCTTATTAATAATGCGTTTTGTAGTATGCCTGCAAACTGTATGGTTTGTGGCCTTTAACGTTCTTAACGGCTCTTCATTTGAAAAACATACGAAAAATTTTTTGACTAACTTCAACGTCCCTACCCCTTCAAAAATAATAATAAAAAAAATTAAGCTTCTTTATAGCTAAGTTCTTCTTCTTCTAAGTTGTCAAAGATCAAGTGATATTCGGTTTTTATTTTTGAACAAGTCACATCAGCATAAGTTAGAACCAGGGCTTTTGTAGATTTTCATTTCAGATTTTGCTCTCTGATATAGCTCAAATCAGACTATATATTCGTAAAACATGGTATTCACCCATATGCATAACAAACGAATTTTCCTTTTTTGAACTGTTACACGGAGTGCCTGCCAAAGTAAGGGACCATGAATTTGTCAATACTATGGTGCTGCGGGGCATTTTCCAAACAATTTGTATTCATCTTGTCTGATGAAGGTCTAAGTTTAGCAAAGCGGTCATGTTTATCTTGGGCATCATTGCCACAACAGTGAATATTAGTAATGATATTATCAAGTCGATCTGTGCTTACAGCATTGGAAATTAGCTGCTATTTGAATATTTTGAATCGCCGAAATTTTCACAATACATTCTCTTTCTAGTCACTGTGCAATATCCACTCACTAGTAGTAGACACAAGAAGCATTTCAGTTCCTCAGTAAACTTCCCTGTTCCTTCTACTAGCATATTGAGTGGTATATTGGACCAGCATTGATATCATATCTTCATTAAACATTTTTGCGAATAGTTGAATAGTTCTGGTGGCGAACTTTCATTAGATAGGAAAGAGGTGTTCATGGGAAAATAACCTTTTCGGTGCTCATATCTTCTTCTATCCACTGATACGACCTTATATTTTTTTGGCTTAGATTTTATAAGATGCGTTAAAGACAAGTTCTATTTCGTTATTTTATAGGTCTTCTTCGCTTTGATGATGAAAAATAGCTGTTTCGGCTGATAACTGGAAGGTAGGTCAATTACTAATGGCAACGTCTTGTTCGTCCTCCGAATCTTAATCGGTGAGATATTATTTTGCGTTGCAGCAGAAAACACAAAAAGGTGGATTTGTGTGTCACACATATCAAATGCCTGACCTCAATATATTCCAACCCTATCTTATACACTACAATACATTTTTACACGACAAATACTTACCCAATAATAGGGAACTTGAACATTTTTTTTTATTTCTTTAATATATTTGCCTACCTATAGAGACAGCACACACCAAATATCAGCCCTCAAATCGCAATATTTAATTTGCAATATACAGTTAAAGTTGTGACCGCAAGCTACTCATTTTAAATGACACGTGACGTCACACCGCTCGTTCGATCGGAAAATAGTCATTGATATATTATCTTAAAATGTCAGTGAAGGCAGTATGGCATCGGCAGCCACAATTATTAAAATATTTTCTCTTATTACTGCTTGTCGTTGAAATGCCAGGGTGTTTATTATAATTCGTGTTGATTTGTACTTTAATCTGTGCTTTAATATTAATAATAATAATGGAAGCTAAGACGTTCCCTGCTCTGCCATCCGTCAGGCGCGACGACAAACGAGCTACTGACGTCACAACCGGTCCCAGCCAAGGACGGCGCGTTACAAGAATAATTTGAATTATGCAATTTTTAATTGCTTATATTTATTATACAAAAATAAACAAATATTTTTTTTGTAAACTGTGGTTCTTTTAATAGTATTAATTTATGTTTGTGAGTAATATTTTTCAAATTAAATTTTTATGCAAGTTCCCCATTGATTTGGAACATCATTTTTGGAAGCAAGAAAAAAAAGCAATTTCTAAAAGACACTTCTTCTCAAAACTGTTTTCTTAAGAATGCAAGTCATGAACAGATGTTTTCATAAATACCACCAAGTAGCAGCATCGAGTGGTGTCCTTTCCCAAATATGGTAAACATCGTCAATTCTGGTAGGGTCAAGTAGCAGCATCGAGTGGTGTCCTTTCCCAAATATGGTAAAGCTGTTCATTTAATTGTGCAGTAGGCGTATCTAGATTAACAAACCTTATATCTCATAACGCCACACTTTTGAGTTTTTTTATGGTAGTGGAACACACACTAAAGGAGATCCTATGGCGCTCGACGAGCGGTGTGTGTGTGCGAAGATGTTGATTGACACGGTTCTTGAACAGTTGCAGGCTGTAATTAAACAGATGACCTGGGAGTAAGTTCTCCAGTGATGGAGTGCGCCTGACAAAGGAGTTCTTGTAAAGCGATGTTCTAGGTGTTTCCAGTTGTATGACCAACTGGTATTCCCTTGCCATCTGTCGTCACTTACAGGCGTTGCCAGACACGGGATGAGGCGTGCTAAATTCGCGGAACATCTGCCGTGAAAGTATCTGTAAAATAGGGACATCTCGGCCGCATGTCTGCGGTGTTCCAGACTATCCATATTTCGAGTCAACTCCGGGTTGCCGACAAGACGCACAGTTCTGAATGAAATCCAGCAGCTTTAGGTTGTGTTTTGTTGCGGCACCCCAGATGTGTGAGCAATATTCTAAGCATGGTCTTATTTGCGCTATGTAAAGCAAAAGAAACTGCTGCGGAGTATACAGTTTTTGTTGCGAAACAGCGCACCAAGCTTCTGGGAGGCTGATTTTGCGATGTTAGTAACGTGGTCATGTCATATTGCTGTTGACCGAGACATCCAGCAGTCCGATTGACGAGGATGGAGGAATGGTCCTGCGATAATGATGTTAGGACTTGCCGTATTGACCCTCTCGGTAAACGTGGCTGTTTGGCTCTTTGCTGCATTGAACTGGACCAAATTTATGTCGCCCCAAGTTTGAACTTTCTCCAGGTCCTGATTAATTGCTGTAATCTGCTCCTGTTTGCGGTGATAAGTCTCAGTCGCTGGTAAAGGCTTTTCTGATCTAAATTGGGAAACAAGGGTACGGTCATCTGCAAAACTGTAAACAGGATTATTCTTTTCGGTCAGCAGGTTATTAATATCGATGAGGAAGAGAGTTGGTGAAAGTACTGCACCCTGAGGAACGCCCGCGTTGATGGTGAATATGTGTGAGATGTGTCCATCAACTGCAACGTGCAGAGATCGGTTCTTAAGGAAACTGGCAAGCCAGCTGCAGTGAGAGGCTGGCAGTCTGAAGGGCGCCAGTTTGTTGAGCAGTTCGTCATGCCAAACTCTCTCGAATGCCTTCGAAATATCCAACGCAATCGCTCGAGACTCTCTGTAGTTCTCAATTGCTCTACTCCATATATGAGTGACATAGGCCAATATATCTCCTGTCGATCTCTCTTTGCGAAAGCCGTATTGATTATCGCTGATTGTTTTGTTGGTCTCGAGGTACTTGAGTAGTTGCTTATTGACTACACGTTCCATGCCTTTCGAGATTATTGAAAGCAAGGCAATTGGGCGATAGTTTGAGGGCGTAGTTTTATTGCCTTTTTTGGAAGAGGTTGCACTCGAGCGGCTTTCCAAGAAGATGGGCAAATCCCTTTTCCGTAAGACAGAGGAAAAAACCTGGAAAAAACGGATGTTAGTTCGTTGGCGCAGTTCTTTAACACGATGGCAGGTATTAGTTCTTTAAGGATTTTACGAATATCACGGTGATGAAACTAGACTTCTTCCATGGTAGTGTTGATGTTCGATATGGTAGGGAGAGCCTTGCCTTGGGGGACGTCTAAGTTAGAGTGCGATGAAAATATTTTGGTGAGCATGATTGCTTTTTCCTTGGCTGTAGTCGCCGTGATGCCACGTTCGTCTGTCAAAGGTGGGAGAGACGTTTTTGTAAAGTTATTACTTACTGCCCTTGCTACCGACCAGAAATTACTGGAGCCACTGGGGCATTGCAAAGGTTTAGAGTAGAAAACTTGAAACCACAACAGGATGCTTAAAAAATTACAAAATATTAATATAGTATGCTAATTTACAAAAATTAATTTCGTTTTACTAACATTTTCTAACTCTAATATCGACCCGTATTTAAATAAAAGAAAAAGTATGTCAATTATACCTACTGTTGCCTTACATGACTATTATTGTTGACCTGACATGACTTAAAAATATATGGTTTTTGGTTTAAGTTGTAATATCGCGAATTACGGAAGCTTTGAGAGAAACAGGAATGATTAAGAGTCAAAACGGTTTTCTTATGTTGCATAAATAATTCGATCAATCGTCCACGTGCCAGGATATATTCAGGTAAATCTTGGGGTCATTAAAACTATTCCTTTTCTTAAGGCTTTCTTGCGACGCTGAGGATTATGTTTATCGGGGTACTTCGTTTTACACCTAGATTTGTTTAAAATCTGTCAATCTGACAATTATAAGTATTGTTGCTTCACATATTTTTTTTACTACTATACCGAGGATTTCAAAATATACGGTTTTTGGTTTAAGTTACAATATCGCGAATTACGGAAACTTTTAAGGAAAAGAGTATAACTATGACTTAAAACGGTTTCTTATATTGCATAAAAAGTCCAAAAATGTAAAGTTTCTGAAAATATATGAACATTTTCTTGTCTCTGGTGATTTTAGAGAATTTTACTTTCCCGCACATTTTCCCGCATAGCGTGCAGGAAAGTACTACTTTGAGCACTGAGTAGCGTGTGCAAAGCAGCTACTTTGCGCACGGTCGTAGAAAAAAGTGTTTTTTGACTAAAGGTTAACTTTAAAATATACCAAGGCATCAAACCCAAAAAAGGCTTTTCAATAATTTTCTACTTCATCAATGTCAAAATCAACACACATTTTATTTACTAATAGAGAAACTTTGTTACTCTTTGACTCTTAGACTTATCATATTTCCATGTATTCCTAAAGAAGAATATATATTTTTTCTTATACCTAATTTAATTCACGGAAATTCAATTAAACGTTTTAACTCTCTAGAGAAATCACCCGAACCTGGTTCTGGCTGCCATCCTCGTGCGCTTTTAAATATTCGCTTTATAGAAGTACGTGATACATTTTTATAGATCATATAAGCAGGTAGAACATGGCAAATTAAATGGTAAAATTCTAGCTTATTGTCGACAAGTATACTGCTGGTATTTTTATAAAAAAAAATTATATTATTCTTAAATTGAATATCCAATTCGTTTGTCCTTTTGGTATTTATTTTTAAGGTATCAAGTCCTTTTTTTTAATAAACAGATCTTTTTATCTAAGTGTGCATACCTTAATGTCCTGCGTGTCAAACTTAGAATGGCTCTTGGCCATATTTAAAAAAGCGTTCGTCATATGGCTTGCGGTTTTTTTCTTATTATAAGTGGCCACTAGAGATTGCTGGAAATTATCTATAAGTTTCCAAAATGTCCCCTAGGGCCCACAACTTCTATATCCAATGAGAAAATGGTATTTTTCTCAAGTTTCCTGTAAGTGAATAGATATTTTAAATATTATTATCGTAGTCCTTGAAAAATTGCCATAATTTTTTTAACGTGCTTTGCCCTATCTTTTAAAATAAAGTAGTGGGGAAAGGTTAAATTTTTTTAAATGTTCATAATTCCGGTTTGAGTTAACGGAATGAAACAAACTTGATCTCGTTTACAAAGCCTCTCTTTATATTTCACTTTACAAATATGCATTCTACAGTAGATGGAACCTAACGTTTTTTCAAAAATTTTAAATGCAACAGTATATTCAGATTTCCCTGATTATAAAGATGAATAAAAGCCTAAAAAATCAACGAAAACTGCAACTTGACATCTTTCTTCAAAAAAGAAATATTGACAAGAACAACAATAATTGCATCCCCTTAACGATTTTTTTTTCAAACATGATATCAATAACGCCCTTGATTATCACCATTTTAATAAACCATGATAAACAAAGCATGCATTTATTTTAATACTTTTCAATAATGTTATGAAAATAAATTGATTATATGCCACGGCAGGAACTAATGATAAAATACGTCCAACATAATGAGGGTACGTCGGCCTTTGATTTTCCCTTTTTATAACATTTGTAGCCCAGAAAAGAACTGATGTCATTGAATAAGTAATTGGAAAAAGGATAACATTCCATGCAGTGAAGCTTGTTTTTGAAAAATAAAAAAAAAACTGTTTTGCGGCGAAACCGTTAATTTTACTAAAATCATTTCTATTCGCTAATTGTACACTTTGACACAGCTCGTTGCCAAAGTTCGAACGGTTTATACCTATTAGGTAACTTATAGGTATAATATTGGTATTCAAAAATACAAAAATTGTGTCATTTTCGCACTCAAAATGGAAAAAGTGGGTTAAAAAATAATAAAGGGCATTTATCAAGAACTAGTGTTTATTTAAGAAACAAACATTCGAAGAAATAATATTTCTATGTTTTTCAGTCTTCTTGGTCACTGGTCTATATATTTGTTGTGGGAAATGTTACTAAACTGCTGGCCATTTGCTTTCGAGCAAGGAAAATTTCGCCTAAATTTAAAACTAAATATTTTCTTAACCAGACATGATATCGACCTACGGTTTTTAATGATTAATAGACTTATCCTTTAGGAAAAACTTTCCAATGTTGGATTTTTTAAAACTTTCAAAAAATATTATATACAGGGTGTGAAAGAAGACGGTGATTTTTGCTCCAATTTTAATAGCATGTAACTTTCACAATATTTTTTTTAAATTTTGTCACTGTACGTCAATTGAATGACTGGTCCATAACAAAGAAAGTAGTTTGTCAAATTTTTTATATCTGCTATATTTTAAGAGATATTGATTTTTTTGTAAAACCTTGATTTTTTCAACTTTTTGGTAGCTAGACCCCACTGTGCGTTATATCGGCAAATTTTATAAGTGATTATCATTATACGTTACGAAAAGCTTTTTTATGTTCAGTAAAAAAATTGTACCTAAATGTTGTGATGTGCAGTGGCGTACTTATAATCACTTATACTATGGTTTATTAGTATCTCACAATTTTTCCCGGTTAGTTTTTATTGGAAAGTACTCGCCTCTAGATTAAGCAAGTTTTATCCTTATTTTTTATTTTTTAATATTGCACTGTATCTACATGTCTATTTTACAGTATGTCCAAATTTTTTTTTTTTTAAATTAAAATTTTTTAATTTAATTTTTGGAAAAATATAATTTATTTATTTCTAATACAGCACTATTCCTATAATTAAACTTGTTTTGAAAACCCTTAAAATTAAATATCACTAGTTTGATGTGTTTGATTTTGCGAGCGAGTACAATCAATCGTGAAAAATTGTGAGATACTCATAAACCATAGACATATAGTGATTATAAGTACGCCACTGCACATCACAACATTTAGGTACAATTTTTTTACTGAACATAAACAAGCTTCTCTTAAGGTATAATAATCACTTACAAAGTTTGCACGATTCAACGCACAGTGTGGTCTAACTACCAAAATGTTGAAAAAAACAAGGTTTAAAAAAAAACTGTATCTCTTAAAATATAGCAGATATAAAAAATTTTACAGACAACTTTCTTTGCTATGGATCAGTGATTCAATTGATGTACAGTGACAAAATTTAAAAAAATTATTATGAAAGTTACATGCTATTGAAATTGGAGCAACAAATCATCGCCTTCTTTGAGACCCTGTATATAAAAATTTTTGACAGTTTAAAAAAATCCAACATTGGAAATTTTCTCTTATGGGACAAATCTATTAACCATTAAAAACCAGAGATCGATATCATGTCTGGTTAAGAACATATTTAGTTTTAAATTTAGGCGAAATTTTTGTTGCTCGAAAGCAAATAATGGCCAGCAGTTTATTTCATTATAGAAGACAATGTAGTCTTCGAGTATATAATGTATTATTTTTGAAACATCTTTTAGCATCTTAAAGTTGATAGAAACTTTTCCATTGTATGCTTTCGACTTGAGAAGGTCCGCATTGTCTTGTTTTTTCACACTAAAGACCACGGGTGTAACCATCAATGAAATCAGATGCCTTGATACAGCTTTTAGGTACTCGTAAAAGTTAAATGTCTTTATTTGCTTATATTAAAGAACTATTTTTTTTTCAACATCTTTGGCAGTTTATTTTTAATATTAGGACCACCAGCCTTTGAGTATGAGTTCGCTGTGCTGATCAGGAGAGTAAATTATACAGATTTTTTCAAAGAGCGCTTAATAACTGAAAATTTTCTGTCGCAATGCAAAATAACTATAGCCTCAGATGGGAAAATATTGATGGATCACCGAATCTACATGTAGTCGCGCTTGTTAATCAAATCATAGCCGGAAGGGCTTTCATGAATTAATAAAGAGAAAACACTGAACTTCACTAAGCTGAAGGATTTCACCAAACCTAACCCGAACCAGAGTACAAATAATATCGAGTAGATTCACTTAGCAAAAATCGTTTGATGTTTTTGGATCAAACGCAAAAGCCGCAGCACGGTAAAAAATTAGTTTTTTCTCTACCTGCAGCAGCGAGCAGCCTGTGAGGGGAGATTCAAAAAGTATTAGCTGATGCAAAATTATTTCCTCGGTTATTATTTGATACACGATATTTCAAAGGGCGATTAAGGTAATTTTTAATACGTGATTCAAATGAATAAAACTATGTAATAAAGTTATACAAAATAGTAACGTATACTAAATTCAAAAACATTATAAATAAAGGTAATGCCTATTAAAATAATTTATTTGACAGTTTGTAACTTGATTCATCTATTAAAACATGTATAAAGCAGAAGGTTCAAAGTACCTGAGAAATATTATGGGAATTTAAATACAAAAAGGACAAATTAAGCTAGTAAAGTAAATTTATAGCTTCTTAAAAGTCTAAACACTTCATTACTCGCGCTACGAGTATTTCTCTCACATTTTCTGCGAAATCGTCAGTTTTTGGAGATGGCGTTGCGGACGGAGTTGTCCTCCACTACTCTAGCTGACTTATTTGGCGTCCTCTTTAACATCGCCAATTAACCGGGTGCATTTCTCAAATGATTGGCTGCATTTGTGAGAATTTCTTTCATCGCGCTACGTCTGCCGTAGTACGTTTAACATTGAAAATGTTTCTGTTTTGCTGTTAAGGGGCATCAAATTGCGAAAAAGTGCATGCTACATTTGCCACACATGATGTCATATGCGTGATAAACTACTAACCCAAACTAACCAAAAGTAATCAAAAGCACCAAAAAGAACTAAATGTATCGGAACAGATTACAAAAATTAAAGTAACACTAACTCAAATTATCCGAAGTTTTGCAGATAACCAAAACTAACCAAATACATTAAAATTTGTTATAACGTATTGTATCCGGTTCAAATTACTAAAATAAATTGGAACTAACTGAAACTAACCGAAAGTTGAGTGAACAAATAACCAAAAGCACCAAAAACGCCTAAACCGTATCGGGCAAATTACAAATATTAAAGTAAGTTAAAATTAACTTAAATTAACCGAATTTTGGCGACTAACCAAAACTAACCGAAAACATTAAATTTGATTGTAACGTATCGGAGTCGGTTCAAGTGACTAAAAGGAATTAAAACTAACTGAACTTAAAGAAATGCCTTTTTAACATTATAATATTTTTTAACATAATTATAAAAAAATAAAAAAAAGTGCTGATATGAAGACCTAAAAAATTACCCTCCACTTGTAGATAGGAAAATCTATTAATATATAACTAGCTATGACGTTGCGGTAGATAATAATTCTAACCTGTTCCGAATTGTTTTAGCTCGTTCTTTCGCTTTTGCGTACTTTTAGTTAATTTTGTTTAGCCGTTTAATTAACTTTCGGTTAGTCTCAGTTAGATCCTATTTCATTTGAACCGTCTCCGATATGTTATAATCAAATTTAGTGTTTTTCGTTACTTTTAGTTAGTCGCCAAAGGTCTGCTCGTCTTGGTTAGTTTTAACTTACTTTAATTTTTGTAACCTATTCCGATACGTTTTAGTGCTTTTGGTTACTTTTGATTAGTTTTGGTTTGTCATTCAATCAGATTTCTGTTGGTTTTAGTTGGTTTTTATATATTTTAGAATTTAAACCGGTTCAAATACGTTACGAGTATAATTAATTTTAATGTTTTTGGTAAATTTTAGTTAGTCGCCGAAATTCGGCTAATTTAAGTGAGTTTCAACTTACTTTAATATTTTTAATCTATTTTGATTTATGTTTTCGCTTTTCTGTTCACTTTTGGTTAGCTTTGTTGTTCAATCAACTTTCGGTTAATTTCAGTTAGTTTAAATTTATTATAGTCATTTGAACCAGTTCCAATACGTTATTACCAATTTTACTGTTTTTGGTTAGTTAAGGTTAATCGCCAAAATTCGGTTAATTTGGGTTAATTTTATCTTACTCCAATATTTTTAATCTATTACGATACGTTTTAGCCGGTTTCGGTGCTTTTAGTTTTTTTGGCTAGTCATTCAATCAGCTTTCGGTTACTTTCAGTTAGCTCCAATTTATTTTACTCATTTGAAGCGGTTCCGATACATTATAACCAATTTAAATGTTTTTGGTAAAATTATGTCAGTCGCCAAAATTAGGTTAATTTGGGTTAGTTTCAGCTAACTTTAATATTTTTAATCTGTTTCGATAGGTTTAAGCCCCTAGTGCTTTTGTTATTTTGGCCAGTTTTGATTAGTCGTGCAATCAACTTTTTGTTAATTACAGTTAGATTCAATTTATATTAGTAATTTGAACCGATTCCGTACTTTATAACCAATTTTAATGTTTTTGGTTAGTCGCCTAAAGTCGGTTACTTTGGGTTAGTTTCAACTTACTTTAATATTTTTAATCTGTTCCGATACGTTTTAGCCCTTTTTGGTGCTTTTAGTTACTTTTGGTTAGTTTGGGTTAGTTCCAATTTATTTTAGTCATTTGAATCGGTTCCGATACGTTATAATCAAATTTAATGTTTCTGGTTAGTCGTTAAAATTCCGTTCTTTTTGGTTAGTTTTAACTTAATTTAATTTTCGTAACCTGTACCGGTACGTTTATAAATCAAATTTAAGTTTAAGTAAATAAACTAACACGATCTCAAACGCGTATGATGTCATGTGTCAAATGTAGCATGCACTATTTCACGATTTGAGGCCCTATACCTACTAGGATAATAGGAACATTTTCAATGTTAAAATATAAGAGTTGCTTTAAAAACACAAAAGGTCATGTGAAAAATTCGCAATTATTAAAACATAAACGGATTTTTGCTCACGCTAGTAGTGACGGGTATTTAATGTTTACCGTACTTGTTTTCTTTTCTCACTATTGTCTTTATCCAAATTTAGGTAAATAACAAAATTTTAATAAAGACATATTTGTTAAACCGATTATACGTGTAATTGAAAAACTGCATATTATTAAAAAATTATTATAAATCTTAACTGATGGGGTCCTTGGGGCATCTAAAAAATGAAAATCCGTCACCCACTTTTGTAATACAATAATTATCCGCACAACAATATCTCGCCATAGTAACGATCTTAATAATTATTTAATTCAACGCGACCCAACAATATCAAGGCGTTTGCACACTGACCGTAAATTCTCCCTCGTAGTGTAGCCACAACTGGCCGCGAACGAGATTGATCCGGATTCGCTTTGAAGGTAAAAACGGTCGGCGAAATTGGAAATTTGTCTCGAGTGAACCTACCGTATATACTTATTTATACCGTGCCCGAACCATGCAGAGATCACCAGAACCTAATACTTGTTTTAATTGCTGCCATGAAAAAATACATGGTTGTATGCTACAGAGCGCCCATACCTAATCTACTACTGTTGTTGATCTTACATTATTTCTAACTTTCAACTTCTTTAGAAAAGTTCTAGGTCTATATTAATACAACTTCTATTTGACCTCTTCTTTTCTAAATACGTTTAATCTCGAGAAAGTATGGCAACAAATAACAACGTTATCAGACTGTGGCTGAAACTTTCAACTAGCATGAAAATAATCAAACTTGCGACGACAAAATTAATTGTGCGGTCAGTTCTACGTCTCAAAGGAGCGTATCTTATATAGAACACAGTATGTTGAGAACACAGGATAGTTTGTTATGAATCATGTGCAAGATCGTATTAACTTAGTCTGTAGCCGTAAAGCATTTTGGGAAATGTAATATAGTGTTGGCTGCATGCTAGATATGGCAACATAAACTTTTAGATATTATTAGCTAGTCAGTTGATGTTTTAGAATATGTATATAAATACTCAATAAATTTGGTGTCCCCTTTCTCAGAATCTTCGTTATCGGCTGAATTGCTTACTTAGTATTTAGAATAGCAGAATCAATTAGAAGAAATAATATCGAAGATATGAACATTATCCAATTTCATCAAGCATACCTTGTTTAAATATCAGTTTTGTTTTTATAAATTTTAAAATTATGTTATAGTATGATATAGTTACAGTACGGTAAGTTCTTGCTTATGGATGGAAATAAGTAAACACTTAATGTTTCTAGAAAAACTTACTATTATTACATCGGCCGATAAAAAAAATTAAAACGAACATTTAATCTAAAAGAAAAACAAGTAAACCAGGTTTTTGTTACATTGTTAAGGTAAAATGTTGGTGCAATCGCATAAGCTGTCCAAGTAAACATTACATCATCTTTACAGATTTATAAAACACGATATGCAACCGTAATGCTTGACGGATATGCCTAATTTCGCTTAGGTAATTCTGAATCTATATTGATCATGTTTTTATAAAATAAGGTACAAATGCATCAAAAGCATGTTATGGTGGTTAATTAATGTCAAAATAGTGGTTAAATCTCCGCACCTTCCGAATACCCTAAAAATCCAACGCCTTATCCACACATTAACTCATAAACGCTCTTTGAACCTACCGAAAGTAACATTTAGGATTTGTAAATGCCGATATGCAACTGTAACGCCTTAAAGTAAGTATTTCATTTTTCTTAGGCAATTTCTCCTATATTTATCATGTTTTCATGAAATAAGGTATAAATACACAAAAAACATGTTCTTGCGATTCATTTATGTCACAAGAAAGGTTAATTTTCCACAACACCCGAATACCCTTAAAATCAATTATTATCAAAATACTTTGTCCACACAACATCGCGTAAACGTTATTTAAACCAACAGGAGGGGGTAACATTTATGATTTCTAAACGATGATATGCAATCATAACCCCTTGACGTATGTATTTCATTTTTCTTAGGCAATTTCTCCTATATTTATCATGTTTTCACGTTTGATTGTATTTTTATAAAATATACGAGGCGTCAAGTTGTAAAACCCGCCTTATCCGTTAAAAAAAATGCACTGTCGCGATATAACGATAGTACGCTTTAAAATCTTCATAAGCAAAACTCAAACTGCAGCAAAACCCTCTTAAACCTATATAAATTTAATACAAAAATTTGATACTGCGCTAAAATCCGCCTTATCCTATTATTTTATTACAGGGCATGAGTTTCTGTTAATATTTTCATTTGTAGTAAAGAATATGAGATTTTGTGAATTATTGTGCTTTTTTAAATTCAAGCAGTGCTGTTAATTATTACCTGTGTATTTTTATCAAAAACCAAACTAACCTGAGTTCGGATGCAAAACCCGCAATATTGCATCTCACTGCAGCAAAACCCACCTTATCCAAAATACTTTTTTGTTTTTTGTTTTTCTGAAAATTTAAGTATTAATTATCATGTCTGCCTTTTTGCTCGAAGCGGCCTTTCATGTCACCGCGAGGAAACACTCGAACCGAATAACCGTGACGTTATGTGCCTGAAATTCACCGCCTTGGTTAACCAAGTTTATATGCTGTCTCTATCGCCCTCCGAGCGATAGAGCCTACCAAAGCTTTTTCACAACACCAGGTACCACTTTTGACTCAATACAGGTCGCTCACCCCAATTCAGAAATAATCGTTCTTGGAGATTTCAATGCTCACAACACCAACTGGCTCAAACATCACAACAAGACCGACAACGAAGGTAGAGAAGCTGCAGCATTTGCCATCAGCTGCGGGCTTGCTCAACTTGTAGAAGAACCAATCTCAGAGAGGGGCGAATTCGCCGCCCTCCTGGATCTTTTTCTAACCACCAATCCTGACCGGTACACAATTACAGTTGGTCTGCCATTAGGTACTTCCGACCACAAACTTATTACAACGTTTTGTGAATTGCCACTGCTACAGAAGGATCACCATTACCTCGCAAAATCTGGCAATACAATTCTGCAAACTGGTACGATCTAAGGAAGTTCTACCTAGATTTTCATTGGCTAGAAGAGATTACGCAAGTAATCTCCTCAGGAATGGAAACATACATTTCAAATTCCATCAATTTACCGTCAAAAGGAAAGGCCTGGTTCGACAGAACATGGGAAAGATCTATTGGCAGTGAATAACAAGCCTACAAGTACTGACAGCAAAATCAGAGCTAGATACGCAAAAGGCATCAGGACCGGAGGGAATACCTACCATCGTGTTAAAGAACTGCGCCAACGAACTTACACCCGTTTTTCCAAGCTTTTTTCTCCTTCTTAGCGAAAAGGGATTTGCCCCCTTCTTGGAAAGTCACTCGAATGCAACCTATTCCAAAAAAGGCAAGAAAACAACGCCCTCAAACTATCGCCCAATTACCTTGCTTCCAATAATCTCCAAAGTCATGGACCGTGTAGTCAATCAGCAACTACTCAAGTACCTTGAAAACAACAGCAGCGATAACCAATACGGCTTTTGTAAAGAGAGATCAACAGAAGATATATTGGCATATGTCACTCATATATGGAGTACGGCAATTGAGAACTACGGAGAGTCTAGAGCGATTGCGTTGGATATTTTCAATGCATTCGACAGAGTTTGGCATGACGGATTACTCAACAAACTGCCGTCCTTCGGACTGCCAGCCTCTCTCTGCAGCTGGCTTGCCAGTTTCCTTAAGAACCGATCTCTGCATGTTGCAGTTGATGGACACATCTCACACATTCACCATTAACGTGCCTCAGGCTGCAATACTTTCACCAACTCTGTTCCTCATCTTTATTAATGACCTGCTGACTGAAACGAGTAATCCTGTTTACAGTTTTGCAGATGACAGTACCCTTGTCTCCCAATTTAGATCAGAAAAACCTTTACCAGCGACTGAGACTTATCACCGCAAGTGAGTTTTATTTTTTTAGAGAATTCTACATCTATATTGATCTTATTTTTATACAATAGTTTTATTTAAAATATTATGGCGATTAGGAGTCCTTTCCATCCCAACTATTTCATATTCACCCCTCTTTTCACTTGGAAGCTTTTTGACTAAATATTAGTTTGGATTTTTAGCCTTTTGTAATTGTTCATTATAGAATATTCCTAGAATTTCATCATTGTTTTTATCAAGTAATATGTAGGTTATCACATTAGCCCTGTAACTGTTTGAATAATAAATATTGATAAAGGATATTTCTTGTGCAAATATCTCTGGATACTTACTTATTCTCACAAAATCATCCACTTTGAATTATAGTGAGCTTTAATAGTCATTTCTATTAATTTTTCTTGGTTAGTTTAAGTCAAGTATTTTTTCCTGTTAAAATTTTTAACTCTTTATAATTTCCTTGATTATTAAATTTTTTCACATCATATATTAGATCTCTTTAGTGATTCTGCTGAGTATTTTTTCCGCAATATTTTTGAATCTATTTAAAAACTTCTTTGCTCCTTAAAATATTTAATGGCATCCTGTGAAAGTTAGGTTAGGTTGTACATTAAAGTTTTTTGAAGTATTGTTATTGCATTTGTAATTTTTATCTTATTATCTACTACTGACTTACTGCCATTGTTTTTAGATTTTCCCGTAATTGAGCAGAAATAAGTGCTAATAATAAACAAATATAATAGTAGGTGTTATTTTTTCACCTCTAGCTGCATCAGATTCAATAAAGTCATTTATGTGGAAATCAGTTTATTTACAGAATATCGTAAGTGTCTGCTCAAGAATTATTAAAAGCAATTTAACCATTTAGCGGTCGAAAATCATAATCCCAACCACTACCTCGAGTAAATAAGGCTTAACTACTTGCCTATATCTCGTTGCAAAATTGCTTTTGCCAGCGGCTTAATTCATCTAATAATCAAAATGAGGGAAAATGTAAATTAAATGCGGTTTAGGGATAGGATGGTCAAATGGACGATAAATTATCCACCGACGCTGACGTCTGCTGTACTGTGATTAGTCGCGACGTAGACGCGAGACTGGATGGAATCCTGCGAATTGTTCTTTCTATTTTGTTTCTAAAATTGACTAGGTTAAGAATATATGTTAATATACGCTTTTCAAGACTTTTTACTATATACCGTTACTCAAATTACGCAATTTTTGGCTTTACAGGGCGGTAGCAGATTGTCTTTGCACTGACCTCTGTCTTATATGAACATACCCCAGGAAAAAACAGCATGTAGCATACAATTTTATTTTGATTTAAAAACATGTAATACAGCTGAAAATAAAAAATTTTACCTTATTATTTTCCTCAACTTCTTTAAATTTTTTCTATGGCCATCAAAAATTGAATCACTTAATTTCATTTTTCTTTTTCTTCTCTAAACTTTAAAATTATTTAATTGATGGGAATTATTGTTCTTGATTTAGAAAAGTCTACTCTTTCTTGAACATTTTTTGGCCAAATTAGAAACTATACCTGGCTCTTTTCGAAATGATTCATTATGGTGGATTTCAAAGCAACTATCCAATTCCCAAGGTTAAAGCAAATTACTCAGCACTGATTCTTATGCACACCAACCTGATAATTATAGAAAATTAACCTCCGAGCTACAACCTCGTACACTGCTGATCAATACGGCCCTCTAAAATAGTACAGTTGAATTAGCGGTAACTTGAATAATAAATTGCAATAATCTTAGTAATAATGTTGCATTATTTCACATTTCTTAAAATATCTCGTAATTTCTCTTACATTATCAAAAGTATTTCTGGAATTATCGCTATCAGGCACTTTGTATCTCTGCTAAAAACTGAACCATTCACAAATGCGACATTTGCTTTTGTACACACCAGTATAGTTTATGCAATACATTTACCACTATTAAGAAGTTAAACGCTCATATTTTGTTCAGAAACACTAAAAATTGTCCAAAAAAATCTAGAACAACATTCTAATAAACATAACCTAAACATAACGCGAGACACGGGTCGACGCGACGCGACGCGTCGCGACAAATCTTAGGATGCAGCGCTTATGGCGTTTGCCCATCCGAATTCTTGATTCCGCCCCTGTCACCTCTAACGTCCAGTTGGTCACAATATTTCTTAAATAAAGTTATTCATCATCCTTCAGGCATTATCGGTCCAGTTCCATCAGTAAACTACTTATATTACAATATTTATAAAAGGAGTCTGTCATTCATGTTAAGCTTATCATAAATTGCTTCCTGGAGCTTTGTATCCCATGACAATTTCCTTGTAAATGTTAGAGATTTGCCAATAGATACATTCATTTAATGACTAATGAGTAACCGAGAATATGAGCTAGGAAATGGTCCTTCATACATTTACTAATAGTAGTCCAACATTTCAAGTTTAGCTAATCATGGACTGCAGTTGACAAAGTATGACCTGTAGTAAGAATCATTTATAAAGGGAAGATCATATCACTTAGAACTATCACTGATATTATCTTAGCTTTACGTAGGATTATTTTTATCAGCAGAAGTAGAAACTTCAATAATACGAGAATAATCATATGAAAAACGAGTGTTTTTTGCGCTCTATATCTTGAAATTACTTGCTACAACTTCGGCAGAAACTGTTTGAAAAATTCTGAATTGGTCCGTTATTTAAACGATATTTTCGTTGGGTGAAATATATCTGGTGAAAAATTTCACCGATGAAAATTTCCGCCACATTTCAAGAATTAAGACCCCAAGCAAATAAATCTTTGTACTTATGACAAAAAGTACGCGTCGATATGCTAAAAATAAAATTTTGCGTCAAAATCTACTATGATATCACCACTGACACTGCCTCTAGTGACCAAAAATTTCGGTATTTTCCGATCCTAACCCATTTTTCCAGCTTTAAACCGTTTTAAATGAAATTTCAGGCAATTAAATGTATAAACGTACATATTTTCGCCTAAACGATATGACAAAATATTGGAAGACGTATTCCTTTAATTTTCCATAATGCACCAAATGCAAAGCTATCTATATGAGTACCGTTGGCTAAATATTGAAAACTTTGGAAATTTTTTGCGGCTTTCGGCATGTGACAACTTAACCTCGACTTTCTCATTTAGAAAATGTATACAGAACTTTTTAATAGCACAGCGGAGATCACAAGGTTTACGGAGATTGATTTATTCAAAATAGCTATGTCTTGGCTGGACGAACGCTTAAATTAGATTAATACGATTTTTGGTGTATTCTGCTCTTTAATATACAAAAGCTTGTTTGCACCAGATTGTTCTGTTTACCAGTAATAAAATATTAACTGTGGACGTGTCGGTCAGAAGGCATCATCATTTCCAAAGTGTATTGGCGTCGATTCTCATGTTTTCTAAAAAAAAATTATTTCCAAAAAAGTCTATTTACCTACATTTTCGAAACAGTGAAGCTCCTGAAGAGTTTTTCAATTGTTTTTTCCGAAGAGTTTTTCAATTGTAAAATTGCTTAGACTATTTCCGGATATGTTTTCGAGGTTCACGAATATTTTGAAAATTATCGGCAGTCACAAGCGAGAGATAATTTTCTTAAAATGTTCTTGATCAAGAAAAACTTTGTGGTATTCGGTAAGAAAATTTCACGTCTCAGTTATTAATAAAAGTGACAGCTTGACATAAAACTCCTGGCAGTATATAATTAATAAGAACATTTTTCAAATAATTCCGTCAGATTTGACATTAATCGTATGTGCGTATAGATGATTCATAGTGTTTAAAATATCTCGCTTCGATAAAGAAAATCAGTTTTATTGGAGAATTCCAACATTTAACACCAAAAAATCAAACGCAAATATACAATAGTAGATTCTGTAACTGTGGTACAACTAGCGAACATTCTGGAAGACTAAGCATTTCACATGAAAAAGAAAAACAATGAAGACTACAAAAAGACAATTGTGAAAGTGATTGGAGATCTACAGCGAAAGAGCTGCAAGAAATGCATTACGAAAAATATAAAATTAGATTTAATCAAGTTGAATTTGCTATGGCAAAAGATATTCGGGATTCTAAGCGAAGAAAATTGCATAATAATAATAATAATAATAAATAGTCTTTATATACAACAAAGAATATACAACGTTGCTTCAACAAGAAAAGTTATCTCCTCGGCAATAGCGGGTGATGAATATAAGAAAATTATTGAATTTTGGGATGAAGATACTCCGAATGGCTTACAGCGTAAGTTTTTTTCATAATGTGCCGCATGAGCTACCATTAAGAGGAGAAGAAGGATTTTCCATTTGCACTGACTTTTTCAGAGAAGAAACAGAAACTTTAGAAAATTTAACGGGTCGTGCAGAACACAATCCAATCTTCTCTAACACCACCCTGTGGTTGCAGATCGCAAATGGTTGATAAGAAATTCTGATAGTCCCCAAGTATATCCTGTACGTTAAATCAAAAAGCTGATAGAAAAAAGCTAATGGTATTAAAACCAACAGATTGCTTTTAACTCCTAATACAATATGTAGCTAGCCAAATTCCAAGGGATGGTATAAGGATTGCCCAGTTGGAAAGAATGTCATAAGTTTTTGGCTTAAATCAGCAGCTTTTGACATTGGATTGGTACAAAAAAATTACAATGACTAGCCATTCGGCAAGACCTATGGCTGGCTCAAGCTTGGCGAGAAGGGGAATTGGAGAACAGTAGCTCATTATAAATACTGGTCACACTAACCGCCCGTCAATCCAAACTTATTAACAGTTAGAAGTAGAACATCATCAGGGGCCCAATTCTTTAAATGTGCTGAAAATTTTCACCAGGTGAAATTAAGCTCGTTTCATCGAAACCATGGACTACTGTATTCTTGAATTTATATTTGCAACAAATTTTCACTAGTTATCTGGCGAATATGTACACCACCTCATTTAGTGGTGAATTTGAACATTTTAGGAGCATTTGTATATTACGTTGTGCAGTGTGCATAGGAAGATTTCGTTTATATAAGTATTGAATATTCGAACTTAAACGTTATTTAAGTTTTTGTAAATAGCTGACGATGAAAAACGAACTGTTAATCTCATATTTAATGGAATTTGTCGATTTATTAGCTGACGAAGACGAAGCTGAACAAAACAGGCGTCAAATAATAGGAAGAGTCGACCCCTTTGGAACTTTATCGAATAATGTATGTAAAAAGAGTTTTACTTTACAAAACTCAATGCTAGAATTGTATTTACTCTACGAACGTGATTGCTTTACATTTTTCTGCAACTAAATCCTATCAATTAGACATTGGGTGCAAGTACTACTACAACACACACAATCAAAAAAACAAGAAGTTAGCAGAAATTGAAAAGCTGTTAAGTCTTTTTGATTTCATTTGAAATTAATACCTTGTTTAAATGACATTTGGATGTTGCCAAATGGTAAATTTAGTTTCACCATAAACGTTTTCACCCAGTATTCAAGAATACGACTTCGTAGTATAATCATTTCGACGGGTGAAATCAAAGACATCAAAAAAGAGTAGACGGAGTCATTCATAAATCACCAAATGTTTGCATGCCAACATTAGAAATATTAATGTGAAGAGGGGATAAAATAAAGAATGAAAAGCAATGAATATGGCGGCCGAAGCGCGCTAAAGATTTCATTTTTGTTTCATTTATGTACGCCCAGAATGACGCGCCTGCACTATGTCTCTCCAGGCGGGCGGAGCACCATAGGCGTAACATTTTAGGGGACACCTATTTAAAGTCAAGGTAACATTTAAATAAGCCTGCTGTCAAGCAGAAAATAATAAGCCATCACAAAAATGAAAATGACTAGACACAAAAGAATAATTTATTAATATTGAAATATGCACATAACTAAAAAAAAAATTTTTAGTTACAGTTCGGGAAAAAACAATTTACGTTTAATTGATAATTGATTAGAGGATTAATAAAATGGAATATTTATTAACGCTTTTAGCATATACAAAAAAGAGACACAAAATACTGAGCAAAAACTTGCAACTATTTAACAAGTAGTAAATAAATTATTAACAATAATAAATAAAATACATTCAGTATTATTTGATAACATTTGTAGTAGTTTAGTAAACAAATCGGTCTAACTTTTTTTATATGTCTTTGGGTGAAATATATCCGGTGAACCACGTTTCAAGAATTGGGCTTCAGAAGATGGTTGACACATTACAAAACACTATGCCCACTAAAAGTAAGCAAGCAAGTAATAGTGAACAGATCACAACAAAATTAAATATCAAAACGGAATGAAGTTTTAACCACTAGTTCAAGCCAACCTACTACAGTTTATAATAACTGTATTTTTAATATAATACTTATAAGTATATTTCCGAATTAATCTGCAATTTTATTTAATTAGTTTCAATAAAGAATAAATTCTCAATTTCTGTTAGCTGAAATATTATTGAACTCTTGGAAGTGTGGTAGTACATCAAGTTTTTCCTTTTTAATATATGACTTAAATTTTGTTACAGTCATTCGAAGTATTGTCCAAGAAAGCGGAATAGTTAATTTGAGTTAAATAAAGTACAAATTAATAAATCTATAGTCTAATTTATCATTTCAATAACTTTACTTAGAGCTGGCAAAAATGCCATTTCTTTAATAATTCTAAGCAAGATTAAAGAGAATCGAAGTTACAGTAGTTACACAAAGTGAAAATTAGCAGCTTTAGTTAAACATATTAGTAAAATATAGTTTAGAAATATACCAATTTAATATTTTGAACTAATTCTACATTACTAAAGTTGGTAGAAATGTATTTTCCAGGACTAATTTGAAGTGATGGTAATAAAATTAAAAAACACACATACAACGATAAATAAAATGAAAATGTCTAGATTTAGTGGTATAAATTAGTGAAATAGATAGTGTAACATTCCAAATTGGCAATTTTACTTCATTTTATTTCACTACAGTAGGTGGAAATATATTTTTCAAGATCTAATTTGAAGCGATGTTTATAAAAATAAAAATACCACATATTACTAGAAGAATTCGAAGATCATTTAAAACTTGTCAAGTATTTTTATTCTGTAAGGCTGAATAAATAAGGTGTTTAATTCGTATTTTCTATCATTTATTTTTCATAAACTCTAAATTTCATCCAAGGCAATGATAAAAACCTGTAATATAACGTTTACGGATTTTAATATTTATGCAGGTCTTAACCGTCAAAGAAAATTCCTGCGTAATTTCGCCTATGGTACCGACCAAGAGGAAAATTTCCAGAATTTTTTTTGGTTATCATAGTAAGGTTTCGTAATAACAACATTTAATTTGTCATAAAATAGAGACGTGACATTTCCTTCTGAAAATTCCCAATCGTATTTCGATTCTCGGTACTTTTTCGGCGCTAGAGCGACCCATCATGGCCTCTTTTTCAAAAACATACACGGCCAAAAAAAAATTCGTAATATGTCGATATTAGCCAATGTAAACAAATTTTGAAAACTTGCTGATTTAACATAATAACTCCCGAACGATAACTATGACCGCCAAAAACAATTTTCCACCGATGGCACCCAAGTATTGCCTAAAAACGTAGGTCCGTTAACCTGTCCCCCCCCCCCCCCCCCGCATTGATTTTTTTCCTCAAAACGCTAGCACAGGACCTTGAGATCTAGCACAACCTAGCACAATTGGTTTTAGAACTAGCACACTCATAGTAATAAGGATATCCTCTATTTATGCGGGGGGGCCTAGGTTAACGCTAGCCCCCCCCCCCCGCACCTTTTTTAAGTGCAATACTGTTCAGCACAGCTTCTTTGACACTAGCACAGTCTAGCACAACTAGAAAAAATTCTAGCACAACTACATTTTTGAAAATAATAGACCACAAATGCGGGGGGGGGGGGCTAAGTTAACGTTTGGGTTCTTTTGAGGGTTGGTAAAGATAATTGTTATGCACAGCAAGCTTAGACCTAGCACAGGCTAGCACAACCATTTTAAGAGCTAGCACACCCCTACAGTTGATTATATAGCGGATGGAGTGAATTTTTGCCCTTCAGCTAATATTTTTCCGTCAAATTGCTAGCACAGTAAGCTTAGACCTAGCACAGGCTAGCACAAACATTTTAAGAGCTAGCACACCCCTACAG
>MU182830.1:169022-197338 GCA_016904865.1 Pissodes strobi
TATGGTATTGATTTAAAATCTTAGCACCAAGTACGTTACACCTAGCATTACCTAGCACCCAACTTACAGAGCTAGCACCACACCCCCCAGCGAATTACAGATAATTTTTATCGGGGATGTAACGCGAGTCTTCTTCAAAGCTAGCACCACACCACTTCTCAAGTTTTAGTACAGTTTTATCGGAAGTGGTGTAGTGTGTGTTGAGAACGACTTTAATCAAATATTTAGCCACGTTTCTATTTTGTATAATTCATACTTTAGACTGAAATACTATTTCAATCCTTACATTTTAACAAGGCCTGATTCAATAAACATATCGAAATGTACCGATAAAGCATTTGTAGTTTGTTGAAATCAAATTTTTAAAACTGTGTCAAAATTTTTTAAAACCTTAAACCTTAATGAGACAGTTTTAATACGAGAACTATCGTGTGTAGATCTTTCCAACCGAAGATTGTTTAGTTTTTCACTCTCATTGATATATAATTTTCTATGCGCACCTAGCTCAGTACCTTCTTAATTTACCATAAGCACAGCTTATATATACAAACTGTGCCATAAGCACGCTTGAATTTGTTAGTCCACCTATTTGCACGCTGTAGCAGAGTACAAACAATATCAAGTAGAGCCACTCAGCAAAATCGTTTGATGTTTTTCCACCAAACGCAAAAAGTATTCGCTGATGCAAAATTATTTCCTCGGTTATCATTTCAACGCGACCCGACAGGCCACAATCTCAGAATGTTTGCACACTGACTGTAGACTGTCCAGCGTAGCCGAGCCACCGCAGGTCACGAACCAGATCGATCCGGATTCGTTCCGACGCCAAACACTGTCGGCGAAATTGGAAATTTGTCTCCAGGGAACCTACCGTATATTTATTTATACCGTGGCTGATATGCACTCGAAGAAATTCTTCCACATTCAACTGGCACAGAACAATCTTTTAACTTAGAGAACGATTCTCATAGATACAGTTTACCCGATGATTCTCCAGTTGAATCTGATATCCCATTGTCAGCCCGGTTGAACTTTTCTTAGGAACACACGAAGTAACAAAATAGCAGAAGCTTGAACCAGACAGAGCCGTGAGGTCTAAATATCAGAATATTATAAATTTCACCGCAGGCCTTACTAAGGTCACACGATAGGAGACCTGACAGCCAATTTTCCCTCAAAATGTGATAGAATTTTTCAGTGTGCCAACGTATACAAAACCGAAAACTTACCGGCCTTCTTTTTCAGATAATAAAATAAAAATCGCTCAAGACCGAGGATTTTATTTTTTTAAGGGGACACATATTTTCAACCCTTTACTTCAGCCCCTAACCAGGGGTGACTTGCAACACTATGGAGAGGATGTCGAGTGATACATCATTTTAAAGGGCGTTAAATTCTCTTTACTACGACACATAATATTTCAAATTTGGATTAGCAGTTTATGAAATATAATGTTAGGAAGCTTGAAGAAAAAAAGCTAAACATCAGAGATTTTAGTCTCATAAATTAAAATGTAAAATTGTCTCATAATGATTGTTAAAAATGCCCTACACCATTGCAGAAAGAATTGATATTTTGCCGCTTTTCTGCAAAAATAACGGTAGCGCCCTAGCTGCAGCTCAATTAATAAATGAAAGGTATCCAGATAAACATTTACCTCACAATTATGTACCAGTGAAATTTAATGAGACGCGATCAGTTCGAAATGAAAAATGAATATTTAAAGACCTCTCAGAAATCAAGCAACAAGCGAGGCTATTTTGATTCATATTTCAATAGATCCTGCTCTCAGTACTAGAAAATTGTCTAACGTGTCAGGTATTTCACGTACCAGCATCCAAAGATTACATAAAAACCATAAATTTCACCCTTACACGATCCTACTAGTTCAGGAGTTACATGAAGACGATAATGACGGGCCGTTTGGAATTTTGTGATATTTTAAGTAGGCGAATCAATAATGACCGAAATTTCATTTTTAATATCTGTTTTCAGACGAATGTTGTTTCTTAATGGCGTAGTCAACTGACATAAATGACCGCATTGGTCAAATAGCAATTAGAATGGAAAATGATTTGGATTTGTAATCTTCCAACAAGATGTTGTTGCGTCTACCATTGAGAATATTTTAATTTCCTCCACATTACTCGTAAGGCAATTCTTAGATGACACTTTTCCCCCTGACTCGGAAGAAAAGGCACGTTGAGTGACCTGCACGTTCCCCTGATATATCAGCGCTGGACTTTTTCCTATGGAGACATTTAAAGACAAAAATCTATGCAGCACCACCTGAATCATTAGAAGATTTGCTACAATGTAACTTAACCAATGCAACCAAATTACACCTGCAAAGTTACAAAATATCAGAGAACATTTTGAGCAATGTGTCTAGAACTACATGGCGGTTGGTGGTTAACATTTTCAACATATAATAGACTAAAATATTTGGTAAGCACTTGCCAAAGCTTTTTCGAAATTATTGGCGTTATTCTTTATAAACTATTAATCAAAAATTGAAAAACTGGATGACGTTAAAAAGAGAATTACGGACATTTAAAATGATGTATCACTCTACATCCCTCTCCATTTAAAATTTCAGAGTGGAAAGTCAACCCCGGTTAAAGGTTGAAGATAAAAGGGTGCAAAAAAATAAAGAAATTTTAACCACTGACACGTGTTTTTGCCTACCGGCTTCATCAGAGGTTAAGAGGTGAGTATAACCTTGGAGAAAACAAAGATATATCACAGACCGGAACCATGGCCCAATTTGCAGTCTACTACCAGAAGACCCCTCTTAGGGGCGGTATACAAGCCATATCCGCGGAGGAACTTGTAGCACTCGTGGCGAATCATCAAAAGCGAGAAATGCTAATTAAAGTAGAGTGGTAGCGCGTATAAAATAAATAATAGAAACACAATAAGGGGCAGAGTACCCAAAAAAGTATGGAAGATATCTAATAAATATTAAATCATTGACACGTATTTCTACCAACCGGCTTTATTAGTGTGGTACCGAGGACATAGATATGAAAGACTTCATAAGTATGTTTAGTGAGGAATAAGCTGAGAAAAATAGATATCACTATAACTTAACTAGTTAACAAATGCCTCTAATAATCCTCCGGAAACATCAGAGGAACTTAGGGGAACAGGGCCGTTCCTGGCAAGCGTGGCATGCACGCAAGCGCAAAATTTTAGAGGCGCAAAATCGACGGTCCTTCAGTATTCTTTATTACAAATTTAAAAAAATAATAATAAAACTTTCTCTTATTTTATCATTTCAATGTCTAAAAATTTTACCAAGCACAAATGTGTTCTCTCCGTAGTTTCCTTGTCGGACACTAAATACCCCGCCATATATAGAATAAAGGATACCGCCTCTCTTGAGCGCAAGTTAAAATTACGGTTGGATAAAGGCTGTACTATTGATAAAGAGCAACAGAAACAATACGAGGTTGACAAAAAAGGTGACGTTCAATAATTAAAAGGATGATTTGCATAGTGCAATATTTAGCTGGTCAAAATCTAGCGTTCAGAGGAGAGAGCCAAACCCTTTATCAACAGAATAATGGCAATTTTTTTTTAAATTAGATGAAATGGGTGCTAAATTTGATCCAATTTTAATAGAGCATATAAATAATATTCAGAAAACTAAAAGCTTAAGTCAACATATGCCTCATTATTTAGGTAATTATTTTCAAAATGAATGAATTAGTTTGTTGTCAGAAAATATTCAAAAAGAGATCTTATTGCGTTTTAAAACAGCAAAGTACTTCTCAATAATTTTAATTTTAATTTAAAAACTTGTCCTTTCATCAAATGCTCAGCTCTGGACTGGAGATTCTGTGAGGTTGTGGGGTATTACTCTAACCCAAACTAAACTGGCATTGTCACATCGATCAACTTTGTAGAAGACTTTCTAACAGCACTTTTGTGCTAAGAAGAGGAACACTGCAAACCTTTTTTCATCCAGCATGAACTCCTGAAACTAATGACTAACCCTTATAGATTAGTTTACTTTTGAATCTAGGGAAACACGTTTTATCCACTTGTATGTAGTCTAGTCATTTTAACTTTCACAATAAATTAAATGAAAACGCATTACAATTATGTACATGTAAGTACAGTCCATATGTTATGAACACTTTTTTTTATCTGTTTTTTGTATAACATTTTTATCTATGTAAATGTGAAGTGTTGGGTTTTTAGTTTTGTACATTTCGTGTTTCTGAAGTTTTGTCCATGTGACTCTTCTTATCTATCTTTCTATCTATTCCATGCTCTCATAATGTGGTATTGTAACATGTGTGTTTTAAATTTTATTTGTACCTATAATTATTATCATTTCCTTATGTTTTATGATTAATTTTTTTTTACCGACTAGTGTAAACAAATTTATTTCTAAAGCATGTAATATATTCATTCATAGATGAAACTGCCGATGCTAGTCATATTGAACAGCTCCCTGTTATAATACGACTTGTTAATTGTACCCCTGGAGCAGTAGAAATAAGAGAACATTTTTTAGGTTTTTTAAAAGTTTTAAATACTACAGGGGAAGGGTTTTTTAATTATTTAAAAAATGAACTTTTGTCAAAATTTGAAATCGATTTAAATGATATGAGAGGACAGAGATGTGACAACGGCGCAAATATCTCTGGCAAGCATATAGGTCTTCAAGCTCAAATTAAAAATCTCAGAGTAATGTTTGTGCCCTGTTCAGCACACACATTAAACCTGACTGTTAATGACGCTGCCAAAATTTTTTGACTGTTGGTTTTTTTTAATCATTCAAGAACTGTACAACTTTTTTTCTGTTTCTCCTTAAAAATGGGATATTTAAAAAAAAATTCCCTGATTTAACATTGAAATCAGTAAGTGAAACTAGGTGGGAAAGTAGAATTAAAGCAATTCGTCCTCTTAGATATCAGTTAGTTGACATTTGTAATAGCCTACAATTTTTGACAGAAGATACGTCACGAGACATAAATACAAAACATAGTGCACAATCTTTATTGGATAAAATTATGACTTTTAAATTTATTTGTCCGATGTTAATCTGACATGATATTTTAGGAAAAATTAATATAGTAAGTAAAATGCTAAGATCCGAATAGAAACTTAAATGACTGCCATAAAGAAATTGAAAATCTAAATCTTTATTTTAACGAAAAACGGTCAGTCAAAAATTTTTATTTGCTCATCAATAAAGCTAAAGGAGAAGCAGAAAAAACGATATAGAGCAGGTATACCCAATAGTACGGCAACAAAAAATTAAGCAGCAATTTTCATATGAAAGTAAGGATGAATCTGTAGCAGATCGAAAGCCAAAATTTAAAATCGATTTTTATTTTCTAATTTTAAATACAACTTTTCAGGCTTTGCAAAGGCGGTTTGAGAGTATAAACAAATTCCAAAATTTATTTTGGTTCTTATGTAATTTTGAAAATTTTAAATCTGACTTAATTAAAGAATCATGTGTAAATTTAGATACGGCATTGCAAGTTGAGATTAACGGAGTAATAACTAAAGACATTGAGATTTACATAATGAAATTTCAACATATAAAATTCTTAATCCTAAAAATACTGCTGATTTATCCTTTTCCAAGGCATTTTGAATTATATAACTAAAAAAAATCTACAGTCTCCTTTTCCAAATTTATTGATAGTCTTAAGGATATAACTTACATTACCCATTTCAGTACCTTTAGGTGAAAGAAGTTTTTCTAAGTTAAAGCTAATAAAGAATTATGTAAGGGCATCTATGAGTCAAGAATGCTTATTAGATTTGGCCATTATTTCGATTGAAAATAATATTTCTGAGGCTCTTGATCATAATCAGATGATCAACGAGCTTGCATCCGTGAAAGCCAGACGTGTTTTGTTTTTGGTATATCGTTCCTTTTTGTTTTGTTTATTACAAAAATGGTATTTTTTTATTTTTGAAACGTTTATTTTTTTATCATTAAAATATTTCTGTTATTGTTTATTTTACTTGCGTTAATTGTATTCTCATTTAATTTTCTTGTGAATGTACTGCTTTTAGTTCCTATTATTATTATTACTATATTTCATAAATAATCAAGTAAATAATCGTAATGATAATAATATATTGATCATAAGTACTGTTTATATCGTTTTTTTTTGTTTCTTTAGGGTATATATTTCTTTTGATATACTTACCAGATATTTTTTGTGATTTTGATTGTTTTGGTAATTTAAGAAATATTTTTTCTAATTATTTTTATTAGTTTTCTTACATTTCGAATCATTGAGAGTTTTTCGCGAAATATATTTAAAAAAAATAGGACCATTTTTTAACTAGAGGCGCACCAGAAACCTGCACGTAGGCGTCAGACACCCCAGGAGCGGGCCTGTAGGGAAATTAGCAGAACTATACACCAGGTAACTAAAAAGGTTCAGAATACTGAAGTACAAATTAGACCACATAGACCACTATTCCTCCAGCCACGAAATATATATAGACCACCATTCTTCCAGCCACAAAGTTCACATAGATCACTATTTGTAAAACCACGTAGCACGTTCTTTTAGCCACGTAACACATTCAGACCATCATTACCTCAGTATCGAGCTAATATCAGACTACACAGGGAATATCAAGAATATCAGCAACATAATCTAAACAAAATTAATAACAACAACAAAAATTTCACCAAAATGGGCAAATAAACGCAAATAACTTCCCAGTATGCTACGCTTGTGGAAAAGCGTAACATGCAGTATAGTGCGCAAAGATACCCAAACGCTGGCGGGTGATGAAAGTAAATAGCCTTTAATAACAGTGGGATAAACAAACAAATCTGGAATATTAAGCATAACAGTTTATCACACAAAAAAAAATCTGCAACTTCATATCTAAAAACAAGCGCCACAAAAAAAAATAAATGTAAAATAATATTTTTTGATAATGGAAGAATTAGTTTGACAAAAAATTTTAATAAAATGTAAAGAAAATGTCAAAAAACCTGTTTTCGTAAATGTCAAGAGAATTATTTTCACAAATAAAAATGTCAAAAAATATGAACTATTTATTTTGTCAAAAAATGCAAAAAAAAATTAACAATTATCAAAAAGCATCTTTTTCGCAATGGTCAGAAGAATTGTTTTGACAAATGCAAAAAAAATTAAACAAATTTCTTTAGGGATATCTCAAAAAGTATATCTATTTCATAAAAAATGTCAAAAGAATTGTTTTGACAAATATCATAATATACTAATTGACTAATATAAAATAATAATTTTGGCAAATATATTAATTTATTATCTACATTTTTTGTGTGACAAATTCAAAAACAATGTTTTGAGAAATGAAATCACAGTTGCAAAAACCTATTCCAAAAATAAACATGGAACTCGCGACGTTAATAAATTCTCACCTCAAAGAAAAATCATTGACGAACAAATAGTGATAAAAATGGAACTTATATTCAACATTTTTTTTGCTTGAAGTATAACTAGTTTCCCTAAATTGACATATATGTCCTATAACCTATAAAATGTTCGGACCTGCCTATAGCGCTGTGGCCTTAGCCGCAAGATTTTAACTAAACGTTCTTGTAATTTGACATTCATATTGATTTGCTGTTCCATAAATTAACAGAACAACGACTGCATTTACCCTTTAAAATACCTGTAATATCCATTTTACTCGAACAAACATCGCTATTATTAGAACGAGCTTCGAAGCGAATTTACACCAGTGTCAATTATCCTTCTTAACCATAACACTTAATCAAATGTACTGCATTTCATGGATCAGTAATTTATTTTGAAATACAAATACTTTCTAACGAATTTAGGTTAATTTTTATTTTCACAGCTATGATTTGAGTGGATTGAGGAGAATGTAAATTTATTATTTTTCTGTTATTTACAATATTCTAGCAACTGCGCTTATTCAAAATGCTTATTTCTTAATAATCAATTTGTTCTTATATCTAACAAATATATCAAAAACTCCCATGTAATTCTTAAGGTAAAACATACCGCCCTATTGATATGTGTCGTTGGATGCCTTGTGTCCTGAGAAATAATTAAGGGTAGGAAGTTTTCAAGCATACACCCCGCAAATGCATGTATAGTTGCCATATTACTTTACTCAAATCAAATATGAGCCACAATTCTTATAACTTGATCAAATTAATTTTTTTATTTTTTTCAGAGAAAACGACATGAACTTACTAGACAACTTACTTACACGAATGGAACAATACGCGAACAATCTAGAATCTTTAGTGCAAGACAGAACTAAAGACTATCTCGAAGAAAAACGCAAATGCGAAGAGGTTCTCTATCAACTCCTACCAAAAAGTGTTGCTCAACAACTTATCATGGGAGAATCAGTAACAGCTGAAGCTTTTGACTCAGTCACCATTTATTTCAGTGACATTGTGGGATTCACTGCACTGTCTGCTGAAAGTACTCCCTTGGAAGTTGTTGACCTTTTGAATGATCTTTATGGTTTGTTCGATTCTAGAGTCGAACATTATGAAGTATATAAGGTAAGTTTAATCAGTGTTAGCTTTCATGTTTACTTCATTTGATTTGAATGTGTCGCATGTTGTAAAAATTATCACTTAATCGTAGTGAGACTGCTTATAAATATAAGTTGTCAATTTAAATCAAAATATAATCTCTACAGCAATGTGCGTGTTTGCCATAAAATTATATACTTGGTGATCCAACAAAAACTTTGCACCTCGTTCTTCAGCCTTTAAAATAAAAATATTGGAACCCGTCGATTATAGATTTTAGGAGGACAACTTATTATTGTATTTTCCACACTTAAACTTCAACCAATACCCGCTCAATAACAAGGCCCTAGTTCTTATTGTGTGACGTCGTCCATGTAGGCCGGGAAATTTTAATCATATAAGGGGATATATACACTAATATTTATGACATCTATCAAAACTTAACTTATTTTAGAGAACGCTAACTATATGACAGACTTCTTGACAAATCCCAAAAGTTCAGGTAACTCATAGAACTTATGAACATTTATAGGGCCAAAGCTGCGACACTGAAGTGTTAATATAGATTGATTAGATTGAATTCTAAGTTTCTTCTCTGTCTCATATAACTGTCGCACAGAAATATGGTAATGACCACTTGCCATTTGCCTGTATTTACCAAATCTATCTTAAGAGGATCTGTTTAAAATTTCCAATCTTTGGCAGTTTACATATAGACAATTTGACAACAAATTCCCCAAAATGATCAGAACGTATGTTTTTTTCGCGCTCCTCAAACTCAGTTTTGCTTATTTCAACGCTTTTTGACTAATTTAACTCATCAATACTTTTGAGCTTTTCATCTTTACTTGGCCGCATTTTGATATTTTTTGATAAATGACTAGGGCAATTTACACAAATAGATGGAATACAGTCCTCTTTTAGCCGTGGTTTTAGTAAATCTATTGTAAAAACTGACCAGTGATAGACTCTTTTGATGTGTAAACATCTTACGCGGCGGTATAAGGGTAAATCTCGGTAAATGGGATGGAAGTGTGCAAGCGGATGTGACATCAAAACAATGCGCAGTGATTGAGTTCATTCTAACGCCAGAATATAGGCCAACAATTGCAAATAAGTGGTTACCTATATTCAGGCGTCACGCTGCCACGTGGCATTAGATTTTTATGTAGATAATGTCACATCAGTGTCTCGAGTACTAGCAGACTCGCTCATTTTTTTTTGTCATACAATCTTCAGGAAAATTTGCTTCACATACTTTCGTCTTGTTTGTGGGCTCAAAGCTCAAGCTTTTAACCATTTTTGCTGCGAACTTATTTTCTTTGGGAAACCGAAAACATGAACTCTAGGCCCATTTTTATAGCCATTTTACATCCAGTAATGCTACACTTTTGAGGCATAATTAAACTAAGTATCAGTTACCACAAAATTAGCCGAAAACGAGAGAAAAATATGCAATTAAAGACGAACAAAAACTTAAAAACTGTGCTGTACCAATACCCACTCAATGTTGCTGGCTGTACACAAACGACAGAAGCAACAGGTCTTTAAGTCCGAAATACCTAGTTTTACGTATTTAAAAATACGCCTGCCGATATAAATCGCATACCTAAACATACAACGAAATATTAGGTACAAGTTTCACTCACTTAAAAGCACATATATAGATAGTTCCAATTTAAGAAAAATGCGAGAAAATATCACTAATTGCGGCTTACCGCAGCCATTATACTAACCGAAATTAACCGTTTGATTTGTTTGCGCTGTTGCCCGCTCTATAAGAAAAGTACAGTAGACTATAATTGGCGTGTGTTGGGACTAGCGGTACTGCCAAGTATTGAGATCAACAAATTATCCGGCGAATATATGTATGATTGTAAATATGTTTGTAAAAACAAAGTGTATGTCCATATTTTATAGGTATACATCCATAATGTGAATGATATATCTAATAAATATGTTGGTATGTATGTATTTAGAGAGATGGTTAGTAAGAATGCACGAAATTACGTACTAATAATGTGCTTGTTCCCATTTCGAGAATTTCTACACAACGCTCAGCGGCGGCGACCACCAATTATCCAGCGTCGCCGATAATCGAGCGGCAAATTATCGAGGGTCCACTGTGTTATTTTAGAAAAGTGCAGGAACAAGGTAAATAAATAAACAATAAATAAATAAACTATACAAACACTGCGAAAAACTGGATCCATAATAACACTAATCGTAGGACAGCTCTTGACGTTGCCAGTATTTGCCAATTGTTCGATGGCTCCTTCGAGCATGTACTATCTATGCAAACATCGACTAATAGTATCGTACTTTTTTATTATTAAGGAAGTTCTGTAGCCTTTCTTTACTTCTTATTTGCAGGAATTTAGTTATAAAGACAAAATAATTTTATCTAAGCTAAAATAAATGAATCAAATGAGAAGTTGCTGGTGTTTTCAGTTTTATTTGTTTGGGTTTTATTCAATTTGCAAATTCATTGTTACGAAAATACTGGCAATGTATGATTCCAAATTGATTTGAATAAAAAAATTGAATTAAAATTGTGTGGATAGATGTTCCTTTAACAATAATAAATAGTTTCGGGATCGTTATGTGATGGTATTTCAGTGATCTCTTATGAAGCAGCTGAATACATGGAAGATTTAAAGATTTTACTTTCCCCAAAGAAAAATAGAAATGGCATACCAACGTTTACGAAATGTTATTTAAAGAAAATTAGTAATGGCTTTACTATAGAGTTTCTTTGTCAGAAAGGTATTTCTCCGAGATCTGGCATTATTATTATATTATCTGTTTTAATATAATTTAAATAGATTGACGTAATTTTTTGTTTCTATATGGGCAAAAGTAAAAAGAGGGAGAGTTAAATCTCGAAAATTTAAGATTTATAGCCTCTGAAAGTTCGTCGGAGATGCTATTGGAAAATTCAGATAACTGATCGGGACCAAATTGCTTGACAAAGCTATCATAATTGTTCTTCAGTTGACAATTGATCAAATCTAATCTAGCATAGTGTTTACAAATTTCAGATTTTATGAGTTTAAGTTAAAGATCCTGTTTAAATTTAAGAGGAACGTTTTTAGAAATCCTAACTGTTGCGAACTTAGGTGTGACATCCTCCCTAATGCAATTATTCAAAAACTATATGTCGACCTGAGCGGTGGCCCTCCTCAAAGAAAGTCTTCTATATCCTTCAGCCTAATCTATCATGCTGTAGTTGAAATTAAATGAAGAGTAAAAGCTGTGTGCAATTACGAAATATAATAAATGAAACACCCTTTGTATTCCATGCAAATGTTTTAATCCAAAAGGACTATACTTTAGGAAGTATTTTTGGATTAAAAATTTGGATGGAATACAAAGGGTATTTCATTTATTATATTTCATACATGCACACAGCCTTTACTCTTCATTTAAAAATATTTGTTCGAACTGCAATTATTCGGATTATTTCTCTGATTTTTGTATTCTGCATAAGCTATATAGATATCGCACATCCTATTGAGTATTAATTGTTACTTTTTTTATGCATATAAACTAGGACTTCACAATTCACAATTCAATTTTTAGTAGCCTTCACGATATCCAGGTCATTACCCAAGAAACGATTAGATGCATTTTGACAAAAATCTAGTGTTATAAATAGTTGATCAGATGTAGCTGAATAATAACAAAATTTACATAGATTGCTAATTACAAAAAATAAGTTGGCATTGGCAGCTGTCAATTCAGGAGAGGTATCAAGTGGCCATCTTGGTAGATTCGCAGGAACCAACTTATTAACTGGCCAAATTTCATAATTATATATTTTGTGTTTTAAACCGTTCCGGTATTTTTTTCTAATCCTTTATAGATAACCAAAAATATTCAAAAATTGCTATATAAGCTTTAAATCAAATTACACATATAAAAAAAAAGTTGGAAACAATTGCAATAATCAATATTTCAACACAGAAACAGAATTTCTAAAAATATCTAGATTACCAATAACACATGGATTTTATGCAAAAATATGTTACAAAATTTCTACAACCGAATTTTAAAAAATTTAAAATTTTGCTATTATAAACCTTATACTTTATATTTCAGGTTTACTAGACACAATAAAAAAATGTAAGAAATTTAACATTCGTATTATTTTTTAAAGAGAAAACATATTTAGATCTAAACTGGCAAAAAGAAAATATGAAAAATGTTATCGATATAAACGATTTCTTCAAATCAAATAAATATGACCATTCAACTATTTTTGTATTTGAACTATTATTAAACTGATGTAATCTACTTTCCGTTCAATTTAATAATACTTGAGTTTCAGTTAATTGAATAATAATGCTCTTAAAAATTAAAGCTCATTTATTTTTCCAAAATACATAATATCTAATTATATACGTAGAAATAGTTCAAAGGCTTATAAACTTAATAACTCACAGATATTAATGGCATTTATCTGTATTGCTAAATTCAAAAACTTATTTGTAAATAGTTGTTCGATTTCAACTTTTGAAAACGATGGCAGATTTGCCTTTCGAACGTAAAGCTTCAGATGTTTCAGCTTCGTTAGGGTCAATAAATTGGACTAGTGCCAATTTAACCTCTGGAATCTGGACTGAAGAGGTCCTATCCATTAGGGATTCAAGCGACGTAAAATACAGATATTTTCTTTTAAAACCTTTACCTTATGATCCAGCAAAATAAAAATTTCAAACAATATAAGGATATTAAAGTCTTACTGGGTTTATTAAAACTTTCGCGTTTTATGATAAGATAATGAAATAATTTATCAGATATAAGATATAAACAAGTAAAACACAATTTTACTTAAAATTCCACTATAATTGAAACTCGAAGTAACTCATTGTCATTCGACACTACACAGTAACTTTATCAAGAATGAATGACAGTATTACAAAATGTTGTTGTCGCCCTATCGGTTCTACAGACTTGGTTTTTCTTTATTTTTATGCAAGCAATAAAATTAGGTTCGGTAAATAAGGGTTATATAGGTATAATAAATGGTTTAACAAAAAAGGGGGTTTTTGAAATAGATTTAAGAAGGGTGATCTATTTAGGTCTAATAGACAATTTAGCAAAACATCTGTGTTTTTAAATTTATTAATTTCAAGGGACTCCAACAGATTTAATCTAATACCTTTATTCTCAGTGTGCAAAATTTGAAAATTATGATCGAAATTATGATTATATTCTAGTAAGTGATTTGAATAATGAGAATCTGTCTTATGATTAATGAAACTTCTAAAATGTTCTTTTATCCTTTTAGAAAAACTTCTATACCCGATTGGCCAATGTAAATTTTTGGGCAGTCATTATATGATAGTTTATATACTCCTGATTTATTTGATTTTTCTGTTTTAGTTTTGTTGTTTTTTATATATATTCCTATTGAGTTATTAGTTTTAAAGGCGACATTGATGTCAAATGATTGTTTTAGAACCTTTGCTATATAGTGGCTAATTTGACCTAGATATATAAGTAATGAGAGCTTTAAAAAGCGCATAAATTAAATCAATTTTAAAAAAAAGCTTACCGAATTAATCAAGCAAATGCTGAAAATGTTGCCCGCCAACCTCCATACAATAATCGAACATTCTGAAGAACTTATTGAACTCTAAAATACCAACAAAACGTTTTGGTCAAAAATGCAAATAAGTAAATCGATTTTATTTAAAAATGTATCGGAGTATTAAATTTAAATGATAAGGATAAATCCCTTTGACCAATTTGCTGTTTTTGTGTATTAGATGTTTTTGGCTATATAATTTTAGTGTTTATTAAAGCTTAACCATCAGGTACGCTAGTTGCTAGATAGCTGTCCTGTGACTTGTGCGTTAAAATTTCTCATTAAACTTTTTAACAATTATGGTGTACTCAATTGCAGAAAGAGTAGAAATAATCGAACTTTATTTTAAAAATTATGAATGTGGAAATCGGGTTGCGCAGATATTTAATGAACGCCATCCTGACAAGCACCTTTCTGGCAAAACTGTTCGCGAGTTAGTAGCAAAATTTCGGTAAACAGGTTCCGTAACGAATAAAAAGAAGCAAAATGAAAATCGTGTAGTAAATGAAGCTGTGGAGGTATTAGTATTGGGCCAAGTTGCCATGGATAATACACTGAGTACAAGAAAATTAGCCAATGAGACCGACGTGAGTCGTACAAATGTCCGAAGAATATTAAAAAAAAACAAGTTCCACCCGTACAAAATTCGGTTGGTACAAGAACTACACGAGGATGATTTTGATCGTCGCTTGGAATTTTGTGAACTTATTAGTGAACGAGCGGCGAATAATAACAATTTCCTATTTAATGTGTGTTTTTCGGATGAGTGTTTTCTTTAAACGGTGTAGTTAATCGGCACTTGTCGTTACTGGTCTGACAGCAACCCCAGGGTTGTTCACGAGGTGCACACACAAAAGCCTCAGAAATTGAACGTGTGGGCTGGCATTTTTGGAAATTCCATTGTGGGTCCTTTCTTTCTTCCTGGAAATTTAACAGGCGATATGTACTTGGATTTACTGGAAAATACTATAGATCCAGCCCTAACTGCCATAATAGAGAACAATCCTGGATACGTTGAAGAGGAATTGTTTTTTTCAACAAGACGGTGCACCTCCACATTACTCTCAAAATGTGCGTCATTATTTAAACAATACCTTTCCAGGTCGGTGGTTAGGTCGAAGGGGTGCAATTGAGTGGCCTCCCCGGTCACCCGACTTGACTCCTTTAGACTTTTTTTCTATGGGGACACATAAAAGGTAAAGTGTATAGCACTCCACCTGCCTCATTAGAAGACCTGCGAAGACGAATTATTGATGTTTGTCGCGAAGTGACCCCGCAAGTTCTTCAGAATGTTCGAGAACGGTTTGAAGATAATTTGTATTACTGTATGCAGTTTGGCGGGCAACATTTTCAGCATTTGTTGGACTAATTCAGTAAGTTTTTTTTTAAATTGATTTAATTTATGCGTTTTTTAAAAAATGTATTTTTCGAATTTCAATCCTTCATATTTTCTAAACGAGTTGACCGATTTTCAAAAAATAAGCAGCAACGTATAGGGAATTAATAGCACTTTTTAATAAGGTATCATTAAACCCCCATTCCCATTTGAAAAAATTTAGAGGATGGCACCCCCACTTAGGGGGTTGAAGATTTTGCAATCTTTTTTGGAACAAAAGTTGTCCCCCTTACAAACAAAATTGACGTGTTTTTGGGTTTTTTGAAAAAAAAAATCCCTACCGGTTATGCCTTGCGGTACGTTTTCGATGGCCCACCCTGTATATGGAGTTCCACCAAGTATCGGCAAGTTCAATTAAACAATTAAATAATTTATCTCTCAAATAATGTTATTTTTTGAATTTGCTTAATGCCACTAAAACGCCAGCTTTTACGGCTGCGAAGCGGAATTATCCAAGACGTTGATTAACGAAAGAGGCGGTAAAATCTAAAATCTTTCAGTTAAGATATATAATAAAAATCATATAAAAGTATCAAGCGTCAGCTTCATTCGTTCCTTTCATCGATCACAATTAGTTTTAGACGGCCAAATAAAACGAGCGCTTAGGTTTCACAATGTAATAAACCTAACGTTTCTTCTTCTTATTAAAACTTATAAGCTGGTGCATGCGACTGTTAAAAGCTTGTAAATGAAATTCCGTTCTTTCAGATAATTTAGAAAATTGTTAACAATATTATTTAATATATCTAACCGAGTTATAAAACTCTTTATTAATAGAGAATGCCACGCAAGGGTATAAGGATGGAGATTTTCATGAAGACAGCCTTATTAAATGGAATGTTTTCTTTTGTCAAGCAGTTTATCAATAAATGTAGATAATAGATTAGATAATGTTAATATTTATAAAAATAATAAATGAAAGTAACTTGTAATCGTTCTCCCTCTAAAAGGGAAAATAAATTTCACTTAACCCACATGCGTTGAGAATTAGAGAGATTAAGCTCTGCTGGAACCATTTTCGCGTTGCGGGGTCCTTTGGTATGATAGGTCTGTTGTTTCTAATCTTTGGAGTTTCCGATTAACTTCCGAATAATTCTCGCGATCGAAAGCATGACAGTGTCCTGCATGGGCTTGCAGAGGGTTTTAATCAGCCCTAATTCCTCGTTATTTCTTTGCAGGCGTTTCGACACAACTCTAATTAATGAAATTATTATTGGCACTATTCGACACGATTCAACTGTTTATTCTCACTTCCAACTCTCTGAACTTTGAAATCTTCTAAGCGAGCAAATTTTGGGTATTAGGTACTGACAGTTCCACAAAGGTTGCAACCTTAGAAGATTTACTGAAGATGATATCTCATTTATTATTCATCACCGCCTGGCCAGTTAAGATTTTACGATCACAGTAGGGTCGGAAGTAACTGTTTTTCAGAATTTTTTGAGATTCATATTTGTAATAATGATGATGAATAATCTTGACAACATTATCGTGTCTATCTTTATATTCTACCGCAGAGAAACTGCTGCAGTGACGTGTTGTATGGATTCTGTTATTTTGCGTCCATATCTACATTCATCGTTCTCGATCTTGGAATTTTTGACCATGTATTTCAGGTAGTGTCTTGTTTCTAGTTCTTGCATAACGTCGTTCAGACACCTCTCATGAAGCTAAATTTCTAGCCACGTCGGCAACTTTTCTTCCCTCGTCGATTGCTGAGGCATGAAACATTCACACCGATACCTGAGCAGGGAAGTTGATTCATCATCGGCATATATATGGAGTTCCGACTCTTGAGCTTCGGTTAAAAGGTAATTTCACAAATTAGTGATCTGCTGATCCAACTGTTTTGTGTTTGTTCTCCTACGGCGCTTTTAGGGTGGTGGTTTTGCGTTATTGTTAGTAATGTTCTTAATTTGCGCTGCAACTCTTGAATATCATTTTACTCCAGGACACAGTGCCAAGAAAATAATCAAGCTCCGAGCATGCATAACTGTTAATTGCTCTAAAAATGTTTTCTGTGTGCAGTCGCATTTTAACAGTTGTATAGCTCTCCTCTATTCAATCGTTCGTAATCGTTTTCAATTTAACATATCCTAGTCTCAGTCACTGTTGTTTGGACAACAATATGTCGAAGAGAGCAAGAGCATTTTTCTACCCTCTCAAATGCAATAATGGGCTCGCCCACGCTTACGCCCCCCACTTTTCACTTGCCGCCAGCCGCCAGCTCGAAGAAGTAATTAGTTTTATTAGTGCGTAACAAACACTCAGCCGTGATGCGTCGGTCTTGTCATGTCTTGTTGATGTTTAGCGCCAAAAAACATCTAGCCCTGTCCTAGGCAACTAATTAGTGTTTGGCTCATTTTGTTAGTCATTTTCATGTACTAGATCGGTCCAGCAGCCGCTCTCTAGCGTCTAAAAGTTCAGTTCAAGCGTTCACTTGAATAGTAGTAAAACGTGCTGTTCTCCCTCTGGCCAAAGGTCAAATTCTTTTTGGGCCAATTTCTCTTCTTGTATGCACAGATATTTGTAGAATATCTAGTGTACCTCAGTAATCTTTGTTCACACTTGGACAAATACCTCATTTAGGCGTTTTTAACGCAATTCTAAGACAATACCGAATCGTAGCGACTCTTTTGAAGAAGAAGAAACACTGTAAAATGGCGTCTGCAAATTTGCAGTAGAGAAAATCCATTCCAATTCAAGCTGATGGAATCCAGTGTGTGAAATTAAATAGGCTACTAGCCCCTGAGTACGATAATAGGAGAGAAAATCGACTATCATGGTATTTGTAGAGTGAAAGGACGTTGAAATTTTAAAGAGAAAAGTTTCATTTTAAATTAACAAATCAAGACTTTTTAGTAGATATTAATAACTAAAAAACCTTTTGTATATTATTTATTTTCTATGTGAATGAATGAATGAATGCGTGAGATTAGTGTATAAATTGTATATATCATTTACATCAAATGCAAATGTATAATTACATTATTTAAGGATTTAATAACTAACATACCTACCTGGTTTCTATTCACAGAATTTATATTTAAACCCCACCACCCTATTTTAATACAGTCCACTTCTTTAATTGCTTGTAGTTAATTATACTGCTAATTGCTACCCTCACCTTTGTGGTCAAAATAAGTTAAGAAAATTAATTTGTTTATATCGACCAACTATTAAACTCAACTTGTCCCCTATTGATAATCGAGATCAAATTTCTAAACAATTTGATTTATAAAAGCAGCTATTCATACTAAAACAAATCAAATAGATACCTGTTTCAATCGAGGATAAAATATCTAGTATTGATTATCCTAGAATCATGGCCGCTTTTAAGTAAGAAGAATTATTGAGTCTTATTATAATATTTAATCAATAAATTATTGTATAATTTGAGGTTTAAAGATGGGCAGATATGTATATAATTTATTGATGTAATCTCAGATGAAAATTATCTATGATCATCCTCGTCTCTTCCAGGTCGAAACTATAGGGGACGCTTACATGGTGGTCTCAGGTCTTCCAGAGCCAAACGGACTAAAGCACGCATACGAAATCAGCCGACTGGCTTTAGATCTCCTGGGAGCTGTCAAGCAATTCAAGATACGTCATAGACCAGATGCTCCACTACGTCTACGGATTGGCTTACACAGTGGACCAGTGGTGGCAGGAGTGGTAGGGCATAAAATGCCCCGATATTGCCTATTTGGGGACACGGTCAATACGGCATCGAGAATGGAGCAGAATGGCCAGCCCCTAAAGATACATATTAGCTCAGCTACCAAACAAATTTTGGATAAGGTTGGCCGTTTTGAGATTGAACTGCGAGGGGAGGTGGAAATGAAGGTAAGGCCACTGCATTTAATTCTAGTAGTTTTAAGCTTGATGATCGTGTGATCAAAACAGAATAATATTGCATTTTATTTAAAGCGCATTGGATACAATTTTTAATACACTTGTCAATTGAAGTGTGAAAATCAATTTATAACACCATTTTCAAAAATTTGTCTATTGAAATCTGTTCCCCAGAATTTAGTTTCTGATAAATGTAAGTAGATCAGAAGGGTTTTAAAATGAGGGTAGGAAATATGATGCTAAGCAAAGCAATGAAAAGATGTTACTAAACACCTATTTCGTTGCAAGTTATATTAATATTAAGTCTGTTGACGGGTGTCTTACTAAGCTGACTATTTATATGTACAATAAATACCGTGGCAAACTTAGGCTTTCATGAAAACTTAAATCCTTTTGCAGTACTTCGAAATTTAGAATACTATCGAATGTCTATACCGAAATAGAAGTTTTATCAAACTTATACTAAACGATTAGTTACCGGCACCTCAGCAGCTTCTACGATTGAAACTGAGAACTTGATACTAGTGTAATATTTGAAACATGAAAACATATTAATCATCTATTAAAGATGTATTATGCCGATCTGTATACTTATATTAATTTATTGACAAAAGCATTCCGGTGAAACGGTGGCTCAGAGATAGGGCGCTTGCTTAGCATGCAAGAGGTATTTTTCAATTTTATTTAGTTTTTAATATCGCTTTGTTAAAGATTTCATTTCTGTCGTGCGGTCTGAAGCACACGTCGTTTTTTATTAGGTGAACTATATTGTATCGAAAAAAATTGCTTCCCAGTCAAAGCCTCTCATGGATGCAGAATTTATTAAGAACGAAAAGACTGGTTTTCTCTAACATTTGCCTATTAGGAGTAACAGTTGCTAGAAGAATATATTATAGAAAATTTCGTGGAAACTTGGGCGTATATATCTGTTTTTTTTTATTCTGTCGCGATTGATGAATGAATGTACTGTTATCGGAAGTAATAGCACAAGTGCATCAAAATTACCGATAATTTTGCATGACAGCGTGTTGTCTAAAAACTGCATGAGTTCATTTTCATATTTTGGAGAAAGAGCCCGACACCGAAGGTGGAGGGCTCTTTTTCCAAAATATGAAAATGACCGAATGCAGTTTTTCTAAGACAACACGCTCGAATGCAAAATTATCTGGTTATATTGATGCACGAGTGTAATTCGGGGGAATATTTCCCGAATGAGGACATGGTTTTAAAAAATACATTTTTATTCTGTTTTTAATGCAAAAACGTACATGTGACTGTAAACAAAATAAAGAGACGCAAAAATACGATTTTCTTTAATCCGAAACGAGACATTTTAAATAATATATTTTGACTTTAATTTGACGTTATTTATAAACTGTTGCTGTCATCGTAAATTTACAATGAAATTCCCATAGATACGTACGATGCAATTATCGCTGTGCTCTTTCGGTCTCTGCAGTGCAATTATCGCTGTAATTTTCCGGTAATTGCACTCTTCTAATGGGATTTTTTATACATGAGGGAAATATTCACATATACAGCCCAGTTGGCAATTTTCATCAGTGATAATTTTTAAATTACTAAAGAACTAGCTGTCCTTTAGCACATGAGAGGAACTATAAAGGGAGCAGCCATTTTCAAATATGTCATGATGGTATTGAATCGGTACAATATTGACCTTACAAAACTCTCAGGCATCAGATCGGATGGAATATCAGTTATGTTTGAGCAAAATGAAGGACATGCAGCCTTAATAAACTTGGATTTAGTACAATATCAGTGTATTTTACACCAACAAAATTTACGTGCAAAATGCTAAATTTCATCATGTCCAATATTGATGCGGAGTATGGGGATATTGATGCGGAGTATGGGGATGTTGATGCGGAGTATGGGGATGTTATTTAATTCTCAGACGTTCATTGGCTCAGTGGAGGAAAAATGTTGAAGTCGGCTCGAGTTGATGTCAGTTAAGATTTTAACCATGTTGCAAAAGAAATGATAAAGATGGTGAATTTTATCACGTCTCGAGCAGTCAACCACCGAAAATTACATAATTTCATGTCCGATATTGATGCAGAATATAAGAATGTCGTTTATTTCTCAGGTGCTCGTTAGCTTAGTAGAGGAAAAATGTTGAAGCGTGTGCTGACAGGGGAGCTTTGGCTGCCTGTAAGACTCTTGCGCTGGAGAATTTGGAGGTTGTTGTGGGGAAAAGTGCGAAGAGGTAAGGTGGGCTGGATATGGACCCGATGACTCCACCTATAGTGCGGCTGTCGCGAGATTCGGATGCGGCTAATAGTCGTTATTTGCTGGCTAGGCTGAGGGACCCCTCCATATTAAAGGCTCTTCGGCTATTCCTTGCCTATATCCATGACCAGCCCTCCAGAGTTTGTTTTGAGAGGCACACCAACACTAGCATCAGATTAGCTCTTGCTACAGAGGAACTTCCTAGTGATGTGGACTCCTTACGTAAGTTGTATTATCGCTTCCACGACGCTTACGGTATTGGTTCAGCGAAGGTCGAAACGGATCTCTATGCCTTCACGTCTTTCTTTTCATGAGACTTCAACACTTTCAGAAGATTAGGGAAACACATAGCAATTATTTTTCTACTGGCTCTCCGATTAGAGGAGGACATTTTTAGGTAGATTGACGGGAACAGAGGATAAAACAAATAAAAGCTGCCAAGGTTTTGTGGATAAAATTCTGTTCTAGGCATCCTTTAATATTAATGTCTTCATCAAATTGAAAGTCCAGATACCCACATGATTCACAATATTAAAATGGAGAAATGTACGCAGCAGGTAATCTAATAGGCTATTATAGCTAATGGGAGTTAATTAAACAGCCATGGCAGTAACTGACATTTTGCGTTATACGACTCGACATCCATAAATCCATGACATACTAGCTTGAGATCAAATTAAGTGCTCCATATTTTATGCCCGGTGCATATTACATTTTCCAGTTAATATCTCTAAATGCTGGATATAAAATTTACATATATAATTCAGTAATAAATTTTCCAAAAATAATGGACACTAGAAAATAAAATGATTTCTCAGTACCAGATACCAGATTCACATGCTCCCTAAATTAATAAAAAATGATACAAATAGTATAGGCTCTATTATAAATGTAACAAATTTAAATGTCTCCTAATTCAATAAATATCCCATAATCTCGATAAACCATCAATCCGTACCAAATTCAAATGCTTCCTTAATTCATAAATATTCGTTGAAAACATAATGGAGGCTCGATTAATTTGAGGAGTTTAAGTGACCAATTGAATCCATTCAAAATTAATTTATATTCGGTAAATAAATACTGGATAAATAAAATTAAGTTCTAGCCGGTCGAGTGTTTTAATCCATGTTTATTTTTAATCTTGTCAGATGGGAATCAACTGTGAAAAGGTTTGGGTTAGTTTGGTTTGGGATAGGTTTAAATTTAGTTTAATAGTGGACATTACTACTTATGGAACATTAATATTTTTCAAGAGTGTATTACTATACACGGCAACATTTTACCTTTAGTATTTTGTAGAGCTTCGACATCTTTTTTGAGTGCATATTTTATTTAAATGCCTACACGAAATTGTACAAATTGTATATATTTTATATGGAATTAATATAATATATTTCCACTTAATCATAATGCATACAAATCTTTTTTTCTGCAATCCGCACTAATTTACGGGATATCAATTAAGGCTCTTTAATATTCGAGTTAGTCGTAATCTAGGCATCCTTTAATATAAAAATGCCTTCACCAAATTGAAAGTCCGGATATCCACATGATTCGCAATATTAAAATACAGAAATGTACACAGTACGTAATCTAATAGGCTGTTATAGCTAATTGGAGTTAATTAGGCAGCCACCACAGTAAGTGACATTTTGCGCTATACGACTCGACATCCATAAATCCATGACAAAATGGCTTTGGTTCGTACCATATATAAGCAAATGAATATTTTTACGTGATTTACATCTAATAATAAAAGGTTACGATTTATATACACTTAAACATAAAAAATTCGCACATATTAAAATTGTGATATATGCTTTTGGGGGTTTGACTATGAGATATATATTATTTTCGTTCTGACTCGAGTTCCGCTGGGACATATTGGTATTTTTTATTAAATTTCTTGATTTCTCTACCGATCGATGTCCAATTTAAGATTGAAAGGATGATTGCTCGTGCAAACGACATATCCAGTTAATCTTAAGCGTGATGTGGAATTAAAGATGTTTTCACTTCTCAGTTTCTAAAATCATTCTGTTATAGTCGACGCTCCATTATTTCCTTTATCCATCTACATCCACTAATTCCTATCCAACCTCCACATTAAAAGGTGATTTACATTTTATTTGGATACCTACGTTCGGTTATCCATGTCATATTATGAATGATTTTTAACTTTAATGTTTCCATAACGCATTGTGTAATGTTATTTTCCTGACTGATATTCGCGCCTGTGCTAGGATTGCTGCACTATATGTCAACACTGGACGACCAAACAGACTCTTATATATGCCAGATTTAGAAATGTGCATCAGCCTTCTGAATGCAGCTCAGCAGCCCATCCCAAATCTTGCTACCCTCAGAAGGAAGTATATTCACGATCACGAGAGCGGGTTCTCCTGGAGGAGGTAAAATACTCTAATCGTGAAATAAAATTCTGCCTCCTTGTAGAATCTTGATAAATGATCTACCTTAATAACACATATATAAGACATGAGTCTTTCATCGGAGTAGGAAAATCCCTCATTCGGGAGGGTTCTTTCTCTACATGAAATAAGGTTTTTGCCTCCCTGTAAAGCACTGATGAAATTCTTAGCTTTGCCTACTAATGAAAGTCTGAGTTGCTTCATCTTATTATAAAACTATCAGTTTGTGATGCGCCAAGTTAATTCAAAATTTGTAAAATTAAAATAAGTTGTAAGTTTTAGTAGTTTTAAAATAATGATCCTAATTCATGTGGTCCTAAGTGCCGCTTTCAGTGTTTGACAGAGTGGACGGTCAAAAAAGTAAATTATTCAATTTCAAACCGTCAAGCAAATAAATGGAACACATTGAAGATTTGAACATCACCATTATTTTTGATATTGTAAGTTATAGTGATATAGGTGCAATAGACATTGACGAATTCAACGATATAGCTGAAAACGATGTAAATATTTTAATGGAAATTGAATCAGAACCATTCCCTTAAGAAGAAATATAAATGGACTTAAGGATGATGTTGCAGATGACAGTGTCGTATTTTTCGAAAACTTCAGTGAAGTAAATTTAAGTGAAATAGTATTTTGCATAACTCAATGTTATGTAATTGTGGAGACATATTCTCATAGAGTGAAGAATGTATTATATTATTTCTGTTTTGCTCTACACGAATATTTTCTGCATAATCAGACATATTAATACTCATTATTAAAGGAAAATTAAATATTCACCTTATAATGTAATGTATGTAGTGTGCTCAAGATCATTATATCATATAACTAATGGGCCTTTTGAAATTCATTTAAACACTCATACTCCTATAATTACAAGATCAATCGACTTACCTGTAAGGAAGATCGATCGGAATTATACGAGCATCTCCGCCATCCCTCATTACACTTTGTAGTATACAACTTTTTCCCAATCGGTACAATTTTTAAAGAAGTTATCTAAAAACATGGTGATTCAGCCGACCCTGGCTAGCCGCTCGAGCTCATGCATCGCCTTGATGCGTCATTACAATTTTGGTTCGTGAGATTTTTGATTACATTGCATTTGGGGTGATAGGGAGAAGGTAAAGACTGGGTGGGTTTGTAATGAGGAATGGCGGAGATGCTCGGATAATTCCGATCGATCTTCCTTACAGGTAAGTCGATTGATCTTGTAATTATCCTTCGCATCTCCGCCATCCCTCATTACACTTTGTAGATGTTTAAAGTATTTGCGATCTAATCTACATTAACTGAAAACTGCGAGTTTTCTGTAGTCCTAGATTTGTAAGGCCCTTTTTATAAACTAAAATTCAAATTTATAACCATTAGATTTAATAACACACATCATGAAGGCACATATATCATGTTTAACGCTTAACTGATATTAACCTTTAACTTATTTTTAATACTATACCAATATTCTTATGTAATATGATAACAAGTTGGTAAGTAAGTTATAATTGTAGCTTAATATTTATATGATTCCTTAGAGCTTATGGTTCAATAAACAAGATGCCAATCCAGTGGGATTACCCACGCCCAGTTTTTTATAGAATTTCGAGAATACTTTTGATTTTTCTGTCGAGCCAGCTGTCTTCTGAATGGTTTGTAATGTAACTCCCATTCTTTGAGCTGCTGAAGTTGCCCCGTGTCGCATGCTGTGTGCCCCAAAGATTTCCGTGTTTATATTGCTGGCTTTTAGTATTAACTTGACCCATCTGCTAATGGTGTGACTGTTGTCTGGGTGATAGGGCTTTTTGTGAGTGAGTATTACATTTTGTTTGGTTTTGCTACTTGTGGTATCGATTGCATCTGCAAATGCAACGATCTATTAGCATATTTACACTATCTGTGAATGCCGTAATTTCTGTTTTTGAACAAAAAAATAGGTATGTTCACTAGCTGCAACTGCAATTGCAGATAGTGGAGGGTACGATCGATTGTATCTGCTAATACAACGAACTATTCACCTTTTATTGACTGGTAGCACCCTTTTTCCTTTTATGCGTTCTATGTAAGTCTCTAATAGTGTGACTATACATAGTTCAAGTTGATTAATAAAATAAGGTAATATCAAACTAGGTTGAAGCCTGTTTAAGCCACTTGCTTTTATTTTATCCGGGAATCTGATTTCAATTATGTATTCATATTTAAAAATATTGTCTATTTTTACTTCCGGGTTGTCAGTGATTTGTGTGCCGTTATTAGTATTAAGAGTGTTACTAGCTTTAAAGTTAGATTTGTAGATTTAAGAATTCGTGAGGGTACATGCTCTTTAAGCGCTGTAGAACTGGGTAGGAATCCCAAGTAATTGAGTATTTTGATTTTGGGGGTCTTATGTTAAATGTTCCATTGAGAAAGCTTTTTATAACCGCTTCGTCTTTTGTTTGAGTAGGATGACTCCGAAGACAATTGAATATTTAGGAGCTCAAGAATAAGTTTACGGTTTTATTATATATTTGCTGGCGCTTAGAAAAACAGAAATTCCCCTATTTATTGTAAATATTTCCCTATTGTTTGAGGGCGCTATCTGTCAATGAAGAAATAATCACTTTTATCGCTTCATTAGGTACGCTTTGTTATAGAATAGCTCTCCTGACAATGAGGAAGTTTCATCAATTTTTGTTTTTTTTTTTTTTTTATTACTGCTGATTTCGATAGCCCATGAAAAATAAGTAAACATATGTTTTTTCTTTTTTCCCTAAGCCGAAAAATGAGGCAGATACAACGCCTTGAGATGTGCTTATGACGTCACAATACACATGAATTGTTACGTCACACCATGCATGGTATATCTATATATACAAAACTAAAAACTGGTATAGCTCTTGTAATATTCATCTTTAGCGGAAATAAAAAAATACGTATCGATTTTTTCCTTTTTTAATTTTTTTTTTTTAATTTAATTTAATTTTTTTTTTTTTTTTTTTTTTTTACGGTTCTATAGTTTGCAATAAAAAATAATCAGTTTAATTTCTCAGGAAACTTCGTAATTTCCCTACAGCCAGAGAAATTTTCTTCCACAATGGTTGTTTCTCTCCGCAAGGAGATGTGAGTAAGTATTTTTCAGGGTAAAGATAATAGACTGTTCTGCCAGTAGGTCCCTTTTCTCTTGTATAAACCCCAAAAGTGAGCTTAGTTGAGGGGGAATAACTACGCTTTTTTTTATATAAAACCTAAGTCTTGTAATGTTTATGTAATTTTATTTATACTTTTAAGCAATTCTCTTTTGAATTACCAATAACTAGCCAATTGTCTAAGTAGAGTACAGTTTTTACACCCTTTAATTTTACATATCTTACAACTGGTTTCAGTTTTGTGAAAAGATATGGAGCTGTACATAAACCAAATGAAACACAATTAAATTGGTATAGTACGTTGCAAAAAACGAATCTTAACAACTTTTTTTTTGACTACTGTGCATAGGGATAGGGATAGGGATAGGGATTTAAGAGATCAGTTTTCCCCAAGAATGCGTATTTTGAAATTAAATTTTTTGCCGTCCTATGTAGTCTTCTACTTTGCTAACCGGAGTGGTGTCCTATTGAAAGGGATTTTATAATCCTGTACCCACTCTATTATTGAACTGTTTACCTTTTTTCTCTGCTAATTTTGAACGTATAATTCTAGTTCAGACGGTTGGCTAATTAAATTATTGAAAGGGAGGGCTAAGGCACTAATCCCACGGACTATAGTTGTTTCTGTAATTGATACAGTAGTTGTCTTGGCAGGAGTTAGTACTCTCTTCGAGATTTAATTTTGATCGTCTGAGGACATTGCAGTTGGCAGCTGGTGGATACTTCTCTATCATACTGTTTTTTTTTTTTTTTGTATCTTTAGTCCTTTTAATAAGTAATTGTCCCATCTGAACTATCTACGTATGTAGTTCTGGCCTCGCAGGTGTGATTTCGTCGTTTTTTTTTTTTATCCTACACCTACACAGCTAGGTGGTCGTTACTTTGTTCAGGACCATCTGGTGCTGCTGATGTTGGTAAGTCTTGATAGTCTTGATTTGGCTAAGTTATTTCCTCAGCTGGCGTGAGAGGATCTTCTAATGCATTTGCAAATGCAAAAGAATTTCCTTGGTTTTGCTACTTATGATATCGATTGCATCTGCAAATGCAACGATCTGTTAGCCTATTTACAGCATCTGCAAATGCTGCAATTTCTGTTTTTGAACCGAAAAATAGGTTCATGAATATGTTCACTATCTGCAACTGCAATTGCAGACAGAGGGTA
>MU182830.1:197738-232448 GCA_016904865.1 Pissodes strobi
ACTACAAAGTGTAATGAGGGATGGCGGAGATGCGAAGGATAATTATTACCATATTATATAGAATTATTCAAATATGTTTGTATTTAATTTCTAAATTACACTCTAGCTTTGCAGGTTATATAGTAGTTGTAGAACTATATCAAAATTGAATTTTCTAATCATATTAGAAATTGCAACAAAAAAACCTTATTTCAATTCGACTACAAACTGTAATACATTTAACGTCTCAAAATATTGAACATATATTGACAGCTCTTGAATGAGTCTGCCAAGTCCCAATTAATGTCAACACATTCTGGTGTGTTGTGCATACAATTTTAAAAATTACCTGAGGTTAATTGTCTAAATTGTTCTTGTAAGTTTTTCACACATTCATTCGAATCGCTATTTACTGATGCCTTCATAACTCTTATTACATAAAACTGTAAACTACTGATTGATCCTAAGTAAAAATTATCCTTATAAACACAAAATCACCTCTTATTTAAAAACTTGATGTTACGAGGAAGACATAGTTGTCATCCTCGTAACAATCGTCATCATTATTATCATCATATAGAATAATTTCCAAAATATCTCTAAGTGATTAGTTTCTTTCAGAATAATTCTTTTTTGCTCATTACGTTTTATATTAATAAACTCACAATGAGTTTTCTACACAATGGGCAAACATCGTTCTTTTTTAACCAGTCTGTTAAGTAGTCTAAACAAAATTTATGAATGCAACAATGTGGTGTTTTTCTTATTGCAATGGGTTGAAACACATAGGGCATTCTTCTATCAACAAGTATTTCTTTGACTAACTTTTTCTAAATTAACATTTTCTGAAGGGATTCTTTTGAGTACTGGATTTCTTAACCTGAGTTTCTCCATAGAGCAATAAACTTTAAATTAAAGAAATAAATGTAGAGCTGTTAGATTTATTAAACATATTTAAAAGGGGAGATGAGAAAGTCAGAGTCGGTTGAAGACGATGTAAAACAAGGTCAACATACATAAGTTATTTGTTTTATTATCAGAGAAACTCCTCATTTACTGGTGAGAGTAACTCACATCTTCATCATGAGAGAACCCTTCTCATGTTTTATGTTTGTATCTTTGAGGCAGGCAAGGATAGCAAACGTATTAGGGTTCTACAGGGGGGCATAATCCTACTTCATGTTGAGAAAGAACCCTCCTAAAAAGGGATTTTTCCTCCTCCGATGAAACACTCATGTCATATGTCGGTATCATGAGAGCTAATCCTCCCGGAGGAGGAAAAATACCTCTTCCGAGAGGACCCGTTCTCGTGGATACACTACTAGTTTAACTACCTTGAAGTTGTTGATCTTGAGTCCAATTTGGTGTGAAGCAATAATACCAGCATCTCCTTCATCTACATGATACAGCAGTTCTGTAATAAATACTATATCATCAGCAAACAGAGATATTACAGGTTTCTCAAGTTGAATATTTTTTTTAGTTTATATCAGTTCGATAGTGATGTTGGTTATGTTATTGAAATTATGCTTGCTCTGACTTTGTCGTACACGCGTTTCAGTAATGGAGTACATCGATGTACTCGGTAACCGGCAAGAGCTTTAAACATTTCTGAATTTAATATGGAATCACACGCCTTTTCATAAGCAACGAGCATCAACACAAAGGGCTTTTATAGATATTAATTGTATCTTTCAACGAGAACTTTTAACACTTACAAGTTAACATTCACCTTCATAACGTACTGAGTTATGACCTGTGTAAATAGTTTTGTACATAATATTATGTAATAAATAGACGTCTTTTGTGCATAATAATGGCACTATTGCTCATATTAGGAGATGTTGCGTCCATCAAACCTTTTCTAAAAGGTTTAATTGCTTCAAATAATTCATCCCACCTACCTTGTTAACTTCTATCTCGATATGGTCTTTGGCCGATAATCAGTTATTTTCCATGCCTAAAATCGATTTGGAGACTTCATCTGTACTTAATTCAAGAAATTTCCTTTACTAAGTTGTTCTCGGCAACCGTAAAAATATCCCTGCTTTTAATATACTCTCTTTGTTTCCGCTCCTTTACAAATTTTACTTTTGCTAATAGAGTTTATAGTGTTTTTTACATATATCTTCGTGTGCCTACTTCATTCCTACTCGATTTTGAGACATTTCTATTCAATCACTTCCAAATTTGATTCGTTGGATCTTTCTACTATAATTCTCTTTTTATTTTCACGCACTGTCTTGTCTGGTGACACTAACAATAGATTAGAAGGTTTACTCTAAGCCTCGCTCCCAGTATTTCCCTCCTTGCCCCGTCGCGGAACCTGATGAAATGCTGGTTAACCGCTCAAGCCTCGTGCCACGTTTCACCCCGTCTGGTCTAAAATCTGGCGTCTCGCCTTTGTAAGTGCTACATCAAAAGTGCCGACTGAGAGTGAACCTTCTAGTCTCTTGTTAATGTTCGGTGCCTTTTTTAACGCTATGCATTGTCGGAGCTTACTCAAAATTGTTTCGCTTTCTTCTTACCGCTATTTTGACTTTTGTCTGCGATATTTTTCTGCTTTGCAAGGTTAGGCAATTTTGTCGGTTTTCTACAAGCAAATGACTACGATACAACTCAGTTCTCTTTGCGGAAATCTTTCATGGCTCTGATATTTAACATTATATTATAAAATACAGGAAAGAATAATTTCGCTTTTAAACAGAAACAATGTTTACCTTTACAACAGTTTGGGTTTTAAAAGAAAACTTATGCTAATGATGCTGTATTGCCACTGCTGGAAGATCTCTGTGAAAATTTGAATGACGGTCAAGTGGCAGTGGCGGTATTCTGTGATCTTGCAAAAGCATTGACTGTATAGCTGTTTTGCGGGTAAAACCCTTTTAAATGAGTTAGCAATATAAAATAAATAAGATGTTACCTACTCTTAAGGATGCGGCCAGCGCAACATGTGCTCCGACTGCTCGTCGGCGTGGGTGTGAGTCAATTATTTTGTTTTGACCAGGGCGCCACTAGTTTCAATTAACTAAACCGCAGACCCAAATTAGGAGGTTCTCGGTCTTGAGAATCCTTAATGGCGACTCAAAATCAAACGGCTATCAATTACACTGGTTTGGTTGAGGTATCTCAGAACAAATAAAAGACGGCAACGTTTGTGCAGGTTTAAGCTTATTAGGTTAGGTTTGACGTTCAAGTGTTGTGTTTAAAATTAAAAAAAATAAAATCAATTGAAAACAAATAATACCCTGATATATGCTCACAAATTTAGAACTTGGTCATATTGGAAGTAACAATCTAACATAACAAATGATTACGAAATATCCAAAATCATTTTCAACGAATTAATAATAAACGCAATATGCATAAGGTACCTATCGTCACATCATACTAGTAACTAAAAGCTATCAGTATAATATCTATTGCTACTAAACCTTGTGCGCGTCTACCATGGTATACGTGTCCGCAGTTGTACACACATAAATCTTAGCGGATCAGTTATGAAATACCATCACGTAAAATATTTATAACCAGATAGTTAATCAGTCAGAACGACAATGTTTATCATTTACCACGATATATATTAAAAGGGAAAAATAATAAAGATATAATATGCCGGTTCCAGGTCCAAGTTATCCTATTTTCGATGATATTGCATGATTAACAAGTACATGAATTAATAACTTTTGAACATGATTCAAAAATAACGCTTTCTATATATTATGTAATATTGCCAATTCATTTAAAAGGGTTTTACGCGCAACACTTTGGCGCTCAACGTGAAGCCCGATCGATACTATCAAACAGCCCGAGAAAATCAAGTTACGTATATGACTACAGAACACTCAATTATCCCTGGAACCACCCGATAAAAGGCTAGGGTCATGCGACAATCATGCAGGTGTCAAAACGGATAAGTAGTATTATATTTAGCTTGATGGACTAGCATAAAATATGTAGGTGTAGGAAATAACTGAATTTATTTGACATCTGCCTGTTACGTGTTTTCATACTAAATTGACATGTAACATAGCTTACAGATTATTGTTGAACAAACTCAACCTCAATAGTTTTAGAGGGATTTTCCTCAAGTGGTTTGGGTCTTTGATTGCCCTCAAGCAGTATTTTAAAATAATAGGATATCAGAAACCTCATTCACTGAGAATAATGTGCCACAGGGGTGAGCGCTTGGACATGTTCTATTTCTTATATACAGAAATAACCTAGTTGCTTTGAGGGTTACTGGCAAATTGACTCTCTTTGCTGATAACACATCCATTATGTGGCGTGCGCATGCTGCTAATACGTTGAGATATTTGATTAATGCTGATTTGGCTCAGGTAAGAGAGCGGTGTGGCTCCAACAAACTGTCTTTTAACGTCTCAAAGACTAATGTTGTATAATTTAAGTGTGTTTTAAGTAATATAATACTAGTGAACTTTCAGTCATGTACTAAGTTTTTGGGACTGCAGATCGATGAAAAATTGAGGATTAAGGGTCATAATTTGGTGGTGTCGAGGAGGATTTCATCTGGGTGTTAGGTCCTCAGAATTCTTCTTCGTTACCTTGACCGTAGCAACATCATAGTGTCCCATCTCAGATATGGTATTGTATATTACGGTAGCTAATTTATTTAATCTTTTGTTTATTATTGAGCTCTAAGGCCTATGTATGGGCTTGGATAAAGGGCTCAAGAAATATATGCTTTCCAGGGCGAATTGTCGAATTTATTGAGAAGGTAGTTGAATTAATATTTTTTTAGTAATAACACACACTTATTTTGTCATTTATAAAATATGTTTTTTTGCAGACGTATACGTTTCCTTTTAGAATTATTAATGATAAGTAGAAAGAATTATATGTTTCAATATACCGGACAGAAAAACATAGAAATTTAAATGTATCCTATTAACCATCTGCTGAAATTCATGTATCATAAGATAAATGTATTTGTGGTAAAATACAATTTGCCTTTTTTGTTGACAGATTTTATTTCACATTTTTATACGTTGAATCAAAAGTTTAACAAACTGGAGAGGTATGTTTTATGTTTCAAACAAAAGAAACACACTATAACGTTATACAATGGTTTTTTGAAATAGAATATTCCATACAATTTCAAAATATATTTATTTGTGCATCGAAACGCAGATGTATCCATTGTCAAATTTTAATTTATTACCTAGAAACGTTATTTATTCAAAAATATGGAACTAGCAAATAATTGATTTTATTTGCTCTGCAGCTTTAATAGAATTTTCATTCTTTCCATATTGAAATGCATGAGAAAACTTTTAATCCGTAATCTGTAAAACATACATCCTGAACTTTTCCATTAATAAATAATTAAAATGTTCTATTATTTTAAATCTCTCAATATTCTTTTTCGTTCAAAAGTATGAAATAAATAATCTCACAACAGTTTTGGGCTTTAACCCATCATTATCTATGCTATGAATCGGTGGTGTAAGTGCATACAGATACTAACTAGTCTTCAATATTGTATTGTTTAACTTTTCTATATTACAGTTAATACAATTATTTTGTCTATTTTACATATTTCAATGAACTAAAACATCAAAGCTAAAATAGAATTAATTATGTGATGGAAAATAATTTAGTAAAATTGTGTGCGTAAATGGTACTCATCAAAATAGGAAAAACGTTCTATAAGCATAAACCTAAAGAGGGCAAACGAGGCGCGTTTAATTCAAATTGCACAAGAGAATAAATTTAATTAAATAGACATGTTTATTTTAATTGATATGCAAAATAGTAGGTAGCCTGAAGCTTCATGACAATGTTTAAAAGGAACATATACACACATTTTATGAATGTTATTAGAATTAAATAATACTCAAACAATGTGTTTTATCATTGCAATAAATCACAACTTTTTCTGTACAACTAATTCTAAAATTGGGATGCACACAGTAGCATAAGCCTCTGGATGAGATGGATTATGAAGGCAAAGTAGATGGTAATCTTTTTGTTATAGTCACCTGGCCACCTAGGTTTCTCTACACTCCAGTACTATTAGATGTCATCTCATGTTTTCCTACTGTAGACTCAGTGTTGAGACATAATTATTTTTATTTGTTAATGTCAAATATTTCGATCATAAACCCAAGATAATATAAAAGTGCAGAATAAGCTATATATTCTTATAAACTAAAATAAATATTAACATACATTAAAATATAAAGAGAAAGAAAACATATTATTAAAAATAAATCTGCGGTCGTTAATTGTTATTTAATTTACAAAAAAAAAAACTAAATAAGATCGTCAGGGTGTATAGGTAGGTATATTTATATTTATTCCCAAGTAATGGTGCTGCGTAAAGGTGCAGAATAGAAGATTGAAAGTTTCAACATGCAATGGGTTTATTTTAATCTGCAGCTGATAAGACCCTCGAATTTGTCCTGTGACGCCACCAGAAGACATGAAGTGCCAGGGACATCAAAACACGAAAAAAACAGTGCGAGGCAGTTAAGGAGTTCATTAGGATTGCAAGTTGTTAGCTAAAATTTTCGAGAAGAAAATAATTAAAAAGGGAAGTAGAAATAACTAGTCTATTGCACTGGAAGCTGAAAAAACACGCTGAAGAGCATTCATTAATTTCAACATAGATATATATTTACTAATGGATTACCAACTTGAAATGCAATTATATTATATAAAAATCAGGTAATGAATGAGTTATTTGAAATAATTCCAAAATCGATATGAGATATATATTTTAATCAACATAAGAAACAATATAAGACAAAGATAAAGCTAAATTCAGCACAAAAAAAAACAAAGGCAAATACTAAACCCAAGATCTTGTTTCTGCCAAGGTCTAACATTGTCTTAAGAAGACCGAACTCTTTAAATATTAAAGGAATTCAAATTCAATGATTCAAATACATAAGGTTAAAGAATAATCAATTAAAATGACCTCTAACAAGGTCAGAGAACACAAACGATAAATAACAATACTGGATGAAGTTATCGAACACCTCAATTATTAAATTCTCATAATTGCTTTCCTAACAAAAATCCAAGTACAACCTATGGGCAAAATAGAAATTCAATAACCGTCGCTCTTTTGTAGGAATAAGTATCTTTCTCTTCCTTCACGAAGCCCCAAGGCTATACCTATAATTCCCTATGCCCGAGAGGCAAAGGTACTCCTAGGCTATATATAAGGCCACATGGGTATATGCAAAAGACAATATGTACATGATATTATACATAATGCTATTGCTTGATCCACTATAACTACCAGAGAACATGGGTATATAAAAAAGTTACCAGGTGTACGATTTAATAGGCCATGCTCACCAAGATTAGGAGGAAAAATATTTGAGCTGCAAAAATGGCCAGTTCGAATTATACAAAAAACTGCCCATAATGTCTTGCTCAAATCGTAAACTTATTTGAATTATCCTTCTCCTTACAGTATGATGCTTCTAAATAAAAATGATAAAACAAAAACTAAAGCTTAAAAACACATTGACGGTAACTTCTCAAAATGCCTCTCCCTGCAACCACAGAAACCAAGACAAAAACCAAATCTCCTGCCTTTCTTAATTTTCAGATCAAAGTGTGGTATCTCAACAATATTCAGTAGCACACAAATCAAATAGTTTTTTTTTGCTTTTTTTTATAGCAATAACACACACAAACACTAAAATGATACCCTATGGCACTCGCAAGATTGTAATTTGGAAGAAACAGATGTTCTGGGACAGAGTTCCACAGCGATGCAGTGCGCCAGACAAAGGAGTCCTTGTAAACTGATTTTCTAGGTGTTTCTAGTTGGTCAACGAACGGATGCGCTCTTGTCGTCTTTCGTGACTATCTGACAGGCGTTGCTGGGGGGATGAGGCGATAAAAATCCTAGTAACAGTAGTATATCTCGGCCACATGTCTGCAGTACTCCAGACCATCCAGATCCCGGGTCAACTCCGGGTCGCCGACGAGACGCACAACTCTCATCTGAATTGAATCCAGCAGCTTTAGGGTGTGCTTCGGTGCGGACCCCAAATGTGTGAGCAATATTCTAAGCACATTCTTATTTGCGCTTTGCAGATCAAGAACAGCTGCTGCGGTGTGTACAGTTTTTCTTGCGAAATAGCGCACCAAACTTCTGCGAGGCTGATTTTGCGATGTTAGCAACGTAGCCATGCCAGTACATATTGCTGTTGACCGAGACACGCAGTAGTCCGATTGGCGAGGATTTAGGAATGGTCGAGCCTGCCATAATTGCTGCATTGAACTGGACCAAATTTATGTCACCCCAAGTTAGAACCCTCTCCAGATCTTGATTAATTGCTCCTGTCTGCGGTGGTATGTCTCAATCGCTGGTAAAGATTTTTCCGATCTAAATTGAGAGACAAGCGTACTATCACCTGCAAAACTGTAAACAGGATTATTGGTCATTAATATACATGAAGAACAGAGTTGGTGAAAGTATTGCGTTCTGAGGCACTCCCGCGTTAATAGTGAATGTGTCTGAGATGTGTTCATCAGCTGCAACGTGCAGAGATCGGTTCTTAAGGAAACTGGCAAGCCAGCTGCAGAGAGAGGCTGGCAGTCCGAAGGACGGCAGTTTGTTGAGCAATTTGTCCATATATGAGTAACATAGGCCAATGTATCCCCTGTCGATCTCTCTTTGCGAAAGCCATATTGATTATCGCTTATTAATCTGTTGGTTTCAAGGTACTTGAGTAGTTGCTGATTGACTACAGGTTCGATGACTTTGGAGATTATTGGAAGCAAGACAGTTATTCCTTTCCTACGACGGAGTGTTTTGTGGATTTAAATCATGTACACTTGCATATTCAAATTAATTGAGATATTAAAACCAGTGTTTCTACTGCTGTGTTTGCATAAAAATGATCATAATCTTAATCTTTGTTTTAAAAAAATTAAATAATTAACAAATAATATATTTAAAGGAAACGAAGCAAGCCTAATAGGCACTGACATCAATTATTTGTGCATAAAGCTAAAAGACAGCAGCACGCTTGAAATTCCATAGTACAACGGGTACTGTAGTTGTGACGATCTATTAGAGTTTCCTAGAGAGTAAGTAACCTTGAGTTCTCGATACTGTCGTTACCGGCTCTGTTCGAATAGTAAGTTGAAGCTAGGTGTAGGATAACAGTTGTTAATTCTATAGTATAAGACGGAAATAATAGTCAGTGACGTCAGTCACTAGTTCGAAAACAGACCAACGTGAGCGGCTTAAAGTAATATTTAATATTTAACAATAAATCTGGTATGAAATGCTCGCAAAATGCCGCTTGTTCTAAATGCGGACACAGCGTTCCGGCACAAAACGTGCACCGCTGCCAAATTCATTGTGGCCCGTATACGCGCGTTACGCGGAGCATTTGAAGCAGCTGTATTTTAACAGAGGTTCGCGATCGACGGACGTAAATGTACTGATATTTTACGACCGTCGGGCGGAGGTCGCAACGTTGCAACAGTAAACGAGCATGTACCTTGTGATAGATCTGTTGCATAGTCGCGCTTGCGGGTTTAGGTTATCGTTTTGTTTTAACATTGAAAATGTTTCTGTTTTCCTAAATAGGGCCTCAAATTGTGTAAAAGTGCATGCTACATTTGCCACACATAACGTCGTACGCGTGAGAGATCGTGTTAGCTGGTTTATTTAAACTTAAATTGATTATAACGTATCGGAATCAGTTCTAATGACTAAAATAAATTGGAACTAACTGAAACTAACCGAAAGATGATTGAACGACTATCCAAAACTAACCAAAAGCACCAAAACGGACTAAAACGTATCGAAATAGATTAAAAATATTGAAGTAAGTTAAAACTAACCCAAATTAACCGAATTTTGGTGACTAACCAAAACTAACCAAAAACATTAAAATTGCTTACAACGTATCGGAACCGGTTCAAATGACTAAAATAAATTGGAACTAACTGGAAGTAACCGAAAGATGATTGAATGACTATCCAAAAATAACTAAAAGCACCAAAACGGGCTAAAACATATCGAAATAGATTAAAAAGATTGAAGTAAGTTGAAACTTACCCAAATTAACCGAATTTAGGTGACTAACCAAAACTAACCAAAAGCATTAAAATTGCTTATAACATATCGGAAGGTGATTGAATGTCACATCAAAACTAACCAAAAGTAACTAAGAGCACCAAAACGGGTAAAACATATCGAAATAGATTAAAAATATTGAAGTAAGTTAAAACTAACCCAAATTAACCGAATTTTGGCGACTAACTAAAACTAACCAAAACATTAAAATTGCTTATAACGTACCGGAACCGCTTCAAATGACTAAGATATATTAAAACTACAAAGACTTGACTGAACGACTAAACAATAGTAACTAAAAGCATCAAAACGGGCTAAAACGCATCGAAATAGATTTAAAGTATTGAAATAAGTTAAAACTAACTTAAATTAACCGAATTTTGGTGACTAACCAAAAACCCTAAAATTGGTTATAGTGTAACGGAACTGGTCCAAATGATTAAAATAAATTAAAATTTACTGAAATTAACCGAAAGTTGATTGAGCGACTAACCAAAATGGATCAAAAGTAACCAAAGGCATCAAAAGGGGCTAAAATAAGTTGAAACCAACAATTAACCGAATTTTGGCGACTAACTAAAGTTGACCAAAAACATCAAAATTGGAGATGACGTATCGGATCCGGTTCAAATGACTAGAATAAATTAAAACTAACTAAACTTAACCAAAAGATGTTTAATCAAAACTAATCAAGAGTAACCAAAAAAGGCTAAGACATATCGGAACAGATTAAGAATAAAATAAGTAACTAACCCAAATTAACCGAATTTTTGCGACGACCTAAATTATTAACCAAAAACGTTTAAATTGTTTTAACGTAAAGGAACCGGTTTAAATGACTCAAATAAATTGGAACTTACTGAAACTAACCAAAAATTGATTAAATAACCAACCAAAGCAAACCAAAAGTAACTAAAAGCACCAAAACGGGCTAACACGTATCGAATAAATTAAAAATATTGAAGTATTCAAAAATTGGTTATAACGTTTTGGAACCGGTTCAAATAACTAAAATAAATTAAAACTAACTGAAATTAGCCGAAAGTTGAGTGAACGGCTAACCAAAAGTAACCAAAAGCACCAAACTGGGCTAAAACATATCAGAACAGATTAAAAATGTTAAGGTAAGGTGAAACGAACTTAAATTAACCGAATTTTGCCGACTAACTAAAATTGACCATAACGTATCGGAACCGGTTCAAATTACTAAAATAATTTAAAACTCACTAAAGCTAACCGAAAGCTGATTGAATGACTAACCTAAAGTAATGACAAGTAACCAAAAGCACCAAAACGGGCTAAACCGTATCGGAATAGATTGCAAAAACTAAAGTAAGGTAAAACTAACCAAAACAAACCGAATTTTTGCGGTTAACCAAAACTAACCAAAAAGATTAAATTTGATTATAACGTATCGGAGTCAGTTAGTCGAGACACTGATGTGTAAACATATCCTATAACGACATCGGTTGTAAAAAAATGACAGCAGCACGTTGTGTTCCCAAGCGGTCACCCATCCAAGTACTAACCCTGCCCGACGTTTCTTAACTTCAGTGATCGGACGAGAACTGGCATTTTCAACATGCTATGGCCGTCGCCTGTACGTTTTAGCTTGGTCATAGAATAAAAATTAGGTTTAATAACCAAGTTTAAAATAATAAAAAATCAACGCGAACGAAGCCCCGGGTAAAAGCTAAAAGTGTCCTATGTTCTTTACTATACTCTTGAAAATATCTGTACAAAATTTCATGATCGAAACATTTTATGCGTTAAATCGTAAGAAACAAACAAACAAACACATTCGCATCTATAATATTAGTAAGGATTATTTAATAATACTTACTGGCAGCTTCGGAGTGGATTAATTCACTGCACAAATTCGGCACGATAATCTAATGCCATCAGGAATAACATCAACATATGGACACAGCTTATTTACCTAGTAATCTTGGGCCGACATCCTTAGATTTGGGAAAGTCAATAACCAAATTTTGCAAATTTTAGAAGAGGGCTATGACTCAATATTGTTTTAAACGTCTGGGCATCTAAATAATACTTTTGACAGTTCGTTTAATTTAAAATAATAATATGCTCTTTTATCATCTAAAATCCGTTTAAAAACGATTTTAAATGACAAAATTGTATAAAAACCCGAAAATTCGTTCTTTTTTAAGACGATAGCCGTGGCTTCTGACGAATTTGTCGTGGATTTTGAAGCGAAAATTCATTAAAAATAAGCAGTGCTATGGATCCAAATACACTGCGAATATAATAATTAATAATTAATACTTTTGACTGTTAGTTTAATTTAAAACATGCTTTTTTATCATCTAAAATCCATTTAAAATGATTTTAAATGGCAAAATTGTATGTAATACCGCCCTAGCGGCTAGAATCGGTTTACACATTTTCGTCCCATTTGCCGAGATTTACCCTCATACCGCCGCGTAAGATGTTTACACATCAATAAGTTGGAACTAACGTTTGAACGACTAACCAAAAGTGAGTGGAAATAGCCAAAACGAGCTAAACAAAATCAGAATAGGTTAAATATATTACAGTAATGTTTTGGCTATAGTCAAAAGCGGTCTTATCGTGCGGGTCCAAAGGTCACATTTTTCATTAAATGTCATTACTTTGACAGATTTTACACGCAAAATCTGCCACGAATGAAGTTTTTACTATAATTATATTATATTAATAGATTGTCCTATCTAAAAGTGAAGGGTAATTTTTTCGGTTTTCATATCTGCACATTTTTGATGTGTAAACATCTTACGCGGCGGTATGAGGGTAAATCTCGGCAAATGGGACGGAAATGTGTAAACCGATTGTGACATTATAAGCCGTCGCATTGAGGAGAAAGCTAATCCAGGACGTCCGTGAAGGATTTTAAGACAATTTTGCCATTTAAAATCGGTTTTAAACGGATTTTAGACGATATAAAAGCATATTTTAAATTAAACGAATCGTCAAAAGTATTATTCAGATGCCCAGACTTTTAAAACAATATTCAGTCATGGCCCTCTTCTATAATTTTCCTTCTATAAGTTTGCTTTTTTTTAATGAATTTTCGCTTCAAAATCCACGACAAATTCTTCCGAAGCCACGGCTATCGTCCTAAAAAAGTCCGAATTTTCGGATTTTTATACAATTATGTCATTTAAAATCGTTTTTAAACGGATTTTAGATGATAAAAAAGCATATTATTATTTTACATTAAACGAACTGTCAAAAGTATTATTCAGATGTCCAGACGTTTAAAACAATATTGAGTCATAGCCCTCTTCTAAAATTTGCAAAATTTGAGATAGACCCCGACAACTTGGTTTTAAGTGTATTCGACCTTGAATGACATTGGCCTAATTTCACCTTGAATGTCCTTGACATTATACCTTGAATGTCCTTGAGTTTTTGTTGAAGGTCGCGCATATGACCTTGGAATTGCTAAAAGCGTGTATGACCTTGAAGGTCCTTGGGACTGTTTTGTGGTGTCTTTTACCTTGAATGACATTGAGGTAATTTGATCTTGAATGCCCTTGAGTTTTTGATGTGTAAACATCTTACGCGGCGGTATGAGGGTAAATCTCGGCAAATGGAACGGAAACCGATTCTAGCCGCTAGGACAGTACTATATACAATTTTGTCATTTAAAATCGTTTCAAACGGATTTTAGACGATAAAAAAGCATATTTAAAATTAAACGAACCGTCAAAAGTATCATTTTTATTATATTATATTCGCAGTGTATTTGGATCCATATCACAGCTTATTTTTAATAGACGGTTGAATTTAAATTGATTTTCGCTTCAAAATCCACGACAAATTCGTCCGAAGCCACGGCTATCGTACTAAAAAAGTCCGAATTTTCGGATTTTTATACAATTTTGCCATTTAAAATCGTTTTTAAACGGATTTTAGACGGTAAAAAAGCATATTATTATTTTAAATTATACGAACTGTCAAAAGTATTATTCAGATGCCCAGACGTTTAAAACAGTAAAATTTGAAAAAGCTGGTTATTGACTGTCCCAAATCAAAGGATGTCGGCCCAAGATTATAAGGTAAATATGCTGTGTCCATATGTTGATGTTATTCCTGGTGGCATCAGATTTTCGTGTCGAATTTGTGCAGTGAATTAATCCGCTCCGAAGCTGCCAATGCGTATTATTAAAGAATCCTAACTAATAATATAAATGCGAATGTTTTTGTTTTTATTCTATGAACATGCTAAAATGTACAGGTAAGGGCCATAGCACGTTGAAAATGCCAGTTCTCGTCCGATCACTGAAGTTAAGCAGCGTCGGGCGTGATTAGTACTTGGATGAGTTACCGCTTGGGAACATAACTTGCTGCTGTCATTTTTTTACAACCGATGTCGTTATAGGATATGTTTACACATTAGTCTCGAGTACTAGCAGACTCGCTTAATTTTTTTTTATCTTTTTTTGTTTTAATTATGATAATGTTTAATATTATTGCTAAAAATGCATTTCTTTAATTATATACCTATATTATAAACACTCGTTGGTTTGTATTTTTACTTTTTTAAACTCTGCTTTTGGAAACTAAATGAATTTCAACGCAAATCACATTTTTGCGTTTTTATTCATCATTTTCAATTCAACAAAAAATGTGGGATTTGGATACTACGGTCGAAGTTATAGTTGAACCTCTTATTATCACTGTTGGTTCCGAAAGTAGTGATTCTGAATCAAATTCTGATCAAACCTCCGATAACGAGTAGTAAACTTAAAATTTTATTGATTTTTGATGTAAACTTTCGATGCAACTTTCAATATGGTATTTTATGATAAGAAAAACACCTTATCATCCAGCCTTAATGAAGACATGGTACTATTTGTTTGTAGTGTAGTACAATTTTGTTGCTTATTACTAGACTTAGGAATAATTTTAAATGTACGTTTTTTTGCATATTTTAGACTAAAATCATGCATATTTATATGCATAAACTTTATTCTTTTAAGTGGATATTTGCCTAAGTCTACTTATTACTATTCCATTATATAGTTATTATAACATATTAATTTACAAAGCAATTGTATCCGCCACTGGAATTTCCTTCTCTCTTCGCTTACCCCTCGAGGCGCGCCTTAAAACTAAAAATGAGTCACTGACTATTATTTCCGACTTGAACTATAGTAGACATAAGCATAAATGAACTCTGAACAAAAGTCATGATGCGGAATTATAAATACATAAATAAACAGATGAGTAGTCATAATCCTCGGTCTACTACGCTGGAAAATACCAAAATACGCAGAAATACGAAATAACTTTAATTCAAATATTTTCCCTTTGCCAATTTTAGCAGAAAAATAAATACGTATAGGTTTAAGAATAACTAACTAAATTCGCCTTTAACAAATTCGTATAAAATAAACGATGCTATACTGTCTTCTATACTTGTCAAGTACTTAAAATACTAGCAAAGACAGTTCGCTCTATTAGTTGGATTCCGCAATTACAAAAATAAATTAAATAACTGCCCCTCCTCTATAGGAATAAGGGCCTTTTTCGTTTTTCTGCGAAACCTCAAGTCAAACTAAAGGCAATTCTATCAGTCCAATAGACAAACTACGCATCATTCATGTAAGATACAATCTGCATAGGGAAGAGATAGTAGCTAGAAGATATGATAGACAATGGACAATGCTTGTCTGTCTAATGGCCTAAGCATCAATTTATGAAACATGCTTTAAGAGATAAAATAGGACTATAGCCAGATAAGTTTAGATTAAATACAATTTCACGTGTGAAGTAGTTTGTTCTAATTTAAAAAAATATCCTTTGAAACCACGCGCGAATTTTAAGCTCAGTTATGTTATCCTTCCCTACACTATATCAAATATGTATAGAAAAGAATAAAATAGAACCAAATTTGAAAAATAACAAAAATAAAGAGAGCGTACCTCGGAACGCCTTCCGTGATCACGGCTAAAAAATAGTATCTCCACCATGTATTACCTTCCAAATTCCCTGGTTAATGCTGAATTCGCCAAAAAATGCATTGCCGCACACTATCACATAGTCTTACTTTTCGCCACGAAGAGGTGCTGCCGAATTAAATAATGCAAAATTGCATATTGAAATTAATTGACAGATTAGAATAAGTTTCTCTACTGCCGTGTTTGCATTAAAATCATCCTAATATTAATTTGTGTTTTATGATATATTTAAGAGAAAAACTAATTTCCAGGGAACCTGGTGGATACCGACATTTATTTTTATTGATATTTTTATTCTGTTTGAATTTCGACCTGGTTACCAGGCCGGTTCAAATAATAATTTAAAAATACCTTTGGGATGAAAATACATTATTTATGACAAGAAGACATATAAGCGAATTCGGAACAAAAATCATGTTACGGAATTATTAAAATGACCGTGACAATATGATGTTGCAAATGATATGAAGAATGTAAGAAATTCGTTTGCGCCCTCTTTATCAAAAAACTGCGAAGAAAGTTTAGTTTTTGTGTTCCATTAACGGATAAGTTGTTATTTTATATTTGTCGGAATTTCAGCCGGCATAATGGAACTATGAAAAAGGAATCCAGTATCCAGCTTTGATTGCCGCGCCACGTGTGTTCTTCTTTCCTTCTTGAATTCAATGACACTAGAAGTAAATTTACATTAGCTAGTTAAAGTTAACTCAAAAATAAAATTCCTTTATAAATCGGATAACTTTGTCTCTGGCTGTTATTGCATTAAAATGGCGGTCCTGCAGATTATTAATCAACGTATTTAAGTGTTCATACCAGCATGAAGCAGCTCGCCCCAAAAGCCGTGAGGAATTGTATATTTCAATTTTTGGTCTTGCAAATATATCAATTAATATTCTACCATAATTGGAAAACTCTTTTCGATTTATTGCCCGTAGAGAGTCATCTGACTTTGACCTGATAAAGAAGACTTTCATATAAGCAACCAATGTATTCGGAAAATTTTCCAAAAAAAGAATTTGTCGCCTTAATCGCATGTAGGTATACGCAATTTACTTCACCTGGTTGCAGCACGATGTAGCATTATTTGGAATCGTTTATTATAATTTGATAATGGGTTCAGTCATTATCATACCTACTGGTACTGTAGTATCACGTACTTTCGGGATGGTTTTATGGCTATCATACTTTGTTATTGACAGTTATGCGTACAGATTTATATTGATCGTTGTTTACAGTTCTATTAACCATGAACACTCTTCCTATTAATTAAGATAATTCCATCTCGATAGTCTATGCACAATGAGATGACTCGGATATTTTGAATATACAGAATATGATATCTCAATTTAATTGCGGCTATAAGTCCGAAACGATCTGCTTCTAGGCAGTCAATTGCCTCTGCTTATTGTTCCGTGGCTTCACTGGGATTCACTGCTTTTATAGAGTCTAGTTACTTTCAGAGGGAAGGATATCTACATTTGCTCGGACAACAGAGCTGCTCTGTCGGCTCCTGGATCTGATAGAGTTTATTCTTTGTTGATGACTGAGCATCCCTATACTCAGAGGGAATTAGGGCATAGAGTCAGTCTTGTATGGGTTTTGGCTTATCTTTTGGCACGACAGGATTTTGCAAGGCATCCAATGGGTACTGAGCCTGTAGTAGGTGTATCCTAAAGTACGGTCGCTGCTATCCTAGGAGCGCAGTGAATGAGCAAGTCTAAGATATATTTTGGGAGGCCCAGTGCCTTGTAGGGTGAAGGCTTTCCTGACTCTAAAGAAACTCTAATGAGACCTGTGATAGGGTTCATCACAGGTCATTGCCGCTTGTACCTGCTGCTTATCGTAGAGGATCCGGAATGCAGATGGTGCTTAGAGGATAGGGAAAAATCCACTCATGCACTTGTCGACCATCCAGCATTGGCTAGGGTAAGAGTGGTGCACTTCAGAAGCTGCGTGCGGAATCCGAACAACATTAGAATGATTTATCCGAGGAAGCTATGTGCCCTCGCTAGGAAGGATGAGTTACAGGGCTGAATTGGTATGTGAGTGGGCGCAAAATGGGCTTAAACTGGTGGCCTACGTGCATAGGGATCTTCCGCCCACGCGTTTGTAAAAAAAATCGTTCATTAATTCATTCAAAGTCTAATTGAAATAACAAGATTGTAATTTCGAAGGTATCAAGTAGCCACGCAGAGATAAAAAATAATTAGCACATGCTGACGAGATAATAGTGAAAAGTTCTGGAAATACGAAGAACAAACATACACAATTTTGATGACAGATGGCGCCAACATAATTCTAAATTTTTATTGTGGTAATTACTACTTGATGTAATGTTCGGTAATATTTTTCAGGAATATGTGCATTTTCTAACATGGTAATTATCTTGAAATGAGGACGAGTGAGTTTAACAAATAAGATTCTTCCCAAATGGGTTGTACCCTAAAAAATAGGAACCACTGTTCTAGACTATGGTCAAAGATTTTAGTATCATCTGCATATCAAATGCTGTTAATATTATCCCTTTAAATAAGTATTTTTTTAGCCAGTGCAGGCCCCCTGAAATATTTTTCAAAGTATTTAATACCCAAGCGAATACAACCTTGTGTTCCTATTTTGTAATACCTGTATAATACAAAAGTAACATACAAAAGATTAGCAACAAAGTGAGTTTGATTTTGCTTATGATCTCCAAGATTTTAAGAGACACTTTATCTGTAAGTTTAACTACACATTTCCCAAAAATTGAGTATTGTGACCTGCTAGAACTAATGCTAATTAATTATAGCCCTGTCCTGAGTTTGAACTTGAACTTGGAAAATAGTATGTAAGCATTGAAGAGAAATTATAAACAACGCGAGCGAACGGCGCATTCAATTGGAATCTTATAGTGACAATGGCTCACAGATTTGTTTATATAAATTGTCAAGTGGGCCATCAGAGCGACATACTTTGTCTCTCATCTTCCTGCTCCGCCTGATTTTACCACAATACACTTGGTAATCAGGAGGTTCTAAGTTGCATCCGCCTAGCTAAAACTGAGTTTCACAGTACACATGTACGTGGTCTCGGGATTGACCACCTAAGTGAAATAATTTCAAAGCAGAATCTGTCAAATGGAAGTACAATTTCTAAGTGGAATTAAGCCAAACAAATCTGCCGATAAGACGCTCAAATACTTACCTGCATTAAGTAGCAAAAGCTAACCACAAATGAAATACAACACAATTATTAAAGTTTATTATAAATAGTGCCCAAGATTTATAAAAACAATTCCAGATACGTCTCAACCGAAAAGACACGCGCATTATCGCAATCGAGTAAAGTATAAATTTATTAAATCTTTGACCAATAGACATCGTTATTGTTTTACCGAAGTGTCTTCTTTGCCTGACATAGATTGGTTCCAATCTGAGCTACTTAACCTGCACGCCAACCAAGGCGTACGGGTTATGTAGCACGAGATACAAATTGTGTCAATATTATTAATAATACGCGAACAATTGGCTTAGAAACGTTATTAATTCATCGCCCTAAATGTCTCTATGAATATTGCTATTTGCATCTGATAATTCTTGCAGTATAATAAGCGCTTGTATATAATCATATATTAGTGTGATATGTGCAGGAATTAGCTGCTCAATTTGCAATCCAAATTATACATCGGCTCTGCAGTTTATATTGATTTGATGTACACAGTGGAAACAGGATGGCTCGTGGAATAGCTTCCACCTTATATCATTGTTTTCATTGAATAACTAACTCGACTCTATTTCATGAAATTATCAATTTGTTAATCTGAGATCCATGCTTCAAGTAAATCCGTAGTATTATAGAGGCAGGCAAATATATTTTGGTAATACAGAATAAAGTTAGTGCACACATTCGCGTTCGCAATTTAAATTATTAAACTAGTGAATCGCTAGTGCGAGCGCAATATCTTTAGATATCTCCAGTATGAGATAAAACCAGGTACTGAAGGTAATTCAGTGAAACTCACGAGAGAAGCTCTAGGCATGCATCTGATAGTGTAAATAGTCTAGTGACCCGAACTCTTTAATGGACAGTAATCTTAGGCACAAACCTATTTGTGAGGAATATGAAAGAGATTAGCTGGCGAGTCTTGGATCCAACTAGATTCGCATCTAAATGAATAGTGAACGTATATGTTCGAAACGCATATAATATCAATGATGAGACAGACTTAGAGAACATTTCCTAGCAAAGCTTTCTCTCGTTGAGTCAATATTAATTGTTGTATTGTTTGTAAATTACAATATTTGCGACTTTGAAAATATGGTTCTCAAGAAATATATTGTTCTCAATATTTCCAAATGCCGCAAGATAATTTTATCTGGTTAGTCCAAGCATTAATTGACATTTTCTTATTTTGTGTGAAACTTTTGCTGCGCCTGAAAACCAGTGTTTAAGATCAACGAGTTTTAGGAGTAGAATGAGCCTTAACCCTCAAATAATTTGCCCCAAATGCAATGCTTATATATTATCATCGGGTCCCAGGGACCCATTTTTAAAAATAAATAAATAAAAAAGGGAAATAAAAATATTTTTAAATTTGTTAACATAATTTAACATTCGGAAGAAAATATTTAAATCAGTATTTTAATTACTTACGCAGTTTGGGCACATAAAGCAAGATAAACATACTGACTTTTTACATCCATTGGATCAATTGCTATGTTTTTGTCTTTCTTGCCGGTTAAAAACCACATATATTTTGCTTGGATCTTGATACCACCACTGCAAAGGTTGATTCACCTGGCACTATAACTTCAAGCTTCTTCGCTATAGATTCACGAAGTTGACGATGTATATGTTTAATGTTAGCTCGAACTTCTATTTAGCTCTTACAAAACGCCAACCGAATTCGAAGGGGCTTTCCTAAAGAAAAAATTTTATCTTTTAGTTTTTAATTCCATTAGGCAAACTTTGGAAAAGTATTCGATAATTTACCCAAAGATGTCTAAACGTCAAAAAACACATTTTTGATCCAGCCACTCTGGAATCGTTGTAATATTCTATATCTGGTTTTATGACTCTTTGTTGATTGTTGCATAATAATGGATAAAAGCAACACCGATCTTTGTTTTTGGGCACATATCTTACTAGGGCAGTTTTGCTCTGAAGTTCAAAAAGAGACGATGATTCAAGTCAGTTTCGGTTAGTACCAGTTGCCACTGGTAATATTTCTATTTGATTTTTGAGATAAGTAAACGGAGGACTAGGTACCTCAGTCGGTTGCGACAACGAAAATATTGGGACACTGACACTATCTTTGCCAAGGGAAACTTCAGCATTGCACATATAATGTGTCTTAGCATCTGCAAGAAATCGAATTTTAATCCCGTATTTAGCGGGTTTATTTAGCATATGCATGCGATTGCAGCATCTACCTCTAAATGACACAAACATTTCATCTACAAGCAGAAATTCAGAAAGAATATAGTTTTTTCATGAAGGTTCAAAAAATTCTTCAAATAGATCTTTAATTGTGGCCAACTTGGTTTCACCCCTAATGGTTTCATCATCAAAACGCAAGCAGCTAGGTAGAAAGCAGAGAAGCGTGCAAGAGTCATGGTACAGTCTGGTTATTGATTAAGCGCTTCAAAAGGTTATCGAATTTACTAATAAAAAAATTGAAAATATGGGTCTAAATACGCAGTGACTGCCGAAAAGATCGACCATCATTTGTATCTGAGACAAATCTCAAAGAATATGAGGCATTTATTGATTTGCTATATTTGCAGGGAATTTTTAAATCAAACAACGAAACTGTAAAGTCTATGTGGTGCATAGATGGTATTGGCAGATAAATATTCATCTGCTAATACCATCTATTATCACATAAACTCTACAGTTTCGTCTTTGATTTGAAAATTTCCTGCAAATATTGCAAATCGATAAATGCCTCAACTTCTTGAGACTTTTTCAGATCGATGGTCGATTTTTTTACAGGCACTGTGTATTTAGCACGCATATTTCCTATTTTTTTATTAATAAATTCGACAATCTTTTGAAGTGCTTAAACAATAACCGGAAAATGCCAGGCTCCAAAGCGTTCATATCCTTATCCTGCTTCCCAAATTTTATTTATCCAGGCAAGAATTTAATAATATTATCAGATGTTGTTCTGCTTCTTGTAGGCTCACGTTTAGGCCAAGCTGTTTCGTATTTTCCATGCCTATATCCTTTCTGATAAAACAAACTTTTCATCAGGATCATACCCTGATGAAGAGAGTACTTTATCAGAAACTAATCCAAGTCACTTAATTTATTCTTGATCGCTTTGAAAATTTCCGTATACTAGCTTATTAAACCACAAACCTGAAGAGGTTTGATTTGGAATAACTGAATCATTTCAAAAATGTTTATTTTAAAACAGATTCTGTATATTTTTTCAGTTACAAAAACGGTTTTCAAAATCATAACTGGTTTTGCTTGGGTTTTGGGAACCTGGAACACCTGAATACTCAAAAATTAGAAAGTACACTATTACTGTTGTCACAGGACTGCCTAATGTCTGACAACACTAAAGGTTACACAGAGCTAACATAATCCGACATGCAGCGTTGCAAAAATGTCCGATAAAATAAGTATACTTGGATCCCTGAAACTCCCACATACTTGAAGGTTAAGAAAATTATTGTATAAGATACAGGAAAAAACTGTCTTAATAAAAATAACTTTAAATTATATTTAAAAATTCACCTCCTCTATCGCTATAGATAATAGTATAACATGCATTCAAAATATACCTGAAAAGTTCATAGAACACATAATTTTCATAAATTAGCTTTGTCTTATTACCAGATAGGGTTAGTAGGTAGTTTAAATTAAAGGGCAAACATGAAGGTGTAATTTCAACCGCATGCAAAATGCCCTAAATATTATCAAGAATTGGAGTGAAGGGGAGGGACTCTATCTAAATCCTAGAAAAACCATTTTTGTCCCTTTTACAAAAAGAAGGAAGCTGGAAATGAGAGCGTCCATCCTACACGAAACACAGTTAACTTTTTTCACCGAAGTCAAATATACACTGGACCCTAAACTTGCCTAGAAAACACCATCGCTAAAACCACAACGGTAATCTGGACATGCCGCAAACTAGTAGGCAATACCTGGGGCCTAAAACCAAAAATGTTATATTTGATCTACCAAACAATAATAAAGCCCACGGTTATCTATGCCTGCCTTGTATGGTGGCCAAAAACCCAACGAGTCACCGCTCGGACCAAACTTAATAAAGTGCAAAGGCTGATATGCCTGGAAATAACAGGGGCAATGTCAACGTGCCCTACAGCAGCCTTAGAGATACTGCTGAACATGCCTCCTCATCATCTCAGGGTGAAGGGGGAGGCGATTATCAGTGCTCACAGGCTATTCCAAATAGGCAAATTCAAGCCTGGAGATTTGACTGGTAACCTGCGCATCTTTGGAGAAATAAAGCTGGAAAATTCCAGCAAACCAAGTGACCAAATGTCGGTCATGTTGGACCTAGATGTCCCATTCGCAGTAGTTATTGATGACCGCCAATCATGGGAGAGTAAAAAACTACCTGAGGCTGATAACGCATCGCTGTGGTACACAGATGGTTCAAAATTAGCGAAAGGAGCAGGATTGGGCATATCAGGTCCCAAGTGTAAGCTTGTAAGCTTTCCAAACCGCTACGCAAATATATAACTATCTTCCAAGCGGAAGTGCTTGCCATAAATATATGTGCAGAAGAGTGCCTCACACAAAGACATCATAGAAAACCTATCATCTACTTATTCTTAGAGAGCCAGGCGGCTCTAAAAGCTTTCAAGTGCCTGTTAAAGCTAGTCTGGGAATGTAAGCAAGCCCTAAAACAATTAGCAACACGCAACCAGGTAAGGGGGTTCCTGGCCATAGAGGCATAGAGAGCAACGAAAAAGCATACTGCCCTACGAAAGAAGGAGCTGGAACACCATATTATGGTCCAGGGCCATACTTTGGCCTTATGAAGAGCCACATCACCGAAGAACTAAATAAGTGGGAAAATGACCAACTGTCGTCCTACTGGCGAAATATTTCAGGACTAAGACAGGCGAACAGGTTTATTACCATCTCTGCGAAAAGAACAGAACAGCTCTTAGGCATGAACAGAGCAGATATTAGAACAGTCGCCTAACTGCTCACTGGACTCTGACCGGTAAAATACCACCCAAATGCAATAGACAAAGCAGAAGACGATCAATGCAGATTTTGCAATAATGTAACTGAAACCGCAGAACATCTACTCTGCCATTGTCCAACCCAACTCCGCAAAGGCTCAAGTACCTTGAAGGAGTACAGCTATCACCTTAAGAGGTGAGTCACCTACCTCTTAAGAAAATAGCTTCGTTTGGAAGAAGCCGACGTTTCTCAGACACAAATTAAGTTGTAGAATCATGCACAAAATATCTGAAAAGGTAGCTGTGCCGGGTGGCTGAAACTAGCCGAAACGACTCCCTAGTAATCTACAATTCTACAACCTACAATCTATTACCAGTTTATAGAAGAATTGGTAATAAGAATGCAGTAGCGTTCAGGGTCATTATTATTTGAATGATGATAGTGTGTTTTCAGGAGGATTGTAAAAATTCTAAGGCTCAGCCAAAAACTATGAGATCAGCCATTTTACAAAAGTCATGGTACAACTTGCCGAGTCAAATATTTCTCGAAAATATAGTATAACATATAATAAATATCCCCACAATATTAGTAAAACGCGCAATAATGGCACAAGTTCAGAAAGCAGAATACAGTATAATATAAACCATAATATCAACTGCAGGAAAGAAAAAAAATAAATATGATAATAATTAAAGTTTACATTGTTTTCGTAACAATTAAGATTAAAAAATGGAAAAATTAACACGAATGGTTCATTAAAGCTTATCTAATGAATTGTTCCAAGTGTTCACTATTAACTTTTAAATTCTTGGCGCACATTTTGAAATGTCTCTACCCTACACGCTGCTGTAATGCGATTTTGTAAATCTTTCTTTGGGGAGTGGTCTTAAAACTACCAACCGTAAATGGCTCCAAAAAAGTCATTTGGGCTCAGATCAGGTGACCTTGCAGGCCATTCTATTGGTCCTCACCTTCCTTTCCACCTCTGTTGTTGACATATCTGGCGTAGTGAGGAGATGCATCGTTTTGTTGAAAGTGAAAGAGCTCTTCATTAATTATCGCGTTACCGAACTCGTCCCTATGATCTTCCACTTCTTCTATAATAAGTTAATCAATTGCTTCTTCCAACATGTTCAAATTCATCTCTCCCGTCAGATTTTCTTTTAAAAATAAAGAACCTATTACAGCCTCACCTGAACATTACCTCCTCTCTGAAAATATGAGAGTTCTCATCACTCTAATTGCGACAGTTGCCTTTATTAACAGCTCCATTAAGGAAGAGTGTACATTCGTGTATAAAGCAGATATTTCGAAGCAGATTTGGGGTTCTGTCACTAAGCTTGAGTCATTTCTTCACAAAATAACTGCAGTCTACGATCTGGGTCATCTTTATTTATTGTCTATAGATTTTGAATTTCATAAGGGTGGAATTTGTGGAGCCTAGTTACTTTGTGAATTGCTCCAACAGATACGTGAGTACTTGCAGAAACCTGTCTTTCTGAAGTACATGGATCTGCCGCAAAATGTCCTAAAATTTCAATTTGAGTACGCATCTGATACAGACATAAATTCCCTAAATTTAAGAATATCGCATTAGGGAAGCATTTGTTGGAATAAATTTATTTATGTTATAGATTAGGATATTATCTACAATTGGATACTAGTATTGAACTGAATAATTATTCAAATATAACTTAATAAAACATTGTTAAATAATGCATTCCAATTATAACATTTTCCCTTGGTAAATATATGGTTTACAGTATTTGAATTAAACTACCCATACAGATATTTCCTGCAAGGCGTTGATGTTTATGGACCTAAGGAAATTCAAAGGTCCGGTAAATTATCAAAAAATGCCATATTTGGGCTTAATTTTTCTCATCTTGACTGCTGAAGAAATATCGTAATTTGCGTAATTTTCAAATAATACTAAACATTGATATATGTATTTTTACAAAACATACAAAATATGTCATTATTATTGAGACCACAGAACAACATAAACTTAAAATCTGTAATAATTGTTATTACCACTTCCATTCCATGCTCCAACTGCTTTTTGGTTTCACCGTAGATGCTGAAAATTCTGTATCGTATAAAAACTAAAGATTTCAACCACGTAAAAAGGGGGAAACGTAAATTAGTAAGTAAATTCTGTAATAGAATAAACTTTTTATCTCGTGCAGAAAATACTGCTAAAGGAGAATAAGCGATTAATACCTCCTCTGTAATATATTTCCAAGAAAATATGGTGCAGAGAATCATTTCTCAGCCATGGCTAGGAGATATTTGTCGTCAGGTATGGAATGACAAAGTAAATTAGAAGAAGGTCTAAGAAAGTAATTTTCAATTGCTTTTGTGATTAGAGAATATGACATCAATGAAAATCTGGTAAGCCTTAAATCTATTAAAATCCTTTAAGCTTACTTTCGTTAAAATTGGTTAGAAGAAAATGAGGCCAATTTTCATTTTGATGACAAAGCATCCGGATATGATCGATGAAATCTGGCTACGGAAATTTTCCAACAATTTCAAACTCGGCGCCGCGCCGTGCCGGCTTTCCGGAATTTCTGTTGTTTCTATCAAAGGGATATCAGAGTATGTTCCGAAATATTTTTAACTGCGAACAAATGACTAAAAGTTAATTTACTGGTAATCGATATATTGCAACAATAAAAAACTTTGTATGAATATAATTTCACCATTCATTTTTCATCATCCAACAAAAAAACAACGTGATACAGTAACTTCGGCCTTTTATAAATGAAAATTGGGATATTTTCGAACAATTTTGAACCCGACGCTGCTTCTTTCGGAGAGATTTATATGGAGGTTATATGTTGGTGGTGGTTAGTGAGGGGTATGGTGGCTAGAATATATTCCGAAATTGGGAAAAGATTTAATATTGCCTGTGAACGCATAAAGTAGATAGAGATTAGTTTACTTAATAATCGGTACATTGCAGTACTTGAAAATTTTTGTGAATATCGTCTCGGCATATCTAAACATTCTTCATCTTCCAACAACAACATGACATTGTAACTACTAGTCTTGATAATTTAGAATTCAAGGACATCTATGTACTATCACAATTTTATTATTTTGGACAAATTCGCTCATGCTCAATGATCTCAATATGCAGTATGACGTCCAATCCAAATGTTATATCTATATTGCTAAAAGTCACCCAAATGTTCTAAATCTCCATGTGAGCTCACACCTAAATTCAATATGAATGCATAAATACATAAATAACACTAATTCATTAAAGAACGTACAGAGTGGTAAATTTTGTCTATTCTAAAGATCGGACATCCTGTAGCAAAAGTGATCAGTGAGTTTTGGTTAGAGTGATTTAAATTGTATTAACACAGTGATATACATAAAAATAGTTCGAATATCAAGGAAATCCATATGACAACACTGGCCAATTATATTTAATTGAATCAGGCAGAGCTCCCTAATTGAATTTCGTTGGCTTTCAAATTTGAAGCAGCTTTTTTTTTGTCAGGCCATAGAAGCTATCTCTGCTCAACCATTTATCAGCGCTGCCATACTTTTATGTTCGTGTAAACTTATATGTGTTTAACCAGGCATGACTGAGCTATTATTATTTATGTTGAAATAAGGTCTTCGTACCAGAGACCTCCTATTGCATCTCTGCCCGTTAAACTTATCTTGAAAGTTTTATCAAGGCTATATTTAGGAAGTATGGCATCTGTTGGTATTTGATGAGGTCGCTTCCCCGCTCTTCATATCGCTTATTGAAATCTTTCCGGTACATTCAGCTTATGGGTGCTTGTCCCCTGGACACTGAATGTGCTGTGAAATAATGGCACATTAAGCAGGACCTCTAATGCGACTGTTGGAGTGGTAATCATTGCACCAATGGCACACAGGTAGGCTTGCCTTTGAATGGCACTGAGCCGAACACTCTAGTCTGTGGTGTCTTTGGCCACCAATCCACCGACCCATCTGCTATCATAGGCCTAATGACTCTCACTTAAAGCCATGTGGTCATTTTTGGTTGCAGTCCCCAAATTTACCCACATATCCTTCTGCACAGATTGAAGGCTGCTATGCTTCACTCCTTCTAATGGTGAATGCGCTTGTTATGATTATTACTGCCTGGCATGTTCCCGTATAGAGGGCCGAAATTTTCAGGGGATGTAGCCGGGGTAAAAAGAAGATCCCGATCGAAACGGAACCCCGTAACCCCCCCCCCTCTTTTGGCCAGGCAAGGGGGAGAAGGAAAAACTTGAATAATTAATTTCGGGAGAACGGGAAAAGGTACGGGGTCGAAATTTGTATGGTAGGTGCGCCCCATGGGAGGCCACCTTAGACCATATGGGGGGGGGGCTCTAATTTAAGGGGAAATTTTGGGGGGAAACCGTTTTTCGCACATATCTCTGCAACGAAGGCTCGGATCGAAATTCTGACAAATGATGCTTGTTGAAGTTTTCACTTTTATCATGTGGTCTTAAGCACACACAATTTTTTTTGTGTGATCTTTTGTAGGTGTTTATTTCACGTTAACTTATGGTCAAAGGTAACTCCTCAGTAAGTGGAATCACTAGCCCATTGAATGCTGGAGACCTTCTAGCGCTTTTTTCGCCAAATTTTACTATTAGGGTTTTATAATGGTTCGCTGTCAGTTCCTACTCCTTAGACCACCTATCAATGATGTTGAAAGATAGCTGTGTGCGCTCCATGCCAGTACCTGCTAATCTGTATTTTGTCGACCTTTTAATGTTATCCTTACCAAAGTTTACAGAATTAATTCTGTAAACTTTGTCCTTACTATCAATTCAATGGATGAATTGATAGCCTTACTTTCAATTCATGTATTATGATTACCTATCAAGGAGATGACACTCCTCTCTGTAGGCATTCCCTTTTTGCTGTTTTGATATAATAAACCCGTTTTTAAGTTGGGATTTTCCACCGACATAGAAGTAGTAAGAGCGCGTAGATATACCTAATGTTCTTATTAGGTCAATTAAATAATATCATAATATCATTAGATTTGATTTCATTCAGTTTCTTGTGATCAAAATTGGACTGAATTTGTCTAGTATATATTTAATTAATTTATATATTTCTCCTAACACACCGGTTGATGAATTTGTGACATTTTTTGAGGTTTTGGATTCGTTATGTCTTGTGTAGGATTTATGATATTTCTGTATACGCATCTAACATACGGACGAAGAAGAAAATATATATTTTTAATAATTTCTCTGATTTTTTCGGCCTATCTTAGCAATATTCTGTTAATCAGTTTCATAAATTGACCGATTTGGTTTTCTATAATCATTCATGCTTTGTTGAAGGGTCGCTGGATCCTCTAGTGAAACAAAAATTTTATGACCCTGCTGTAGAGATCAGTTGTCAGTTAAATGAAAAATTAGAACATATTAAAAGCAATTTCGGATATTTCTTTGTGAACTGTTATAATTTTCGAAAAGCTGATTTTTCTTGCATTTATATTCTGATGTCTACATTTGGCTGGTCGTTTCTGGAATTTTTGGTAATGCTAATTATGCTTCCACTTATTTTTACAGTAAGATATATAAAGCACTAAGTAGTTGTGTACCAAAATATCCCATATGTAATACCTTGGTTTTAAAAGGACGGTATTATTTCACAGATAGCATACCAAGGGATAATACTCCTCCCTTCCCCGAAAACAGAGGAGCATTCTGCACATCCCAAATTTTGTCTCAGATAGAACAACCCAGGAATCAAACATTGTTCATACAGTAATACAAATAAATTTAATTGAACATTTCATATATTTTAACTGAATAATGAATTTGATACATATTGATGGTTTGAATAATAAAGTACGCATCAATTGAAACAATACACCATAAAAAACACCAACTTTGAAACGCTGCAACTCAGCCAAATATACTTTAATTTGGACTTTTTGCACCATTTCTAAAAGGGCGATTCTTTAGCTATAAACTGCTTGTAAAATTAAGTGAAAATATTACACTCAGTCAATTATACAGGGTGTTGAAATAGTGAGTACAAAAACTCCCATTTTTGACTAAGAATTTCTGCCCGGAGAGGAAGGTAATTTTGGATATTACTATACTTTCTTAAGTATTGGGCCTATATCTCGGGACGTCTTTGCAAATTTGATGTTACCTTATATATACCGGCGGAGAAAACGTCAATTTTTCAAATGTGTGCATTTTATGGCGTTTTCATGTGTTCTAGCCTGGCAATGAACATACGACTCTAAATGTCTAATTAGAGTTAACAGTTATTAGTGTGCAGTGCTAATCTGTCACCAAAACATTATTAAAATGTTGCTCACTTTTATTTATACAGGGCGACAAAAAAAAATGTTGTTTTAAATCGGTTTTCGTCATGCTTGTTATAGGAGTTGTCGGAAAATTATGTAAATGAAAATTCTTGTTTAAATTACAAGAGTGGCCCGTAAAACCGTTTTTGCAATTTTGAGGTTATGGTATTTCTATTTGAAAAAAAAATCGATAAACCGATAATTGGCAAACCTTGAATCGTCAAAACTTCGTCAAATTAAAGCATGAAAAAAAAACGTGAAAAGATATTTTGTCAATTATATAGGGTGGTGAAAAAATAATGAGTGCAAAAATCATTTTTAATTTTCCGCGTGCAAAAGATTTTTAGGCACTTAGGTTATATTAATAAATTTGCTGAAGCTTTTCAATCACATAAATTTCTTGTTTAAAAAATGATACATTGTTTTTTTTCTAAAGCCAAAAGTTTTAAGACTCAACATTTTGTTTTATTTTCTGTAAAGATTAATCCATTGCTTCGAAATTTGGTAAATGTTCATAAAGTCTCCATATTTAACGTTAGAAACTATAGCAACAAAGTTGCATGCTCCATGGTTTTCACAGCATGTTTTTTTATTATTGTTCGTGTCACAAAAGTGTCAGATATTCTCAAATATTTCTTGAGTTAAAATGCCTGCTAGGTTAAATAATTTCATATTGGACAATATAATTCGATTAAGAAATCAAAATTATTCGTACAATACTACAGCTGATTTGTTAAATACGTCGATCGGTACCGTTCAGCGAGCTATCGAACGGCATAACATAAATCGAAGCACCGCTTATAGACACGGCGGAGGACGACCAAGGCGAACCAATGCCAGAGAAGAAAGAGCGTTGGTAAAAAATGCGATTAGAACACGGATATTAAACCAGCCGAATGTTAAGAAATCAAGAAAATCTTCAAGTTTGCAGAATAAATGTAAGTGGCTCAGATGGACGCATTTTGATATGGAGAAGGCGGGGAGAGAGGTTTTTGGAAGAGTGTATGCAGCCTTTGGTGGCGGTGGGTTAACTATGTGAGCAGGTGTAATATTAAACGGAAAAACAGAGCTTGTTATCATGGAAGAGACCGTCAATGACGACAGGTATATTAATCAAATGTTGGAATCTGTCGTGCCTCCATTCGTCAGAAATTATGGTCGCGATTTCATACTCGTCGACGACAATGCTAGGCCCCATGCATCGCGCAGTCAGAGTGACAAAATGGCTGGAAGACCATCATATTGAAAGAATGAACTCGCTAGCGTTGTCGCCGGATATGAATATTATTGAACATGTGTGGAGCCGAGTTAAGTTAGTCTTGCACCAATATCAACCAAACTCCATATTTGAATTACGTCGTGCCGTTGGAGAGGCCTGGGAAGCCATCGCCCAAGATTTTATTAATACTTTAGTTCGAAGCATGCACTCAAGATGCCAAGAATATTCGGGTTCATGGGGGGCCAACAAGATATTAAGTTCAAATGTTTCTTATTTTATTTCTTACGTGTTGCATTATTGATTGTATTGTTCTTAAACCTACTAGATTTCCCAAATGTAGCTTTTTTAGGTTAGATAAAAATAATTTAACCGAAATTTGAATTGAGACTGCTGCTGGAAGGAGTTATTGATACAAGTTTTTATTCATTCAGGTACAGCTAAAAAGAATGTGTTCAAGATTAGCAGCACTCGTATTACATTCACAGTACCGATCATCTAGCATGCCAATTTCGTACATATTATGAGAGGGACAACGAAAATGCCCCGTTCTCATTCTAATAATTGTAGTGACATGACGGCGATCTGTATAAGTTATATTCTTGTACCATGGGAATGTGGAAGAAAGGTTGTATAGAACTATACCAACTGCCCTTTGAGTGCTACCCAAGAAGATCGCCACCTTTGAGTGATTTCGTTTTGAATTTGATGTGTGGCATTCTAATTTACTCTTATTTGTAACGGCACACTCAAAATTCTACCAAAATTCGCCAAACCGTCTGCATGCTCATTTCCAGTGATACCATGATGACTGGGAATCCAAGCTATATTATTATCAAAATTTGAATCAAGAATTAGTTGCTTTGTATAATATGAAATATGATCTAGATTGAGATGTACTTAACTTTTACAGATATTTTGTATTGCCGAAAGTGAATCCGAGAAGACGATCATCCTCTCAATGTTTCTTTTCAAACAGAAAACCAAAGCTCTATTTATAGCTATTATCTCTGCCGTACAAATTTGAGTTTGGTCAGGCAGGCGTTGCGAAAGGAAATATTTTCATTCCGCAATGAAATTCAAAACCTACAGTGTTGGTTTTGTTGTCCTTAGACAGTACTATAGAGCCACGTGGATTGAGGGGCTAATTTATGGGATTTTTCTAAGAATGGGCGAACCGTTCTTTCCTAGCTTTAGATTTAAAATGAGATTTTTTAAATTTGGGCTAGAAGGTTAAACAGGGTGAAAACAGGGTAACTGACCATAAGCTTTAACTAATCATGGAGTTTGTGTTAATACAGATCCAAAACTGTTCAAGAAATCTTATTATAATATTATTTTCAAGGAACAAATTCTTTTAAATACATTTTTGAGATAACATTAAGAGATCGTTGTTATAGAGCAGGAACAGTGTGGTAGATAATATAAACCCTTGAGGACATCCGGCATTGATTTTAAATTCCTCCGAGAGATGTCCATCAATCAGATCTGAATTTTGCCAATATATGCATTCTATTTTAAATTTCGATTGATAATGGCACCAAGATATTTAGTTTCTTTTCCCATGGTAAAAATTAGTTATCAGATCTTTACCCCTAAAAATATTGCCTTGAACTAGGAAGGGGACAAAGAGAAGGCATATTCCAAAAACCAGTTATTTGTTATGAATAGGGTTTGACGGACTTTTTCCATAAGCTGCTCTTCACCACGATCTGGAAGTAGTAGAACCAAATCATCTGCATACTGGATTAAAGAGACCTTTTCAGGAAGTATATCATGCAACCCTTTAGTACAAGTGTTGAATAATAAAGAACTCGGTGGAAATCCCTGAGCAAGATCCACCGAACATTTATTGGAGCCATTAAAAAGTTTATCCCTTATATAAACATTCCTCTTTAGCACCAATTTAAGAATGAAATTGGCAATATGTATGGATATTTTCAAATTTGTGTTTCTGATAAAAGAGATGGAGATTAACATTATTGTATACCGCACACGCGCTATCTTTTGAAAATTCACATAATATCAAAGATAATAAGAGAAAGAGATAATTCTCATTTTTCAATAACCATTCCACCCTATTTTTTACCATTATCTCAGATACTTTAGATACGAGAGTTTATGACTATAGCCCTATAGCTCCTCTGGTCCATAGAGTTTTTAGCAATCCTTAATATGTATTGTATTTGAGTGGGAATGTTCTCATTTTCTAGATTTTTATTAAACATGCTTAATAGAATTATTTTACTCCTTCTTGTAGATTTTTAAGCATAAAATAAGAAATCTGCTCCAGTAGCTGAATCTTTTCTACCATCCAAAGCATTTTCGAGTCATTTCATAGAAATAAAGTAAATGAAAAGTTAGGCAGGCTTCTGTCTATGTAAATCTTACAAGGAACAGTATTTCCATCCCCACCCTCTTTGATGCCAGGGAGGGATCAGAATTAGGCGAAATAAATACAGAACATTTACGCATATTTTTCCAAATCTTTCTCAATGTTTACTGAAACCATCTTGGCACTTTGGTAGAGACGCGATACGGATAGACTTAAGATGCGGGAACCGCAGATGCAAGGCTCTTAATACATCTCGACGCTCGTATTGCTTCTACACATGCGCGGTTCTATACGGATACAGATAGGAGGGAAATTTGTAGAATATTTTGAGGCACTAATGTCAGCTATTATTTAGACTTATTCCATTATAATCTGCAGAATATTAAATGTTTAAGTTAGTTGCTTTTCTGTTGTATTGTACTACTGTAATAATTATATTGTTCAAATTTATTGTAATCCGTTTGTCCTGTTCTACAATTGAGTTCGTTCTCGCTCGTAGAACATAAATAAATAAATAAATAAATAAATAAATAAATAAATAAATAAATAATAAATAAGAAATAATAAATAATAAATAATAAATGATAAATAATATATAATAAATAATAAATAATAGATAATAAATAATAAATAATAAATAATAAATAATAAATAATAAATAAT
>MU182830.1:232458-286535 GCA_016904865.1 Pissodes strobi
TAATAAATAATAAATAATAAATAATAAATAATAAATAATAAATAATATATAATATATAATAAATAATAAATAACAATTAATAAAGAATAATAATTAATAAATAAACAATTAAATAAAATATATAATCCTTAAAATTCTCTGTGTCAATTGATATATCTAATATTTTTAAAATCAGCAATATGAGTGTAATCGAAATATAGAATAATATATATAGTTGGCACTTTAAAATATTAATATTTGATAAGGCACGATTTTTGTAAAGTGATCCTTATCAAACAGTATTTGTAAAATATATAGAGCTAGCGTAATAGTGTTCAGAACCTTAATCTAAAAATAAATTAAAAGTTTACGTTAGAGATTTTAATTTATTAAAATTAAATGTTTTTAGTACGTACGCAATGGTAATATTTCCATTTTATAAAGTTGAGCATACATAATTTTTAGCTTATTCCCCAAAATTTTAAATTTTCGTATTAAAATATTTAACAAAAATTTTATCAAGCGAATGAGTTTTAATTATTCTACAATAGAACTATCATATCTTCTGCAAAAGGCAAATGAACGGCTATTTTTAGTTAAAAAAATTTAAATATAAAAATTCGCATAAAAATAAAGTAAATTATGACTATCTAATTTGATATGTTTGTTATGTTATCATACTTTTTGATATACATTTTATTTTTTTTCACAGGGCAAAGGCAAAGTAGTAACGTACTGGCTAAAAGGTGAAAAAGAAGATAATCTATTCCTAGAAGATGATGATCTGTCGCCTCAGCAAGTTGCAGTACCTCCAAGACCAAGCACACCTCGTCCTCGAAGTACACACCAAGATCAACAAACACCACAAGGCAAACTAATAGACTTACGACGTGGCCTTGATGATGCAGACTTTATTTCCGAAACTTCAAAGCCACTCAGGATGAACTGCGTTGATAGAGAGCGGGAACAGCCATTATCGGATTACCAAAAGAATACATTGAAACCTAGGCGTGATGAAACCGAGGTCCCACTCCTCTCCATCACCCAGCCTACCTAAGCTATTTCTGAGTGTGAATCTCGGTTAAATGTTGCTCATATCTGTGTTGCGGAATTACTTTCTATGTGTCAAACGTAAATACGTATATGCCTGCTTAAATTTTTGGTTACGCTTTCATCGCTGCATCTGCGGTCTTCCCAGAATTGTTGACTTCCAAAAGGTTTACAATTAATACATACCATTAATAACCAGGTTATAACTACCCAAAATAAAGGCGTATTGTTCTGTGATTCTTTCTGTTTGTAAGTAAAGAAAATATAAGGGCACTCATACGGTATATCGTGCGTTTAAAAAGTCGTCGCTGGTTTCGTTATATTTTGTATAGTGTTGCCAATTATATTTCATATGTGGTATATTCGTAACATTCAAAATACAATGGATCTATATCTCAAAAAGACCTAGAATGTGATACAAGACGAATATGACTGTGTAAGGGACATTTAGACAGCATGTTGGAATCCGTTGTCAAAAAATCCTGAGGTATCGTTATCTATAATGCCCCTGAATGTAAGGAGAAACTGGTGGCAAAAGTGTAATCCAACGTTGCCAGTCTACTCCTATTGTACTTAGAATTGTTCTAGTTGTAATTTAGTGACCTGTAAAGCAGTATATACTCCGCGCCATTCCTAGTTAAAAGATTTTTTAAATTTAATTCTTGACAATAAAATTGCCAATTTTTGCCGTTCTTAGCCCAAACAACACAAGAGTTAATTGAACAAAAAAGTGAAATGAAGTAGTAGGGAATCGATCAAGAGTTAACTTGCCGCGACGGAAAACCGCTAACTGTTGGCCTATCAAGAATACTAGTACGAGTACTAACTACATTTTGTGATAATTGGGTATGTAACAATAACTGACGTTTTCTAGCCAATTAGAATGCACCGGTACACAGATGAAAATGATGGATATAAACGCAGTATGAGTGATCTAAATAAACTTGTAAAACTGAAATAGGATTGCAGCGGTATACTCGTGGCTCTCAAGTTTTCTTGTTATTTTTGTATGAAATATGAACTAGTTTATAAAAATTTTCAGAACTAGGTGGTACATTATTTAATAAAAATAAGGTACATTCTCTTATTATTTGTCGTACGGAATAATTGAGTCACTTGGTAATACTAGGGTTATCTGTGTTCGTCAGACCACCGACACCAAAGACTAAAAGCTCGGAATTTTAGAGTTGCCACCTTAAGGAAAATTCTTAAGGTTTACAAGAGATATGAGATATTTACACCGTTTCGAGGGTAGATAATACATTTTTACTAGCTCTAAGGCCCGTCCCTGCGGTTTGTGGATACATTTTGTGGATTTGCTGCTTCACTTACTGATGACATCCGTAAATACCCACCCAAACATTGAATTTTTGAATGAAATTTGAACTGGTTTATAGAGTAATTGAGTCACTTGGCAATACTGGGCTTATCTGTGTTCGTCAGACCACCGATCAATACCTCCTACAGAAAGGCCTGACGGCTTACGCGTGACGTCATCAAATCTAGTCAAAAGTTATCTACAGGCATATGTTCAAATGTGAAATTTATTTTAAATTTTACAGTTAAGTAGATGCAAAAAACTCAAAAAATAAAAATAAAAACTTGTTTTTTTTGTAATTTAATTTTTTTTTATGTGATTTGAAACGTAATTGGGCTTATACTATTTTAAGCGCGACTATTATGATTGATAATGTTACTTACTCATTTTTTAAATCAAAAATTGAATTGCAGTTTACGCAATATTTAAATGGTGACAAATTCTTAACAAAACCTTGCAGAGCCTCTATAATAAAAGGATGAAATATTTTGAGAGCTAATTTAACATTTTGCCTCTCTATAGATGATGAAAAAAGAACCTTTGAACTAAGGACATTGTTTAAAACCCATGTTTTAAGATTTAATCTCGTTCTAGTTCATGAAGTTTTTTGACCACTGCAAACGAAGCACTTTTTTTTTGGCCTGTCTCAAAATCGGGATAGAAAAATGCTTGCTCAGGTTTAGTTAGCCAGTTGTTTAACATACATTTTAGTAGAAGAATAGTATTAAAAACGTAACATAATGGTTTTTCTCGGGCAATAGGATGGGGCAAAACTATACTGAGTAGCCATTCCGGGGTGAAAAATTACTCATTGCCTTGCATTATTGTCACTAACTGTACAAAATAATATGTAGCCAATTTTTTTTAAATTTTCTATTATGGTCTTGACAAAAGTATATAACATTTCTAAGTCAGGTTTAGCTACAGAAGATATATGAATTACTTTTTTAAGGCTTGGGCAAGGACTGATCACCATCAGATGATGCTAAAGTATTACTATTATTTACTGATTTTCCTACAGTGTTTCCTGCCTTATATTCCAAATAGGGGTAAACATGAATTTCATCAGAATGTAATATAACATGTTTATCTTTTTATCAGTTAAACATTGAAAAAATTACGTGTATAGGTTAAAAAAAAGTCTTTCATCAATATGGGATCTGTTAAGAATCTTACAAATAGATTTTACTGTGTTAGGATGAGATAAAATAATAGGAGCATGATTACGCAAATATTTATAGGAATATAGGCACACTAAGCGGGAGCGGTGGCGGGAAGCCGCTGGCGATGGCGGGCCGCAAACATTCAAAACAAGACATCAAAGCGGAAACGGCAGTCCGTAAGCGGCGACGGCATCACTTCGACGAATTTTTACCCGCCAGCAGTTCGCGGCGTGTTGGCCATAGCTCTGGAGGGAACGGGCGCGGCGGAAGTGGCAAAATACCACAGTATCAAATGGGCATCGGCACACTAGGAAATGCGGAGCTTTGAGCGGTGGTATACCGTCCTATTTTTAGGCCGGCGGCACACTAGGCGGCAGCGGTGGCGGGCAGCGGCTGGCAATGCCGGGCTGCAAACACCCAAAACAAGAAATCAAAGCGGACACAAGTCCGTCAACGGCGACGCGACGGCATCACTTCGATGAGTTTTTACTCGTCAGCAGTTAGCGGCGTGTTGGCCATACCGCCGGAGGGGACGGGCCGCCGAAGTGGCAAAATGCCAGAGGATCAAATGGGCATCGGCACACTAGGAAATATGGAACGTTGAGCGTGGTAGACTGGCCTCTTTTTACGCCATTTGGAAGTAGTAACTGAACTTTGTGAATGTGTGCTTCGTGTTGTATTGTATTATTATTTGTATTCATTTTGGATACGGATAAATATTCCAGTTGATCCAAAGTTGCCCCCCATTGTGGGATAAAGGCTATGAGGAGTATATGAGTGCCGTCTCCTTGATATAATCTGGTTTCGCGTTTCACATCCAAAGAACTACTGCATAGATAAATATATTAAAGGCGGTAGTATACTGAAGCAAAATCACGTGAACCGAAACGAGAAGCTTCTGTTTCGCTACCCGTCGTCGAAAACCGCTCTGGTGTATTTTGACTGATGGAGGGGCGGGTCCGCCATCGCCAGCGATTTCCCGCCACCGCTCCCGCCTAGTTTGCAACAAACCATATAGTAAAAACATTCAATTACAGCCTTTTTGAGGCATAATTACACTTAGTATTACTAACCTTAAAACAAGAAAAACATTCAATTAAACACGAACAAAAACTTAAAAAACTGTGCTGTAACAACAGGGTATTGGCAGTAAACACGCCGAGTGACATACATTAGGGTAATCACAAAATCAACAGGTCCTACACCTAACAATATAAATTGCGCTTAATTATACAACGAAATATTAGGTACAAGTTCCACGCACCTAAAAGCACATAAATAGTTCCGATTTCAGAAAAATGCAAGAAAATAACAGTAATTACGGCAGACATTATCGTCAAATTCTCAACCTAATCGTTTGCAGTGTTACCAGATTTTTAAAAATCGTGTCGCCACCCTTGATGCTGATTTGTCGCCCAAAATCGCATTTGTAGAAAAAGTAGAAATTGCTTTTTATAATTTTGAAATTTTGAGTAAATTTTTTTTACTTATCATTTTTCTACAAGTTTTAGTAGCCCAAAATCGCTCAACCACACCAAATATTTTTATACATAATTACCATTATCCTCTATCTCAACTATAAAAATATATTTATACCAAAATAACAATAAATCTTTTAAATTTATATTTTTAAAAACTTATATTGTTACGAATTTGTGGAATTGCTTCGTCCAGACGATCAGGATTTGTTTCGGCTGGCTCGGTAGAGTTAGTTTCATACTTTTCTTGGGAAGTAAACCTATTTAACGTCTATTGAGTGGCACTCAAGGTTGAACAAAAATTTTTACAACATTTGTTGAATGACATTTGATCAGCATAATTGCATTTAAAATATTAGGAAGAAGTAAGAAGGGGAGTTAGGCTACCTAACTCTATTCTCGAAGAAGATTTGCTTCAGTGGTGGAAAAATAGGGAATCACCTAATTGTTAATTTATCCAAGACTAGCTCGCCTTCCAAAATATACTTCTCTGTTGTAGCAACATCCGTACCTGGTGAGAGGATACTTTCCAAAGCAGAGCTTATAGTCTTAGACCTCGCTTAAAGCCAAATTCAAAAAATTATGTTTTTAAGTGGAACCAAATATTTATAGAAAATAGTTAAGTTATTAGGTTACTAACGTTTATTTTCTTAAAGCTTTTAATTTTGTTATGATTCACTTTCCGGATTTTATATAATATTTTCTTTCTGGATTTTATATATTTATTTATATTTAATATAACTTTACCATAGCCAACTTTTACATTAAGTATCTGTTATTCTAATATATGTAGAAATAATTAACGGGTATTCAGCCAATAAGGTTTATTACAAGATTATTTGTTTTGCGTCCAAGCTTTCGGTCAGTATATCGGGAGCTTCGTCAGGGCTAAAAATTATTTTATATACTAATGTACAATATATAACAATTTTGTGGCAACTTACAATCAAAATTAGTTGAAATCGATTTTGGCAATTATAACATTTTAAAAATATTGTAAAAAATTGGTAAAATATTAGAATAACTTATAGAACTAGAACTAGTCAATCTACTTTGTTTCAAAATAAATAATTTACGAGGTGTTAAAGGAATACTTGATATTTGATGTTAATTTAGTAATAATGGTAAGGTGTATTGGTACAAAATTATCGATTATTTAGTGATAATATATAAGAATAAATTGAGCTTAAATCATCAATTTCAGTTTTCTTATTCATAGAATTTGTTTTATGTATTTCGATAATTTCTAAAAATAACCTTTAATTTAAATTTGTTTCTTTATGGAGAATTTTAATTTCATTAAAGTTTGGTATGTGACCAGTAATATATGCATGTTTAGATAAAGCGGAAGTGTTTTTTTTTGAAGTCTTATGTCACTTTTATATCCAGAAATTCTATTTTTTAGATTTTGTGACGTTTGTTCAATATACTTTTTATCACAATTATTACAGGGAATTGAATATACTAAATTTGAGTAATTTATTATGCTTCTTTTCCATATATCAAAGAACTTACTCCGAAAATCATTAAAATTTTTAGAAATGAACCTGTAAAATTAGCGCTAAAAAATGTTAAATCGATTGATAAATTATATTCAAAATTAAAAGATAAAACTATTGCTTTCAATTACTCAAATTTAGTATATTCAATTCCATGTAATAATTGTGATAAAAAGTATATTGGACATAAAAGTGACATAATACTTTAAAAAAACACTTCTGCTTTATCTGAGCATGCATATATTACTGGTCACATACACATACCAAACTTTAATGAAATTAAAATTCTCCATAAAGAAACAAATTTAAATAAAAGGTTATTTTTAGAAATGGTCGAAATAAATAACACAAATTCTATGAAGAAGAGAACTGAAATTGATGATTTAAGCTCAATTTATTCTTATATATTATCCCTAAATAGTCGATAATTTTGTACCAATACACCTTACCATTACCTATTACTAAATTTACATCAAATATCAAGTATTCCTTTAACACCTCGTAAGTTATTTATGTTGAAACAAAGTAAATTGATTTTGACATTTTATGTAGTTCTATAAGTTATTCTAATATTTTACCAATTTTTACAATATTTTTAAAATGTTATAATTGCCAAAATTGAGTTCAACTAGTTTTGATTGTAAGTTGCCACAAAATTGTTATATATTGTACATGAGTATATAAAATAATTTTTAGCCCTGACGAAGGTCACGATACACTGACCGAAAGCTTGGACGCAAAACAAATCATCTTTTAATAAACCTTATTGGCTAAATACGCGTTAATTATTTCTACATTCAAACATACAGCCGTGATCCTATGAATAAATTCTAATGTATGTTAGAGTAAAAACAATATAATTTATTTTTATATTTTTATTCTATTTGTTTTAGGGCTTGTAGGCCTTCTCGCGTTTTAATATGTTTGTGCTTGTGCTAGCAAGCCTAGCTTGAAAGTTTACATTGTTAATTTTTCCATATTTTTTAAATATTTAGTCTTGCAATACTAGTGTTTTATGGTAGTTCAATATTCAATAAAACAATAAGCATATCCAAGTCAATATCCTCATAAAAAGTATTGGATATATGTGGTTTAATATTCGATACTGTTCTTATCGGATAACCGGTTTGAAAGAGTACAGCGGTAATCCAAGACAAGCATTAATTCTTTTTTAAATCGTAACCGCTTCTTTAAAAATGTGTCGAAATCTAGGAGTAAATCGCCCAATCTTGCAACACTGGATACAAAATACATCGAAGACGGCGAGTTGGGACTCGCAATTCCAGTCGTCCAGCGTGACAATCAACGTTAAATATGGAATAACACGCGATAAAATAATATCAACTTTTACTGGGCCCATTCCATGGTATGCTTATGGCAAAAGCATTTGACTAGATGTGATGACCTCACTGCAGCTTTAATATTAGCCATTAGGCCTAATTGTAGAAGGTATTACGCCGCTACCGAAGCTCGAAATTGTAGAGCTGCCAGCTTAAAGAGAACTCTTAAGATTTGCAAGAGATATGAGATATTTGAATAGTTTCGAGGGTTTTTTGAAATATTACCAACCAATCTAATGATAGAGTCTGTAAAATATTAATAGAATAAATTAAATCTTTTATTCATATTAAATATGTTAAATGTAATGTGTGCTATTGTAGCGCATTGCAACAACGAGAAAACGTATGCGTTGAACTTGTAGAAATATTTCGTAGTAAGTATATTTTCTAATTTGTGTTAATTTTAACAATTTTATACAATTTATTAGATTAGTTAATTCGCGTATAGATAGTATTTCTAGTTATGTTAATTTACGTTTTCTGCGTTTTTAAATATTTATACATGTTATTAAGTTTAGGGACTATATTGTAATAAAATATGAGAACTTAGAAAAATGCTCATATTTGAAGGGATTTTATGAAGAAGATGGCACTTTATGACATTTTACCTTTGCGCGTAGGATATTTTATTATTCTCCGGTGGCAACATCTTTTAGTGGTAGTAGGAAGCTCTACGAAGTAAGCCATCACCATTTTTGATATAATCTGGTTTTCTGCCATAAAATTTTATTGCTAATAAAAATTTTAGTGCTTATCTTTTGGCGCTTTAGCAACTCTCTAATTTACGAGATATAAGTGTTTTGCATTGCGTTCTTTCCCACTTAGCATGTTTTTAATGCATCCCTAGGGCTCCAATATATATTTACCTTTATCAATTCAAGTTTTGTTGAATGCAACGCTTGCTTCTAATGGCACAAATAAGATATACATACGCGCTGATCAGTTAAAACATTCTGCAATTTTTTATAGAACTATCTCAATTGAGAGAGCAAAATTAGGATGAAAAAACTTATATTGATGGTAAAAAACAAGGATAAGTGTAATAATAAAAGTGAATTGCAATCCGTTCAGACACTTTCCATTATTTAGGTATGCTAGACGGTACTTTGACTCTACTTAGCTCTCTCTCCTTCCCGAAATATATCTTTGATCTTATTGACATTAATAAATTGTTCTTGCCACCTGCGATGATAAAAACCCATAAGTGCCGAAGCGAAACAGGGTTGAACTACGAACAGACAATTAAGTTATTTATTTAATTTTACTTCATAAAAATATACTTTTTAATTAACCTGAAAAGCTCGTCCTGCTCTTTTTGAATGAATTTTGTGGGTTTTTGGCTTCTGTTACTGGCTTATTATTAGGTTTTACCCAACAAGTCAAGAGAGTCAATGATGTACAGAGTGTCTCAACGAAACCTTTGCACCTAGATTTTCACTATTTAAAATGAACATCTGGAAAAAGCTCGGACTTGTCGATTATATCTTTTAGGGAACAATTTTTATTGTATTCAACCTTTCGACTTCAACCTCTAATAAGAGTTCCAAAATTTGTAATGGGAATGGGTATCGAGTGATATTTCATCTTAAAGGTATTTTTACCTCGATTATCACCTTAAGTCGCTGCTGCGGTTTTTGCATAAAACGAAATAAGTTTTTTGAGTCACACTGTATTTAATTTTTAAATAAAAATTCTTATTCCTCAACGTCTTGCATTCAAAAAAGATATGCTTGGTAATAGTTGATTTTAGCCGTATGTGTGGTGTTTGAGATATCTGAATTTTCGTAATGGCTGATTCCCTACTCAAAGTCACCATTGAATTGCGTTGCCACACATACCTTGTCACACCACAAATTTTAAAAACACGTTAAATGTATCAATAAGAGATTTATCAACGACAGAAATTTAATGGACAAAAATTCTATAAACAAATGTTCAAAATAGCCTGCATTTTTGTGTGTGCAAAGATTAATACATCGTAAAAAATTAAATTGAACCCTCTGGAGCATTTCGTCATCATTTCTCAAAGCGTTAAAACGAGTTTAAATACATCTCCTTAATTCATCTTCTGTATCTATAGGCCTACTAGGATACCCAAGGGTTTAATTCTCGACAAGAAGTAATCAATTGGGGTCATGTCAGGGTATCGAGCTGGCCAATTGCCTCCACCTATCCATTTATTTATTTGGGGTTCATTCAAATAATTACGTACGTTTAACGAAAAATGTGTAGGGGCACAGTCGTGCATAAATCACATTCCTCTTCGAAGTTCCAAATGCAAGGGATCTAATAATTCGTTTTGTAGATGTTCCAAATAGTTTTCGTCATTTAGTCGACGTGGTGAAATGACAGGACCAATTAGGAAAGTGTCTATGATTCCTGCCCACACACTGATATTAAAGTGCTTATAATGCGTTACTTTACTCGCATGAGGATTTTCTTCAGCATAGCTTGTTCATTGTGCAAATTAGTTATGACATTCTTCGTGAAAGGGGCTTCATCTATGAATAAAATTCTTCTTGTAAAGTTCCTATCTAGATTTCTGTGTTCTTAGATAAACCGGCAGAAACCTAGGCGTGCTTCAAAATCATGGGTTAAAATATCTTGTACCCATTGAACATGAAATGGGTGAAGTTGTTGTTCTCTGGTCACCCTATTAACAGTATTGTTGCTTACCCTTAGCTCTAAGCCCAATCGTCTGCTGCTGAGTTCTGGATTCTCTTCAATCCCATTTAGGATATCTTCCTCAACTTTCGAAGTTCTTACTGTACCTGCACGACCATATTTAATAGAAACAAGCGGAAACCTACCCGTTTCACAAAGACGTCTTTCAACTGCCGCGAAGGTTTTGTAGTTTGGTGGGTGAGAGAGGTGTGAATGTTATGCACACAATCTGCCAGGATATCTGGGAAACTGGATTTTGGCCTTGCGACTGGACTACTTCCTCGTTAATCTTACTTCATAAGAAAGGATCTAAAGAAAAGTGTGACAATTACAGCAGTCCTTCTCACTATAATTAATGAATGGCTGAAAGCTTTTCTACAGTGGCAAGTTCCTCCAGAACAAGCAGGCTTTGTGAAAGGTAGAGGGGCCCACAAACAGATACTCGATATTCGGCAAATTATTGAGAAAAGTCGTGAGTTTGACAAACCGTTATACATGTGCTTCGTGGACTATCGCAAAGCATTCAATAGCTTAAAATGGACTATACTATATGACATGGGAACACCACAACACCTGATATTCCTCATATCCAAACTGTATACATCTAATGAAGCCATGTAGACATGTACCACATGTTGGGAACTTTTTATCGGACAGATTAACAATACAAAAAGGCGTCAGGCAGGGATGTATCTTGTCACCCTTGCTGTTTAATGTGTACGGGGAATATATAATGCGTAGGACACTGGAAGACTGGACCGGTGGGGTCTCTATTATCGGAACCAAAATTAACAATCTCCGATACGCGGATGACACCGTCCTACTAGCAAATGATCCAGAGGAACTAAATACCCTGATTAGGAGACTTGAAACACAAAGCAGAGAATATGATCTAGATATCAACCATGAAAAAACAAAAATCATGATTGTAGACAGGGAAAATAATAATAGATCATATATAACAAAAGTAGGACGGTGCCAAGTAGTAAATCAGTTCGTTTACCTGGATTTACTAATAACAAATGAAGGAGGCTGCACACACGAGATAAAACGCCGAACAGAACTAGCAAGGGGAGCAATGAAAAGCCTGGAAAAAAACTGGAAGGACAGTGCTATCACGCTAAACATCAAAAAGACAATAGTTGAAACTCTAATATTACCAATATTTATTTACGGAGCGGAATCGTGGACCATGAAAGCACAAGACCGTAGAAAAATAGATGCATTCGAGATGTACTGCTAGAGAAGAATACACCAAGCTACTAAAATACTTCGGCCACGTTACAAGACGCAATAATGATGATTTAGAGCGGTTGGTTGTCTATGGCAAGGTAGAAGGGACTAGACCGAGAGGTCGTTCTCCGAGAAGATGGTCTGACCAAATAAAAGAATGCACTGGAACAAGTTTTAGAGAAGCTGCCCGCAATGCAGTGAATAGGGATAAGTAGGGAGAAGTAGTAAGGAAACCTGCAACAGTACATTAGAAGCGTCTATGTGATCACTACCCTTCTGTCAAAAAGGAAAGAAGAAGCGGCGATTCGGAAATACTGTACAATCTGCTAGACCGTTTCCCTGGCAATATCCAAAAACCAATAACATATCGGTCATTTCTTCGTTGTTATAATGTCCGGCCATGACGAAAATAAAACGCTTGAATTGTTAAGTATTACAATATTGTGCAGTTTTTAGTGACAGTTATTTTTTTAAAACGCCTTCACTTCAAATTGTATTGAATTGCAGACATAAGGGAAATGAATTCTTTAAATCTAGATATCTCAAAAACGACTGCTCAAATCAACTCTTACCAGGTATACTTTTTTAGGTGAAACACGTTGGAGATTAAGAATGTTTATTTAAAAGTTAAATACAGTGTGGCTCAAAAAAGTTATATCGTTTTCGTTTAAAATGTATTCAAAGTATCGCAGCTGGCGGGCGCCCTTTAAATTTGACAATGAAGATGAGGGTAGATTTTAATTCTTCACTACGCAAACCCGAATATTGTGGCAATAGATCAATTATTGCAAAATATATTTATGAAAAATTAAAACCACGTTCAACTCTTGACACTCAGTATCTCCGAAATCATCCACTTTTGGACTGAGGTAACTCGCGTTAGATCGACATATTTTAGCCTCAAGAATTTGTGGTAACATATTGTCCGCACCGTTTAGAGACACTCTGTATATTATTCTTCATGCGCATCAGCAGTCATGTAAGTGGCAGCACATAAGCTGCGGATCACGAGTACACAAATCGCCTTTTGATATCTTGCGTCGTAAATACAATATTCATCTTTAAATTTTGATTAAATGATGATGCACTATTTATGTCCAACAGTTTATTTAATGGAAATGACTTAACGGGCTTTTGAAGCATCTTATAGGTTGCAAAGTATTTTTAGAATATGCACCTTTGTATATCCTAAATCTTTTGAGTTGAACATTTTTGCTTATTTCTAACAAAAACGGAGATATTGGACATATTCACACTAACGGGTATATACCAAGAGACATTTAAAGGAAAAGTAACATTGCCTCAAATCAAGAACAATTTTTATTTTACATGTACTTTGAGACATTTTCCACGAAAAAGAATACCCATTCCAGATTTTTATGTGTTACTCGCTGCTCTAAAAGCTTCTAAACCACCTATATAAAATGTATAGTATTTTTAATGCCCATTTGGAATAACTCTCTCCTTATTTATCAATCATTAATTAGGTGAAAAAAAAATAACAACAAAAATGAACGTGAACGTTTATAATTAGATATTACCTCAAATGTTTGATGTCTGTTAATATCATTAAATATCGCAAAAATACACGACCAAAATGCGATATTCCGACGAATCCAAAGAACGTGCCTAATGCAGTAAGTTATTTTCAAAATGATTTAGGATTTCGATTTAGGGCAATTCAAAAGGCGTCCGAAGCACTAAAAGTTCCACAAAGCACATTATACATCCTAGAAGATTCAAACAGAGTAACTGATTTCGAATTTAGAAGGAATGAATATATATATATATATGTCTGGATACGCTTCCCGGAGCAGAACTCGCATTACGATGAATACTCTGCATTGTTTAAGGGAAGTAATTTGCGAAATATTTACCCGTATTACTTTAGAGACTATTTACCGGCAATTTATTGAAGAATCACCAGAAATTAAGATCTCAAAAAGCTTTTTATATTTGGAAATGAAAAAAATGGGGTTTAGCTTCAAGAAGCTACATGGAAGAAAACATTTATTGGAAATGCTTGGAATCACATTGAAGAGAATTTTATGTTTAAATAAATATCAAGTTGCTAAAAAAGAGAACATAATAAACCGGTTTTTCGGGATGAGGCATTAATTTTCAGCAAAAGTGGGGATAGAAGAATGTGGCGAGATGGTAGTACATACAGTCATATTAAAAAGAAACTGGATGTGGGATACGTTACGTGATTGTTCATGCCGAAAATAAAAATGGATTTGTGACAAATGCATCTCCAATTTTTAAATGTAATAAGAAAACAGGCGATTATCACGATAAAATAAATACCATAAATTTTGAGAAGTGGCTTAAAGATCAACTTATTGCAAGCTTAGACGAACCATCCTTAATTATACTGGATAATGCAACTTATCATAAGCGTCTAGAAGAAAAAAATCCGAGAAAAAGCTGGAACAAGAAATATCTTTTAGAATGGCTTGGAAACAAGAATATCCCTTTTTCAAATAATCTTTTAAAAGATACTGTATGGAATTGTGTGGAAAACTAAACAGTGCTGGAAAAAATTATCATATGAATAAATATTATTGGGGTGTTGGCAACGTTACCTAAAAAACAGGTGTTTACAATTATTGCAGACTTAAAACTGATCAAACAATAGTTTATACGTAAAAATAATTGAAAGACATAGTTGTGGTTGATAGTTTAATCGACCACTGGTATAGTGACATAAAAAAAAGTGGATTAAGGCGACCGGATTGGCTGAAAAAATCAATATCCATGTGAAAACGGCCACTGTTATATGGTGTTTTATACACGTCAGCACATTTCACAGAGTGGTACAGACATTAACAGTGTTGCCGCGCTTTACCGCTAGTACTAATGAATCGTATGAACATGATTAAACTAATTCAAAATGCAGTTTGATGTTTGTAAATCTAAAGTCAAACAACCACATGCAGAAAAGGTATATGTAAAAATTGTGGTTTGAATTTGTCAGCATGGGAGGTAAAATTACTAGAACTGAAAGGTGAAAGAATCTTAAGGTGTGATTGTTCTGAATGCCAAAAATTTAAAACCCACACACTTCTTCTAAAAACTACAGAGGAATAATAGAAGGCAAAAAGGAAAGAATCGCCCTGCTGCATCAAGAAATAGAGAGTCTGGACTTAAAACAAAATTAGAGCAGTGTCCAAAGTTCCTTCCTTATATCATAAAGAGGCCTACAAAGCACACAAATGTTCCTAGTCTTATTATAAAACCAAAAAAGCACCAAAACATAGAAAAAATAAAGGAAGACGCAAGCCATAAATCCAACTGAACTAAAAATAATTGTAAATAACAAGTACAAAAAATGGCAATCTATTAGTTAAATGCCAGAAAAAAATTATATCATCATCATAAGCAGCCTAGCCGTGTCCACTCCTGAACATAGGTCTCCCCTTCCAATTTCCATCTTTGACGGTTTTGTGCAATGTGTTGCCATCCTCTCCCTGCTTTTCGGGTAAATGTCATCCATATATCTTTTCTGGGGTCTCCCATTGCCCCGTTTGTGTGTTTTTGGTCTCCACTGCATGACTGTTTTTGTCCATCTGTTGTTCGGTTGCCTCGCCACGTGGCCTGCCCATCTCCACTTTGCTTTTGCTATGCACTGAATCACGTCGTGCACACCCGTGCGTCGACGTATGTCGTAGTTTGATGTTGTCTCTCAGACTAATGCCTAGCATTGCGCGTTTTATGACCCTCTGAATGACTCTCAGTTTGTTTGCACTTTTTATGGTTAGCGTCATGGCTTCCAGACCGTACGTCAGTACAGGGAGTATGCATTCTTTTCATATTTATAGACATATCTGGATTTTCCAGGATAAAGCGCAGCTTTCCAAATGCTGCCCAAGTCATGCTCACTCTTCTGGCAATTTCAGCCTTTTGGTTCCCTTTCCCAAGTTTGATCTGGTGCCCCAGATAGACGTATTCGTCTACCTTTTCTATTTTTTGGCCTTCGATGGTAAGTAGGTTTGCCCGGCTTAGACTCATAAACTTGGTTTTTGCGGTGTTCATCTCTAGTCCTACCTCCCGCGATGCTAGCTTTAGTTGCTGTATCATAACTTTTAGTTCATCGAGTGTTTTGCCGAATAGGACGATGTCGTCGGCGCACCGTAGATGGTTTAGATATTTGCCATCCACATTCACGCCTTTGAATTGAATTTGCCCTTTTCGTAGATGTGTTTCAGCAGGTTTATGTACCTTGAGTCAATCCCTGCGTTATCCATTGCTTTAAATATTTCACTAAGATGTATGGAATCAAATGCCTTACTGTAGCCGATAAAAGCCATATGTAGTGGGACGTTGTATTCAGTGCATTTTCTTATAAGTGTGTGAATTGTTTGAAGGTGGTCAGTGGTGCTACATCCCTTCCGGAAACCTGCTTGTTCCTCTGGCTGATATGAGTCCATTTTTGATGTTAACCTGTTTGTTATGATTTTTATAAGAAGTTTATACGGATGTGGAAACAAACGAATGGGTCTATAGCACGACCTGTGCATTGTGCCACAATTGAGGAATTTGAATTGTCTCAACGCATCTGTGTAAGAGAGAGACTGTACTGCTTTTAGCGCATTTTTCTCCCCCTAGTCTTAACATTTCTGTTGTAATTCCGTCCTCCCCAGGAGCTCTTCCAGATTTAAGCTGTGAAAGCGCAAGTGTTATCTCCGAGATGGTGATTTCTGGTATGCCTTCAGAACCTGCATTCTTTATGTTCATGTTTTGTTCGACATCTTGGTTGTGGTGTGGTGCTGAGTAAAGTTCCTTATAGTACTCTTGGATGATTGTTATAATCTTAGTTCATTCGTGTTGTATGTTTCCATCCTTATTCTTCATTTGGCGGATTCTTATTTTACCTTTTCGTTGCGACTGCTTAAGGATCATCATGCTTTTGTTGTTTTCTATGACCTCTTTTATTTTTTCGGTGTTGTAACTTCTTATAGGTGTTGTCTAATTTTCTTTGAGATGTTTCGGTTCATTTCGGTGTATGCAGGTGAATCTCTATGCAAACTTCCTCTCTCCGCTATCATTTTGCGAGTATCCGGCTTAAGCTTTGAAATTTGAGGAGTGGTTCGATAGTTTAGTTTTTAATGACTATGTATGTCATTTTTAATCTTTTCTTCCAAGCAGTCGGTTGTGGCATTGCTGGGTTCTGTCGAGAGTTTTTTGTCCAACTGCCTCTTCTATGTCTCCTCATTTTGTTTTAGTTCGACAAGAGTAGGGTAGGGGTTATTCTTTATGAGTTTACTTCTTTCGGCTTTAAAATTTAATTTAACCGTTGTCCTAACTAGTCGGTGATCGCCGTTCGTGTCGAATTTATTAAGTACCGAGACGTCGTTACTACGTATTTCTTGTTAGTGAGTATATGGTCGATTTCGTTTTTCTATGCTGAGTTGGGGCTTAGCCACGTCCATCGCCTGCTAACGGACTTCTTAAAGAAGGAGTTAATTAATGTTTCTCCCCGCGAGTTGCTTTCACTCATTCCGAATTTTCCGACTTGTGGAATTTGTAAATCCTTTAGGTCGCCTGTCTTGGCATTGAAATCGCCAGTGTATTGCGTCTTTTCTAACTTAATTGCTGTTCTTAGGTCTCCGTAGAGTTGCTCGATTTTTTTCCTCTGGCGCTGTTGGTGCGTATACGTGCACTCCCTGAAGCTTGTATCTTGATGAAAGTTTTAAGGTGATGTAGATAACTCTTTCTGATATTGATTTCACTTTTGTAACCAAATGTTTGACACTTTTATTTATCAGAAGTGCTACCCCTCCTATGTGTGCGTTAGTTCATTTATTTTTCTGATACATTACATGACCTGATTTAAGTGTGGTGCATTCTTCGTTTGGTCGTCTGGTTTCGCAGAGATGACCAGAATGACCCATTTTATTTTCAAAAGTTCCTCTTCCAGTTCAAAAAGTTTATCTGAAGAAGAAAGCTGCCAAAAATTGAGTGATTGCAATATAGAAGTGACAAAACTAAAGATTCCTCGTATATAATGGGGATGATCTAAATAATGAATTGGTGGTAGGCCGTATTAGAGAACAAAATCACTTTATTGAAGCTATGGACCATTTCGAAATTAAATTCTTTAAACTTAATAAAAAAAACAGAAACATATACTATCTATGGAAACTGCTTAGCAAATTCACAAGTCTATGAATATAAAAAAATTTATATAGGATGGCAGCGTTTCCCGATATATGAAGAGAAAATGTACCCAGATGTTTTAAATGCCAGGATTTTTTTCACAAAAATACTGAGTGTTCAAATGAAGTTCATTGTGAGTTTTGTTCGGTGGAACACGCTGTTAAGGAGTGTCCAAACAAACAAAAGAAATGCATTATAATATTATAATATATAATTTATTATATTGTGACATTATTGTTTTAAGTGAATCTTGGCAGTTTGTTGGTAATGAATATAACATAGATGGTTTTCAAATATATTACAATGGGGGTGACGTTAATCAGAATGATGGGGTGGTTGTAATTGTGAAAAGTAATTTAAATTTTTAACAGGTAGATAATATAAAATTTATAAAGTCAGGAATTACTGTGATTAGGGTTGTTTTGTCCCTAATAAATACTCAATGGCATTACATGTATATATAGATCTCCCTTAGCAGCAGTAACATCCTTTCTTTATGATCTAGATAATTATTGCCAAGAGAATGTAACCTGCATACTGAAATACTTTTGGAGGATGTAAATATCAATATTTTATCTAAAGACTCAGTTAAAACAAATAATTACCTATCTCTGTTTATGTCTAATGGATATTCTTCCCTTATTGCGGGATCTTCGCGTGTCTCTATAACATCTGAAACATATATCGACCGTATTTTCCTTAAAAAAAAAATTAAAAAAATATACATTCGTCATTCATTTTGGATGCTGATGTTACTGATCACTTTCCTATTCTACTTAGTTTTAATGGGGAAAATGTAAAACATAGCAATAACGCAAAGTATGTTTTCAAAACTATAAAAAAATTCAATAATGAAAATGCAAAAAATTTACTAAATAATCAAAATTTGAACAATGATGTACTAAATATTAATGATGTTGAAATTGAAATACAAAACTTTTATAATAAAATTATTCAAGAAGCTGAAGAGACTGAAATAATTAAATAGAAAACAATTAGAAAAATTAAACCTTGGATAACTTCTGGTATTGTTTGTTCAATAAAAAATAGGGACAAAATGAAAAAAAAATAGTTTAGAAAAAGAACAACAATATAAAATTTTCAGAAATTCTCTAAATAAACTCTTAAATAAATGCAAAAAGGACTACATATTATAAAGCAAAAATTGAGGAATGTAAAAATAATAAAGTTATAAATGCAGCTACAATTCAAATTACTCTAGGGATATTGTAATGATAATGATTAAAGTAGAAATAATGACTTTTCCGATAACAGGGAGATGGCAAATTACTGTAAGCCCTATTTTATAAATATTGGTGTAAATATGTTAAACAAAATAAAGAATCAGAATAAATAATTTAAAACTAATAATAACAGTACATCTTCAATGTTTTTAAAATCAGCTAATAAAAATGAAATAATAAAATACATATATTCTTTAAAAAACGACTCTGCCCCGGAATAGATACTATTAAGTCAAGATTTATAAAAAAAACTTTCATATTTATCTTATTGAACCTTTAGTTCATTGGGGGGCTTAGTACATCGGATGCCTATGAAGTAACTAAGCAAGTCAGTAAGGCATTGGATAGTGATAAAAAGTGTTTGGCGATGTTTTTGGACTTAGCAAAGGCTTTTGACACTGTGCCGCATGACCGCTTGTTAGAAGTTTGGAGTTTGTATGGTATTAGAGGTCCAGTGTTACAAGTTTTTGAGAGTTACCTAAGGGACGGAGAGCAGGCTCCAAAAATAAATAATGAATTCAGCGAACCTTCTTATATAATTATTGAAATACCTCAAAGTACAGTTGTTGGTCCTATACTCTCCATTAGCTACATTAATACTCTTACTAATATTGACATACATAATGGTTGTTGATTTCATATGCAGATGATACGGATGCAGTGTTTTATGGATGTTCTTGGAGAGATACAAAAAGGACAGCAGATCTCGGGCTGGGGGTATTAAAGAACTGATTAGATTCCTTTAAATTAAGTCTAAATAATCAGAAAACAAATTATATAGCATTTTCCGTAACAGCTGCTAATTGCCCTGCCTTTAACCAAATTAAAATTGAGTCAATTGACATCAAAGAGGTTCCATTCACAAAGTATTTGAATATCATCGTTGACAAACATTTAAAATGGGACGTACAGGGTTATTCATTATAAATGGACACCTCCCTTAATTTGGTTATTTTTAAAGATAGAGGGACAATTTTTTTATCGACTTGTAGGTAATCATCTTAATTTTTTTATTAGTTATGAAAATATTATACAGGGTGTCCCATAAGAAAACGCCAATCTAAAGTTATATTTTTTTAAATGGAACTCCCTGTATATTATTGCATTTTTGGATTCTACTTAAAATTCTAAGCATATTTATGTATGATATTACATCTCTAGAGCTAGTAGTTTAACAGCTATAAACAGTTGAAAATCGGTACTTTGGCTACTTTTCACCTTGGTAGCAAGAAGATCGTTAGAGATGGAGTAAAATGAACTTCACATTCCTATCTTAACTTTTCAAGTGCTATCTGATGGGGCTAACTGGCAGGCGGTACCATGGGTACCAAATCTGGTACCTTGGCAGGTACCATCAGTTAGCACCATCAGATAGCTCTTGAAAAGTTAAGATAGGAATGTGAAATTCATTTTACTCCATTTTTAATGGCCTGCTTGCTACCAAAGTGAAAAGTAGCCAAAGTACCGATTTTCAACTGTTTATAGCTGTTAAACTACTAGCTCTAGAGATATAACATCATACATAAAATATGCTTAGAATTTTAAGTAGCATCCAAAAATGCAATAATATACAGGGTGTTCCATTTCAAAAAATGTAATTTTATATTGGCATTTGCTTATGGGCCACCCTGTATAATATTTTCATTAGAAATAAAAAAATTAAGATGATTACCTACAAGTCGATAAAAAAATTATCCCTCTATCTTTAAAAATAACCAAGTTAAGGGGGGTGTCCATTTATAATGAATAACCCTGTACATATCCTGAAATTAACAGATACTATCCGTAAATTAATATACCGTTCTACATATTACGGAAAAATGTGAGCAAAAAACTATTGATTCTAATCTATCGGTCCCTGGTTGAATCTTTGCTACGGTATGGGTTGATTGCCCGGGGAGGTCTGTATAAAAATTAAACAACTTAATTGTCTCCAGTATTGCTTGACGTTTCTTTTCATCACACACGTAATCGAAGTCTCCCGGGTTTTCAATTTCATCTAATGCAAATCAAAAATCATGTTGTAGATCTTATGTAAAACAGCACAACAAACAATAATTTTTGGAACTTTTGACAACCTTGTGCCCTAGAATCCTTTGCTTTAGTTGTCCAAAAACTCTCTCAATCACGACTCTTTCCCTGGAGTGAGTGATATTGAATAATTCTTCAATTCGGTTTTGAGGATCTTTAAAAGGTGCTAATAGTCAAGTCAATAGCCAGTCCACTGTCTCCAAGAAGGTAGAAACTACCCGAAATCTTGCCACATGTTCATATATGGGACTTTGCCTACAGATTCTGGAATCGTGAGCACTTCCAGGCGATTGAGCGTCTACACTTGTAATCATTTCATTAGCATCACCAGTTACTTGCACATTTATGCTAGAAAACCCTTTTCTGATAATAAAATCATCGCCAAAGGCATGTGGTGGTTTTTTAATTTGAACATGAGTACAATCTACAGCACCAATGAGGAATTTGGAATCGATTCGACCAATTAATTCTTGCTTCTTCCAGGGCATCTAGATTCGATGGTAATTTTATCCAGTGGTGGGCCTTCTCGAAGATACTATCAGCTACGTTGCTTATGGCTTTGCATACTGTTGAATGATGAACGCCAAAATCTTCATTAATACCTATTTGAAAACCGGCATCAGTAACATATCGTAGATATATCTTTTGCCGAGCGGCAAGTGCACCTCCTCTGGATTGATCAACATCTGGTATAAAATAATCCAAAAAATAGTCTATATTTTTACTTCCATAACGCAACAAGAGCTTAGATTTGCTTGGGCTGATGCTTCTTCTCTTCCTATAGCTCTTGATATTACAAACATTAATGAAGTCCACCTTATTTAACAAAGTTTACTGCAACTACCGTCGCGAAAAAGTATGCTTATAGCTACCTTAAAAATCATCAAGTTATGACTGACCAATTTAAGACAGATCTTATTTTTATTCAAATAAAAATAAGCTAGTACTGGAAAAATACAAGTAAATCCTTATGTTTTAAGTAACTACTTAAAACCAGAAGGAGTTTGCTTATGGTCGTAAGTAATCTCTTTTACATGAAGTGGTCACTGACCTTTTATTCAATTTATATTGAGTAAATACTTAAATAAGAGGAAGTAGAAGCCAATACTTCTTTTTATTCAATAGACCCAATGTAGTACAGAACTTAATTTTAAAAGTTATATATAAAAAGCCAAAAAGATTCCCAACTCAACAGCTATATTCTGAGAAGGTCTTTAATCTGCGTTCAATATACATATTGTCTACATGTATTTATACTCATAAATCAAATAACCTTCAAAGATATGTTAGTTGCTCATATAGGACCAGAAATAATGTAAACAATGAGAATACCAAAAACTAAAAAAATATAGGGCACAGATTTTTTGATTATTTAGCTCCTAAGTTCTACAATATCCTTCCAAATAACTTAAAAGAGATACATAATATTAAAAAGTATAGTAAAGGCTGCAGACAATTTATTTTTCAAATATTGAATTTTTTTTAATGGTTTTCAGATATTTTAGATACTTATATTAGAAATAATCTATGTAAACTATGTATAGAATTTTGTTTTGGTTAGTTTGTATATTTTGACATGCACAAACGGGTTTTGTCCTATGTATTTATTATATCTTGAATGGTTATGTAGGTAGCTGTGTGAAATTATGTAAACAAGCTGAATAATAAATTTGAATTTGAATATGCTGCGCGGCATGGTGATTGTGTGTTCAAGGCTACCACCCTATTATTGTAATTTAAATTCCATCGAAATTGTGTGATAAGAGACTAAAAGACGTGATGACGAAACTATTCTTAAAGGCACAGGGTCACCTACTGAAGTTTTAAATGTATGGAATAATATAATAGAACATGTATAGCAACAGCACTGGCAAAATTACATGAACCACACAGAGAAAAATATTTCGACTTGTTAAACATCGAACCCATGGTGATCTCTGTGTTGGATTAATGCGACAAAGTACTATCTTTTTCAGAAAGCGAAAGTATTGATCAAGAAGATATTTAGATTTTAAGCTTTTAAAATCACTTTATCATTTTATTTCATTTTCTAACCGTTATTAAATATTACTACTGATTTTTACAATAATTATGAATGTTTTGATACAGTTAATTTACTTTTAATTATAACAGGGTCTTTGCAAATTTACTTCTCACCATTGTATAGGGAAGTGTTTTATTTTTTTACACACATTCTTGCTTTGGATAAAATCATATTTTATAACTAAATATGTAGAATTTCCATCGTAATTCTAGTTTTGCTCCTGGAAATATTTGTAGACATATTCCATCTAAATTAAAAATCCATTACTCTGTTTGGATGTCCTAGTTTGTATAATGTGCTTTGTGGAACTTTTCGGGCTTCGACGCTTTTTTAAATGTCTTAAATCTTGATCCTAAGTTATTTTGAAAACAACGTACTACATTAAAATAGTTATTTTTGATATAAGTGCTAAAAGTGACGTTTTATTTTGTGAGAAGGGAAGTTTGGGACACGACGCCGAAGGCGGAGTGTCCCATCCCTTCGAACAAAATAAAATCACTTTTAGCACATATATCATACACTATTTTTTCTACAAACACCATTCAAAGTATAAATCAACGCATTTCTTTCGTTATTAAATTTATAAAACATCTTCTTGAAATCAAATTATTCATCAAGTTTATTGTTGCTACGGTAATGAAAATTCGACCGTTCGTTGACAAGTATCTAACTTCAAATCTCGTGACATGGAAAGTGATCGAGAAAATTAATTTCTTCTTGCGGATATCGAAGAAGCTGCTAATAAAGTCACTTTCGAGTTATTGCCTGATAAGCAACAATACGAATTTTCGTACAACCGTTTCATTAGATGGTGCGATCTGAAAAATGTTAGTGGCAAGTTTAGTCTGATATAAAACATTTTTATATTTTCGCACCAGTGCTAAAAGTAAATTACTTTTAGCACCTGTGCCATAAAGTAACATTTTAGACACTGACAGCATGCGTTAAAAATTGTACTTTTAGTGACGTTTGTAGAAAGAAATTTTTTAGAAAACCTTATATAGTTTAAGATTAATAAACAGATGTTTCTGAAAAAGTAGCAGTGCGCTTCTGCATGCTCTTAATTAAGGTTAATTTCATATTATTTTCATAAAATATAAAACACTTAGTTGTATATTATTATCACATAAGAGCGTATAACGTCCATATCAATTCATATAAGTTGAAATATATTCTAAACAATTCGATTAATCCTTTGATGATCTTCTAAAAGCCGTTTTTTTTTCGCGCGGTCCTAATCACTACTAACTCGTGTCCGACCACTGCAAAGCGAAAGGACTGCCCGGCCGAGCCAGCAGTTTCGTGGGCGAGGAAGGCTCGGCGGCAAAAGGGAAACTCATTGCTCAAATAGCCAAGTGATTGGACTTGTTAGAATATCAATAGACTGTATTATTATGGTCCATAATAATATTAGTGATCATACGCCTACTGTTTATAGGGAATATCAAGTGACTTCACCAGCCAATGCCCTAAGAGTAATAGGCTAGATGTCAGCCATTTAACTTGAAACGTTCCTAACCTTATTTTACTTGAGTGTTCAAGAAGCCGCATACGTTAATTCACTAAAACGGCTGGTACTTCCAAATAGGTATTAAGAATACTACAGAATACATAATAATCCCGCAATAGATTATGGCATATAAACACTGTTAAGCCGTTAGCTATTGCGATAGGGAGGAGTGTTACCGCACCAAGAAAATAAAATAGGAATATTTAAGTTAAGCCTTAGCACTTTCTTCATCCACCTATCTTTTATTTTTCTTATGGAGCTAGTCACACTAGGAGGACCGAGATGTTTTAAGTCTCGCACGAGAGTGATTCACAAATCGTGGTAATTTTAACAATAGGATATGCTTAAAATATAATTTTCGTATGTTTTAGTAACACTCAAAAGATGTGAACATAAAGTATAAAATATTCCAAATATTGAGTTATACCAAAGTATGACATCTGATCTAAATGAAGATGCCGATATTTTGGTTCCAACTTCTAGCTAAGAGTACATCAGTATGCCGATGATTGAAATATAATTACAATTTTCAGCGGAATTAAAAATGATACATGGCGAGTAAAATTAAAAAACACCCCAAAAAGGACTAAATAAGGCTATTACTTTTTTATATGAATAAATAGCGTAAACTAGTGTAGAAACCATTATTGTTATGAGAATCAGATGACGATTACGATTCTACATTTAATAATCGTACGACTACGATCACAATTAACCAACCAAAGATAAATAACGAATATACAGTGTGGTTGGTCCATTAAGTCTTCAACATATGTGAAACTTTTTTATTATTGATTTCTGAGAAAATTTTGTTCATGATAACAGTTGGTGCATAAAGAGCAACTAACATAGGCAGTGTTAAATCTGAAGTATAGTATACAGCATACCCAAGAAACATTTTTGGCAATCGCCAATTTTGAGACTGCCAAATTAAAACGCATAAAAATATGAACAAAAACTTTAATTAAGTTTTCCCATGTGAGTTATAGTTTCTGAGAAAATCTGGGTTGAAAATGCAAAATATTCAGTTTTTCCGGTTTTTCTAACTTTTGGCGCCAATTTTCTCAAAATCTAAAATGAATAAAATTTATGAAGATTTTCTATTCGTATTATTGTATTTTTTAATTTGGTCGATTTCCAAAATTTTCATTTTACATAGGCATGTTTTCATAATTTTTTGCGCACCCTGTATATAAAACCTCAAATTTAACATCATCTCTGTTATTTTCTCTTCAGGCACCAACTTTTATCGAGAATAAAATTTTCTGAGAAGCCAACAATAAAAAAGTTTCCAATATGTTGCAAACTTCCATGGGCGTTAGAAAAATAACATTTCCTTAAAAAAAGAAAACTTAAAAGCCCAGAATAATTGATATTGATAATTGATATATCAATATTCAAAATTAATGAAAATTTAATTTTTATTCAGGAAACATAGCCTTTTTTAATTATGTGAACTCAATCGATTCCTTTTAGGAGTCTAGATTAGCCCTGCTGTAGAAAATAATTTTTCTGAATCCATAAAAGATGGTTTGTAGGATAGATATTTGAGGGCCAGCTTTTTAATTCATGGAAATGTAGTACTTATTGTGTAGTACTTAAACCTCTCGATACGGATTTTAAATGAATGAAACGAAAATAGATGCCATAAGGAGATTCTAATGTAATTTTCATAAATTTGCAATTTCTATTTAAAAAGTAAAAAAAAATCATTATTTCGCACTTTGCGCGGTGGTTGATGTAGCGCACTGTTTACCGACATCACCAGGGCGTTTGCTAAAATAACTCTTCATTTCATTCTTGCTGGATTGGCTTTCGTTCTTGTTGTTATTTGGATATGCTTCCAGGAATTACAGGGCAACTTAAAAATGAATGTGTGTTTATACGAAGGAGGATGTAAAATGGACGTTTCATCAAAATAATTGAGCAAAGAGTGATATTTAGCCTTCTTTTAGATAACCTAAGTCAGAACTTTAGGCCAGCCTGTATTATCTATTTCGCAACCAATAAGTAATTTAGTTAAAAATGTACGTCAATCTTGGGTTGGGCTAGCAATTTGACTGTTCAGTTTATTTGGCGAGTTTAGTTTAAATTGTAGTTGATTAGTTTTGAATAACCAACCTCCTAGACATACATTTTGAACTATTTTTATGGATTTTTTATGTTCATATTTATACTGATATAGTAAACTATCTACTTAAGCTGCTGATAGCTATTTTCCCGTTTTTTTAGATCTTGCCTTGGAAAAACTCATCATCGGCTTATGTAAAGATGTTAAGTAATAAAACATGTTAGGTAAGAAATAGAAAGTATTATTATTAAAAAACCATGCCAAGTAAACTTAGTAAAACGTACTTTAATATCAGAGAAATGTATAACGTTATATATCTAGAAATTATCAGGAATTGTAATGTAACTAGACTAGCAGTAATGTAATCATCAATATATCGGTTTCCTTTTAGGTATTTTATTATATGTGTTAAGTTTTTAGAAATTTCATACATTAAACAAAAACAGATTTTTGAAGATAAAACGTATACATCACGAGGCTTAGGACATAGGACATAAACATTTTAAGCCTTCAGTGCTCGTTCGTTTTAGCTTATATTCAAAAATCCTTTCATACATGTATATACAGTAAATTTTAATACGGCTATCAGGGTACTAGTGACTGGTGAGAAATTTAAAATATATAGAACCAATTTGGTTATATCTCGGATTTTTTTCACCCACCCTGCATATGCAACCTCATTCATTAGATATTTTTTATAAGTAACTATATCTATCATATGTAAGTAAATAACGTTTAGCTAAATTTGTATTTAAGGAAAATTATCTAAGCTCTTATTTTATTTGCACAAATTGGACATGTACAAAATATACTTAAATTTAGGAGTTAATAGTATAGGAGATTTCATTCTTAAAATAATTAATTTAAATATTTAAATTCTTTAAGGTAGAGAATAATTTTGTGAGAATTACCAGCAGCATTATAATTTTATTACTAAGAGTATCGCAGTAAGTAAAAATATTAAACAAAGAGTTCAAAAAAGTGAGTGACTATCACAATATGTCTCGATAAAAAAAAATATTAAAATGTTAGGTTCTACGCATGTTCCTGGTGAACCTGGCTACATCTTTATGTTACTAAAATATGTCCTATTTATGTACTTTTCAAAACCCAAAAGTCATTAAAATTACTAGGGCCATTTTGAAAAAATTCTGAAAAACTAAAAAAAAAAACACCCCGCATCTTTGAAACAATGTTAATAGAAACTGTTTGTCTTATCGATGGCATATAATTATTGAAATATATAGAAAATGTCTAGCATGGGTTTAGAAACAATTATTGTGTAACGATTAAAAGTTATTTTTTATTATATATTCTTTGCACGGAGATCAATTATTTAATACCCTATATCTTGCAGTTGATTCACACAAAGAAATAATTTAAATTAAGATATAACATAAGTTAATTTAAAAATTCCATATATGAAAACCTAAATAGCTAACATACATTTAAGACATAACTTTTACGTAAAAATTGCTTCTGGTATATTTTTGTTAAATTGTTCCTGGCTTTTATTACCTAGGGCCTACTAGGAAGATTTTTTTTATTAGGTTGTATTTCTCTGTTAAAACGCCAATAAATTATATTAAATTAGTTCTTAAATTATGTTATTTTTAAATAAATTAAATCCTGCTAAAACCAGGATTTATCTTAGGCTATAATTTATTTTTCCAATGTAATGTCTGTATTTCGACTTGTATGGCGTGTAGTATACTGTACCAACCGAAGTATTTATTATATGCTTTGGCAGAATACGTAATGTCGATAGAGATAAACTAAATTTTTGAATACCTAATGTAAAGGCCAGTGTATTGCCTCAAGAGTTATACATTTTGCCATATTTTATCAAATATATGGATAATCCATGCTTTCTTTTATGTACTTTGTATTTTTCCCTAACATAAACCTACGCTAAACCAACTGAATCCATCAGGATATTCCCTTCTAAGTGCTGGTTGTATAATATTACTAATTTCCTTCATATTTTAATATGTCAAACTATATCGAGTGCCTATAATTATTATTGAGCCAATTATTTATTCCTACTACTAGATATGAGTATTGATTCTTGACCTGGGCTGCCGGATAAAGCTCCCGTATCAATTCTCCTGAATTTCTCTTACGCGTGATGATAGACAGAAAAATTAATTATAATTAATAATAAATAACAGTGTTTTTGCATATTCTAGTGAAATCTGTGTACATAAAAATCGTATTAGCTAATATTAGTATCATAAAATATTGAACAGTTAGCCGATACTTAATGGAAATATGTTTCAGCCATTCAAGCGCAAGTGGTCAATAGGTAAAATATTATTTCTTGCCGCAACCTGCTTTTTATTTGCAAGATTTTTAAGTCCTTGCGAGCGGTTTCAAGGATAAGGTTTGAAGAGAACTTTAAATACGCGATAATTTAATAATTTGGTTAGTTAGCTTTCGCGTTTTAAAAAAAGTGTAATTCTTCAAAGAGGTTTGGAATGGCTTAAATACATTACAATAAACCTGACATATTAACTTAATATATCCAAAATATTTTTGTTATGTCAAAAACATACGACTTAATTGTGATAATTGATCTAAATGAAAGCTTATGTTTGAAAGATGATATTGCTCGAGTATTGTTTCACATATATACCTGAACGATTTAAATAAAATTTTTCATTGGGCACAACATTTACTCTATAATTAATTGAACAACAATACTTTTTATGAGAAAATAATGTTCTTTTGCTAAAACAGTATTACGATTTTATGTAATGATTTATATTATTCAATTAAATATGGGTAATAATTACATGTTAGCTCGTTTTAATTAATGAAACCTAATTGCTACTGGATCCGTATTTTTATTGTTATTGTTTTAATAACTCAATGCAATATTTTTTTTTGTTTTATTGATTAGCAAAAATTTGTTGGTTCTGAAAGGGGCGACTTAATACCAGTATTTAACAGTAAGGAAGACAGTACAGCGTATTCTACGAATTAATTACAGATGTTGAGTCGTATTCTTATGCAAATTGGTAGCGTATAAACTAATATCTAAAAAACATGCTAAGCAGCATTACTACATTTCAATATCTATACCCTTAGCGGTTTCCGTTCATTATTAGATATTCTACCTTAGCTACTAGCAATTCAAAAAATGATCTATAGACGTTTTTTTTTAAATTGCCAATATCCAAGGAAGAATATCTAATAACAAACGAAACACTCCAAGGGAAGCTATGGAAATAGAGTACTGCTATATCTCTTAATATATCCGCTTAATGGACGATATCTAATATACATCTAGTTTGGGTTAGTTCCAGAATAAGACCCAATATTTTAATACATATAAAATAGACTCTAGTATCTTATTTTAATACGGGTAATAAGTCCTCTTCCAAATTCCCAATTTGTAATAATTCTTCCAGATTTATGTATATTCGCCGCAGATAATGTATCGTGATGGTATAATACTGTTGTTCTTATGATTTTCTGAATTGCAATGACGGCCGGTACGTCGCCCGTGACGCTTCAATTTATACAGGTGCATAGTCTTAATGCAAACAAAAAGTAATACGAATGGATCTACAATAAAAAATACTGGATTCAATATAAATTGTGGCCGATAATACTGAAATCCTACTCATCTACTATTGTTCGGATCGATTTTATTTCTCATTGAATCATGTATATGCTTTAATAAAATATAGAATTTCTTAAAAATTACTCTACGCTTTGCATGGCCTGCAATGGCAATTTTAACATTGAATTAAATACATTTCTATTCATTAAAATTGACATTCATCGAATTGTTTATTATTAATTCAATATTAGCTGAATAGTTCTGGATCGCAAGAATCTGAATTATTATGGATAATATTTAACTCAAGGCGAATGTTAGTTTCAATGTTTTGCCCTTTGGCTATATCGCATTTATATGCATATGTACAATACTACTGAGATCTGTACTTTATATACATATGCACAATATTCGTGAATTATGGAAAGACATTATAAATATGAAACCTGAAAACAAATGTAACTTAAATATAACGACATGTTGAGGAATGTTATATAGTGAACAGAATCACTACATAAATACGACCGTTTAATAAGATATTGTAGCGAATTATCTAGTTTATACAGTCACTGAGTTTTTACTATTAATATCATGCAATTTTAGGGTTACTTATTTATAGTTCACGTTCACACTGAACTTATTACTAATCATACACTTTCCGAATATTACGAGTATGTGTAATTGACCTTTTTACTTGTATCACCTTTTTTCGATTAATTATCAATTACTTTGACACCTTCAACCCTTTAATATTTTATAAGCTTTTAACTTAAATCAAGAAAAATAATTTTTAATAAAATCAGTGCAAAACGGTTTCGGCCTCAGCCATCATCAGTGTTACATTTTCAGGTTGTACGCTTGAAACGTATTGATAAAGAACAAATGAAAACTATTGACAAATAATTTCACATAATACATTAACATTTCAAGACTTTACTGTAAAACTTAACGAAGGGCACAGCACCCCATAATTAAAATTTTTAAAGCCATGTTTTCAAATGTTCACATATTTTTTAAAAATTAAAAATATATATAGGATGCTGTACCTTCCCTTTTGTTAAGGGTTACAATAAAGTCTCGAAATATTAATGCTATTTTCCGTTTTTTGTATCTTAACCCCAGGCCCCAGACTATGCACTCAGCATATGGTTACATGATTTAACTTAAATGACTGAACTAATATGAGAGTAGCGAATACGGCTCCTTTGCAATGCGGAATTAAAATTATGACTTTAACTAGCTTAACTAACTAAAGCGGGGTTTTATACACAATACCGAAACAGAATTAGACGCGCGTTTCGCTAACCATGTTAGCATCACTAGGAGATGAATAAAACTGAGTTTTAAGCCTTTTAAGTTCGGCTTCGATTACACACAATTTTATTCAAAAATTGTATCAAATTTTTTTAATATTCAATGCAAATTCATTTGCTGAAATCCTGTACGATATTATGCGTTTTTGAAATGCAGATTTAATCATTTCAATTCTATCTTTACGGCTGATTACCACATTGTCTTTATCCATATTTGTGCGCAGGTGACTTGCCCACATATTTCGCCTGATCGATTTTCGACAATCCTAACTATATTTTTGATCATCTAAAAAAAGAAAAACCAACTAGATATTCATTTGAACATAAATCAATAAAGATTTAAACTAAGTAGTAAATTACAATTTATACATTTAAACCACAATAAATAAAAATTTAATAGCACATATCAATAAATCTTACCATTGATAGAAATGGATGTCATTTCTGACGTTTTGTCACAATCTTGTTTAATATGTCTCATTAGATTTACTTTTCTGTTAAAATTTCATTTGCAAGTCACACATTGGAATGTCATTTTAAATTCTTAGAATAAGAGTGTCTCTTCTTGTAAAGCTGCTCTTACATTCGGTAGGGAAATGACGAAAATTATTAAAATTCTAAATCAATGAATTTTAATAATTTTCGGAGTTTGAAAAAGGGATGGGTTGTTAATAGATAGAATTTACCAACTCATCAAGAATGATCGTAATCCAATGCTGCTTTTACATTCAACAGGTCCATGAGGAAAATTATTAAAATTCGAGGAATATAGGGAATGGATGGATGATTAGTCTATGGCATTTGCCAGCTCATCAAAAATCTTTTAATACGATTCCACTTCTCCTCATCTTCTATATTAATATATGTAACAGAATCTAAAGAATAAGCTAGAGTTTTATTTTTGAAATTACTTTTTGTTTTGTGATTTAAATTTCTTTTTTACAATGAACGATTTATTTTTTACTTTATAAAATGTTTTATTTGTTTGTTATAGCGTCTGTGTTTTGTAAGTAACCATTTGTTTGTGTTTCTTTTGTTTTTAGCATCTGTGTTTCGAGACTTTATCGTTTAGTTTGTAATTCTAAAAATGTATTTGCTGCTTGTAAAACTATAGTCTCGGTAGATTGTTGGGTTTGCATCTCTTTTGCATCGTTTAAGTGTTCTGTTTGCATTTCTTTGCAATAATTGAAATTTTGAATAAAAGAAGGAGATGGAGAATTCGTAGAATTCCGTGAATTTTTGCTATGTTGATCTTTTCGTGAAATATAATTTTGAGTAGGAATTGCATCATTACCATTTTCAGGGTGATTACTATAATTTGTAAAATTGTTTACTGTAATATTAGTTAGTGATGAAGTAAAAGTTTGAAGTGGGCTTTTCTGCTGGTCAGAAATTACATAATCGCTACCGTTAGAGTGATTAGGACTATTTTGCCCCCAGGAAACTATTAAATTACTAACGGTAGAATCTGAAGAGAATAGTTTGATTTGGTATTTGATAAGAGAGATCTGAGAATGGAAGTAGTTTGTACGGCTGGACTTTCTTGACTACAAGGTATTATATTATCATCATTCCCAAAGCTACTGTTTGATATGTTTAAATTAGTACTTCCAATATTATTTAATTTTTCATACATTCGAGAGCAAGAATGGTTTTCTAAAGTTCAATCAAACGATCTTTTTAGTGGTAGCTCTACATTACCATCTGTATGATATTGAAAAATTCATGAATAATCTTTAAATTTTGTCAAATTATTTAAATCCTGTGATGAAATATCACATTCACTATTTTCTTCTATTTTAGATCAAAATTATTATTTTCCAAAGCCGTAATTTCAACAGTTTCTCCTAAATTTAAATCAAAATCATTATTTTCTAAAGCAATATTATTGTCTGAAGTTAAATCTAGCAATATTTCGTTGGAATTATTATAATGTGTGCTACTCTGTTGATTCAATATATTTTTTGAAATATTATTTTGTATAATACCTTCTACCATTTCTTTAAAATCTTTTGATCTTAGACATAAAACTTCACTATTATCACTTAATATTGCCGGTATATAAAATATTTGACAAAATTTTCACTTCTCTACTTTTACAATTATTTATAGTGGGTTGGTTTTCAAGATTAGGGGCACTGAAGGAATTAGAACTCATATCAATGTTTACCGACCGATGACAAGAACAGCTGCGTAAATGATGCCTCAGTCGCTTTTATATTGCTGTGTTGAGGAAGCGACCCTCCCTCCTGACCTCCATATCTGGACCTACCCTTGCCCCTTCCCCTCAACTTTGTCACGCACCTTCGTATTTTTTTTTTAATTCCTGACCTCCAAAACGCTGAGTTTTAATCATCTCCTGATAATGCTAACATGGTTAGCGAAACGGGCGTCTAATTCTGTTTCGGTATTGTGGATAAAACTCCGTATTATTTAAGCCAGCAGAACTTAACTGCACTTTGGATTAAGGCTAGGGAGAGATACTTACTTATTCACTAATGACTGAACTGCAGGTCTACTGCGTTTAGCTTTAAGGTTGCCATTTTCCGCGAGGGGAGGAACCGGGAGATGTTCGCACCTTATATGGTATTGTATCTGGAAGGTCAAACGCCATTGGCTCACGGAGCTGTAGCTCTTATTGATAAACGTTAGTCAGGCTTGGTCGTTCGTAATGTGGTCAAATACCATCTTAATTTTACCGGCCTCCACGAAATGTTTCCTGCGTACGATTTTTAACAAAAGAAAGAATGAATTTATATTCAGAAGGCTGATAAAAGCGTATTATTACATATAAAATAGGATGATATACATTTCCTATTAGCCTATTTTTTTCTAATATATAAAATTTAGTTTTCTATCTTTATTTTTAACAAGTAAAATTTTAAAGTTTTCGTCAAATAAGTAATTTTCATTCAATAAATGTTCTGCATAATTAAAATTGTTTTTTATTTTTATAACTTCTTTTAAGTTATTTTATTTTGTTATAAAAGTTCTACCTGTCTCTCCTATATATGTTTTTCATAAGATCTAAAAGTTGCTGATCTATTATTTTTAATGTATTTTCCATAAGTATCACTAGTGAGCTATTTTTGTGTCTATTTATTGCAAAAAATTAGCAGCCTGTTTGTTAATCTTACCTGAATAGTTAATATTTGAAAATTAATAGCATTTTTATTTTTAAATTTCAGATATACTAAGTCTACTGTTTTATACATTGCTTACTTTGTATAATTTTGTCAGTTAAATTATAATCATACGCATTGTTTAATGCTACTTGCTTAACAAATTTTAATTGGTGGTTATAACTTTCTGTTTAAATTGTTATATGGAATACTCTGTGTATAGAACTAATTATATGCTTCTAATTTATGTGCATTGGGGTGATTGCATGAATTGTGTATAGATATCCCCTATAGTATTGTTTTTGGAACATTTGAAAATTATTATTTTTATTGGTAATTTTTAAATTCAAATGAGTTATTGATTTATAAAATTCTATTTCTATGGTAAATTTAATGTTTTGAAGAAACCTATTTATTTAGTTTAAAAACCATTGTAATTATCTGTCGGTACTCACAAAACACGCCAAAAAATCATCAACATATGTACCGGGTGTTTCACTATAAATGGACTCCCCCTTTAACTTTCTCAATTGACGTTTTAGAAAAAAAACGTTCTAAACAAAAAATAAAGGGGATGAAGTGAAGTTTTTTATGGCATAGCACTGTTGTATACAGGGTGTCCCATAAATGCGGGAATAAACAAAGTTATATTTTTTTAAATGGAACACCCTATATATTATTGCATATTTGGATTGTGCGGAGAACTCTAGACATATTTCATAAATAATGTCCAATCTGTTACTGATTTTGAAATATTGACAGTTGAAAATCGACCATTTACCAAGTTTGACAGCCTGTAAAATCTAAACGGCTAAAGATAGAGCAAAATGGTTTGCACTTTCCTATCTTGGTTTGTCATAAGCTATCGTTTGACACTAATTTTTTAATTAACCAGAGGTTAAGAAATTCCGGTTAAATTTAACCTCTGGTTAAATCTAAAATGAGTGTCAAACGATAGCCTATGAAAAACCAAGATAGGAAAGTGCAAACCATTTTGCTCTATCTTTGGCCGTTTAGATTTTACAGGCTGTCAAACTTAGTAAATTGTCGACTTTCAACTGTCAATATTTCAAAAACAGTAACAGATAGGTATAGGACAGTATTAATGAAATATGTCTAGAATTCTCCGCAAAATCCAAATATGCAATAATATATAGGGTGTTCCGTTTAAAAAAATATAACTTTGTTTAATCCCGTATTTATGGGACACCCTGTATACAACTGTGCTATGCCATAAAAAACTTCACTTCATCCCCTTTATTATTTGTATTGAACGTTTTTTTCTAAAATGTCAGTTGAGAAAATTAAAGGGGGGGTGCATTTATAGTGAAACACCCGGTACAGGGTAGCTCGAATTCGAGTCTTTCTATGGGGACCTCGAAAACCGCAACAGATCTGTATCTGTTACGGTTTTAGGTTAAATTAGGCCAAAATTGCACATTTTGGTGTCTAATAAGACACCGTTTAGAAAGTTCTAAAATTCCGAGTATTTTCGAAGATATTCAGAAAAAAAAAATTAAATTCGTTTTATTTTTTTCCTGGGCCTATTTAAAAATGGATTTTAAATTGAATTGCACTTTGGCATTGCCACTTTTTTTGCTCTATCCAATGGCGGTATCCAGTTCGAGAGCCGACGTTTTGTCTTCAACTTAAATTTTTGAAATACGACCTTTATTTTTTTTTATTGTATTTCAGATGATATTGGGGTTATTAATAGGAATATGTGCTTTAATTTGTGCTTTTGTTTTATTTTTTTTTAATTACTTATTTTGCTTTGGCATAATTTTAAATAGTTTAAATTGAAATTTTTTATATTCTATAAACATATTTTATTTCGTTTATTGTGTTAAGTGAAAAATTGGAGTCTTTGTTTTTAATAAAAATTAAAAATAGTAAAATTAAATGAACAGATTCGTTTATTTTTAACCCAAAGAAAAATAAATAATTCAAAAAAAAATTAAAATAAAAATTTAAAAAATCATTTATTACAAAAAAAATCAAAACACATATTCATATTAATAACGACAATATCATATGAAAAACGATAAAAAAATAAAGTTCGTATTTAAAAAAATACAGTTGATGAACCCCGTTGAAGACGAAACGTCGGATTTCAAAGTGGCTACCATCATTGGATAGTGCGGACAAAGTGACAATGCGAAAGTGCAATTTTTTAAATAAGCTCAGGAAAAAATAAAACGATTTTTCAATATTTCGTTATTTTTCCGGAAATAGACGGGGTTTTAAAACTTTCTCAGCGGCATATTGTTAGGGATCTAAACGCCCAATTTTGCACTAATTTAATCGACACTGTCTATTTTACGGTTTTCGAGTTCCCCATACATAGAATCGAATTCGAGCCACCCTGTACATCAATATATGAAATATTTTTTTCACCACTAATTTTGATATGAATTGACCGATTTTTAACTTGAGAAATTTTTTACCGTCATTATGACCTGGATCAAAACCAGACAGGCCAAAAACGAAATAATTTTAGAAGATTTCCAAGAAAAGGTAACTTAATTGAAACGATTATTACACAAGCAATCTTATAAAATGCTTTAATAATTACAAAAATATGTGAAACATGTTTTAGTAGTTAATAAAATTGTGTATTAACAATGATTTGGGCAACTTTTACTGCCTTCGCGTCTCAAGTACCTCTTCGGTACGCTCAGCCAATAATAGTGTCTGTCTAAATCTTGGTTAATGATATACCTACTGTACCCAAAGAGGTGTTTTGTGCTTTAGGCTTCAAATTATCCATAAATATTTCCGTTAAGATTGAACTCACAGGATTTCCCACTATTAAACCATTCTTAATAATATAAACAGAATCATAAATTTAAAATGATTCTAATTCAAACACAATTACAAAGTACCCAGGATATCTTATTTTCATAAGAGTTTTCTACTAAAGCAATGCTTTTCAGCCTGGGTTCTGCGGAACTTCATGGTTCCACCTACTGGGGTTCTCAAAATTGTATAAAAGCATCTGCCTTCGCAAAAGAGGAATAATTGAGTGCTCTACTGCCCCCCGTGATTTTGAATTCGAGTCACAGGTGCCACTTTCAGCAGGAATCACTTTAGGGATAACCGCAATATAACTGAAGGGCTTATTGATATGGCAGCTATTGAGAAACTAAAAATACTAGACTTTGCTAGACTTTTGGGCTCAGCTTAGATGTGAATACCCATATATGGCCAATTGTGCTCTAAAAAGATTAGTACTATTTGCTTCAATTTACGTAAAATTTTCTGAGTATACTCTTACAAAGACCGATTAAACTCACTACTGAATGTGGATACAACTTTCAAAAGTAGAAATGAAATGTTAATCATCAAAAAATAACTTTTAGTATACGTATGTGTTTTTTGAGTGACTCATATATTTTATTCTTATATTTATTTTGTTATATCTATTCAAATAGAGTCATAAAAAAATAAAAATTAAATCGTGAATATTCGGTTTTTTCTAAAAATCGTCGGAAGTATTCGGAAATTTTAAGCTTTTAAGGTGGCATTTTGATCAGCATCAAATCGCGCAACTTTGCCTCCATGTAACCCACCTCGTATCTCTTCTAGTTTCCAGAAACCCAATGATGAGGCTCGAATTTGGGAGACCCTGTACACTAAGGTTCCTCGCGCTACAAAAGGTTGAGAAACACTAAAGTAAAATAACGTCAACCAAAGAAATACAATTGAACAGTTTTTTCTATTCTTTTGAATAATCCTTATGTTTTTAGGTCTTAAAAACTAAATTATTAATTATTGTATTAGATAAGCAAATAAATATGGACCACATTTTCAACAACAAAAACTTGTAATGTCGGTCTTTCTGTGATACATTGTCCAACATTACATACTTTACATATCATGTGTGTGAATTGATACTAAAAATAATATTAATAATAAAATATACTAGTCATGCAGAAATTTTAAGAATCATAAATAAATAAAAGCGTTCTTATAATCCTAATAATGTCTCCGAAAGTAAAAACTATACCCTACTTAGCATTTATATTATTTTAAAACCATCGTAGTAGTCACGGGTCTTTTAAGCGATTATATTTTTTGTATACGAATTTATATTAATGAGATGTGAGAAAAAATATACTATATTTAAATACTTACGTGTTATGGAGGTTTTACGGGAACTAACCCTAATATCGGGTAAGAATTATTCAGGATTGTAGCGTTACGTAAATGCTTGCCAAAATACATATCGCATACTTTTAAAAACATTTTAATTTCATGAAATTATTTTATAAATTTTATTGTAGGGTAATAAAACATTTATAACCGATTCGGGATAATAATCATCATTAAAACTCGTATATGTTTTCTCAAAAGATTTTATAAGACGTTATTGGCTCTAAGTTTTAAGTAACAAATATATCTATATTTGCTTGAAAAGGTATTATTTAAGCTTTGGCAATGGTATGCTTGATAATCCATGGAATGTATTTATTCACTCTGGTGTAGATGCCTGGACTGCCCTTATTTCCACATTCTATACCCCATGAAACTACTCCCACGGTCACCCAGCGGCCATTTTCCAGTTGATACATTAATGGTCCACCAGAGTCTCCCTAAAAATAACATGTATGGTACAGATTCAATTTAAAAATTTTTAAAACGATTTCTTGATTACATTAGATATAAATTAACGCCTAAATTTAGCAAAAGTTTTCAAAATATCAACAAAACTAGAGATATTCTCTCAATATTCAAATGAAATGAGGCACTCTTAATTAATTCACAATGCTTAATTGTCTTCAACTTTTAAAACTTATAGCGTGTAGTAATCACTGGGAATAATAGTTCAATAAATTATTACATCATGACAATACATTGGAAAATGTAAATTTATCTACTCATCCTATTCAGAAAAATATTTCTGCTATATTGATATGCCATGGCATTTTCAGCAAGAGGGTAAAAATTTTAACATTTCATGTTTCGATCAACCCGCTCGTACCTGCATTATCATCTGTTAACTTATCAAAAAGTGAAAAACAGTCACTCATAATATGTGAACGCCAAAGTAGCATAAGCAATTGGTGCTCATAGAAATTGGAATAGTTTTTTTCTATATAACTTCGGACATGTAGGTCAACTTCGAACAACGGGTGGGTTTTTTAGAACCCCACCGAAACCTGACCACCTTGATCAAGTTGTTTACGTTCGCGGCTTAGATCAGCATTTAGCGCTCCGCCAAAAGGATGCTTTTAGTACGACAGTTCCGTTTTGCAACGAAAAAATGGGTAAGGTATTCCATCAATCATTTTTCAATTTGCTCATTGTCTGTAAACTCATCATCACCTCCAGTAAAAACATACAATGCTAATTTCTTTACATTATCTTTAATATAATGCCACCTACTCCCGTAAAAACGTTTTCTATACAAAAAAACATCAAAAAAATTTAAATTTTCAGGGAAAATTCGGACACCTCAAAAATGATTCTCAACTATAAAAGGAAGATTTATTTAAAACCGTACAGGTACTATATGACTCAAAAACGTAGAAAACGCAACACGAGAAGTAAAAGAAAAGATGAACAGCATACGAGGGGCGGCTGAAAAGTTTGCGGCTCCAAAATCGATTTTAAGCGGCCCTTTAAAAAGAAACATTCGGATGAAGTTGGGAATCCTAAAGTGTTGGCCAATGCGAAAGAGAGCATTTTGGTAGAAGGGCTAATAAAAGCTACTGGTTGAGGTTTCCCGCTTACTTTTCATGACATAAAAAATTTTCAGATCACATCCCAATCGCCCCAGCAGAGATTGGGTTATAGACTTTATTAGACGTAACGACAGACTGACAACTAGACTAAGTGAGAATATAAAAATAGCAAGAGCTCAGGAGAACTACGAAAGAGTTGGAAGATATTTGACGAAATATCCATAACTATCAGATGTGTGAAAACATTGTAAATTTTGATGAAACTAACTTTTGCGACGATCCTGGTGGACTGAAAGGTATAACAAAGCGAGGATCAAAACACGCCGGTCTCAATATCGACACTTCTAAAACCAGCTTTTCTGTTATGATGGGAAGCTCAGGATCCGGAGATCTGCTACCTCCTTATACTGTATACAGAGCCCAGAACTTATATCCGACATGACTAGAAAATGGAGTAGATGGTACAGGGTATCACTGTAGCAAACTTGGTTGGTTCGATCAAGATTTTAATAGGCGATAACTTGTCGAGCCACATTTCTATGTATGCTGCATTGGAACTAGCATTGAATTTATGTTACTTCCCCCCTGTCTTCTTTCGCCCTATAAAAATGCCTTGCAAAATGTGCTGACAGAACGAAAGACAAAACAACGAGGAGTTTTTCCAAAGAGTGATCCACGCTCTCTAAAGGAAACAAATTTAACAGTGGGTGTAAACGTGAAAGAAAATTAATATCCGGCTTCAAAGCATATGGCATTATTCTTCTGAACCGTGAAGAGATCCGGAAAAGATTGCCACCACCTTCCGAGGTAAATCCAAATGAAAATTTTCAAAATAACCAGCAAAATTGGCCTTCAGCTCTTGTACAAATCCTTGAGAAATCATAATTTGGGAGTGGTCTGACTGCTAGAAAAGCAAACCTCTACGTTCAATTTTGGAGAAAAAAAACAGAGTGTCAAAGTTGGATATTATTTCGACTTTGCGAATGTGGATGATGGTAAGTAACAACTACAAGCTGTACAGCGTAACTTGCCGGGCGCTAGTTTTACTTGAAAAACTAAATTTTAAATTCACCCAAACCAATATATTGGTGAGAAACGTGCCGAAGGGTGAATGGCAAGAGTGTCCTTAAAAATGTCTTGTCGCTAGAGTCAACCTCAGGGAACAGGGCACACCCTGTTGAATAAGACCCTTACCTTCTTATCGGACCTCTGGGAAGGTTGACCGTTTAATTATTCAATTACTCGTGGGAAAAACAATGAAAAATGCACCTATAATACAAAAAAAAGAGGAAATTGGGGAAAAAAAGACACGTTAACAGAAAAAATGTCAGAACTCCCTAGCGAAGAATTAAGAAAAAAAAGGAACAAAAAACCACTCTATATGAAAAATTATAGAGCTCCACAATCAGTCAAAGAAAAAGCAGCTAGATTGCAGCAAGTGCGGCAAAAAGCAGCTGAGTTTCGAGCCTTACAATTAGTCGAAGACAGAGCAGCTCAATTGCAGCAAATGCGGCAGCAAGCAGCTGAGTTTTGAGCCTCACCATCAGAAAAAGACAGAGCAGTTCTCTTGCGGCAAGTGAGGCAACATAATGCGGAATCCTGAAGATCATGTAGAGCGAGTATGACTGGTTTTATGCAGGCGATTAACACGTTTTGTGATAACATTCGTGAAGTTTGCACTAAACAATGCCATCCGCATCAAATTTCCAACTGGATTATAAGCACTACTACAGCACCTTATTTGCATGATGAACTTAAACAAAGAAATTGTTTGGTCGTTTGGAACCGTCGTAAGACTCATTTAAGTTCAAAGAAAAATGCTGCACCATCTAAATCTCATTGGAATAATCTAAATTCAGGCGCTATTCCAGAAGTGTTTGCGAATTTGTCACAAGCTGAACAAAGGCTGATTTCACGTATTATTGTAACATTGTAATCAATGAAGAAGATATAATAAGAGTAGAAGAAGCACCAGTAGATATTACTGTGGAGACCAATGATGAACTTACAGAGGATGCGAGTGCTTACATGAGAATCAATGATTTATCAAGAATATTACGTGCTTCATGACATCAAGCTAACCATAACATATTCACATCACGGTTTGCAAGTGTGTGAGCTTGTATTTTTTCACCACAGCGTTGGTCAGCAAACATCCTCAATTTAAATATGATAACAGGTGATCATTCATATCTACAGCAATATAAGGTTCCAACCGGAAAGAAATGTCACTGCTCATGCTATTCAAAACGACGGATATTTGCTCGTCCGAAATTTCAAAGATGACTTGATTACATTCAACAAAAATTTTCAAATCAACTTTGATGAACCAAGCATATTCGGAAACTTAAATGATCAAGTAAACCAAACAAACATTCATAAACCATAGGGTAGAAGTACTAATATCAGAAGGAAAATCATTCGAAGGAATGCATTGTAATAATAAAAATTACTTCAGTGACTCTCATTCGTGTGGTGCAAAGGGTACCAAAGCAAAGTACAATGGAAGAGCTTGTATTAAATGCGATAATTTAGAAGAGTTCGTGAGCGTCCAAAAATCGAATCGTCCAGAAATTACAAAAACTTAAAGCCTGCGTCGAGAATGATTTGAATTGTTAAAACTATGTTGTGGTTTGGAACCTTCGGAAAAATGCACTAAAGCAGAGTTTTTTTGCGCTCGATGCGGGTTTCGCTAACCATGTTAGCATCATCAGGAGATGATTAAAACTAAACTTAAAATCTACCTAACCCTATTTTATATTAACTGCCTGCATAATCAAGCGGAACGAAAGAGAACCAATCCTGGAATACTACTAGTCACGCTCGATCAACCAATACAATCGGCTGTTATATTAAGAATTAATTTTAAATGTTTAATTGTTATTCTATGATTATTATCAAAAGCATGCTCCATAACTCTTGATTTTTCTGTTCTACCATACTTTAAATGATCTATGCGTTCTTTGAATCTCGTTTGCATAGGTCTTCTAGTTTGCCCAACATATTTTTGTTTACAATCCATGCATCCAATTTCATATAGTCCACTTTTTCCAATATTCCAATTTTGTCCTTTGGACCGCTTAACAATTTCTTAATGTTAAACAGTTTTCGAGATCTACTTGACAATTTAAAAGTGTTCAGTTTGGTTTTGATAATCATTAATTAAATCTCTTACATTTTCGGGCGTAATAAAAATTCTGCAGTAGTTGAACGACGAGGGATGCGGATTTGTTTAAATGATTGCATTTTCAGAGTTAACTAGCTGAAGTGGAACTAAAGATGGAATAAACACTGACTCATCTGATATGCCTGAATTGTTAAGGTTTCTTTTAATTTCGCTGTTTCCTGAGTATCCATCGCAATCCCATTTGCTATATAGCAAACAGGTTTGCGAGCCCATTTCTAAGGCTTTATTTTGTTCTTAGAAACAATGGAATAATGATGTGGTCTAAAAGTTGTTACTCCGCAGCAATTTCCATTAATAAAGTAGGTAGATTTGGCAGGAAAAATTTAACTATAACTGAGAAATAGGTTAGCATTTCTTAATAAATACTGTTCTTTTAAACTATTATACTGATATCTTGGAAAATTTGCATCTGTTATTAAAGTTAAAGCTTTATAGAATCTTGAGTAAATTGTAGTTTAGAATTATATGCTTCCAGAGAAAGCATTTCTCGAGTGAGTTCTGCTCCCTCCATCTCTATTTCCTTCTTTTTGTTTATTTTCTTTCCAAAATACTTTGAAGTTCTACTATAAAATATTATTTATTTCTCCCAGCTTATACAACTTTCTACACTTAGTCCTTTCCGAACATTCAAAACATTGGGAATATTCTTAATTCCTCTAAATATTAATTCGCTTTCCAGTGGATGTCTGAACATTTGCATGAATTGTTCTTTAGTTCTATTACCTTGCTTCCAGTTATTTTTAAACTAAATAATATCTCTGTAAAGTACGTTTGACAATTATTCTGAAGTCATAACCACTGGCTCATCTGATATGTTTGGATTGTTAAGGCTTCTTTTAATTGCGCTGTTTCCTGAGGATCCATCGCAATCCCATTTGCTATATAACAAATAGGTTTGCGAGCCCGTTTCTAAGGCTTTGTTTTGTACATCAGTTGTTAGAAACAATGGTTTATTGGTGTGGTCTAAAAGTTGTTGCAATTTAACATAATTGCCCTTTGCAGTAATTTCCATTAATAAAGGGTAGGTAGATTTGACTGGAAAAATTTAACTATAACTGAGGAATAGGTTAGCATTTCTTAATAAACACTGCTCTTTTAAACCATTATACTAATATCTTGGTAAATTTGCATCCGTTATTAAAGCTAAAGCTTTATAGAATCTTGACTAAATTATTGTTTAGAATTATGTGCTTCCAGAGAAAACACTTCTCGAGTGAGTTCTGCTCCATCTATTTCCTTCTTTTTGTTTATTTTCTTTCCAAAATACTTTGAAGTTCTACTACACAAATAATATTTATTTCTCACAGCTTAAACAACTTTCTACACGTCCTTTCCGAACATTCAAACCATTGGGAATATTTTTAATTCCTCTAAATATTAATTCGCCTTTCAGTTGATGTCTGAACTTTTCTTGATTTGTTCTTTAGTTCTATTAGCTTGCTTCCACTTACTTTTAAACTTTGGTGAAAAATCTCTCCGTAAAGTACGTTTCACATTTCTGAAGTAATCGGTCCAAATTTAGAGTCGTTCCTTTATGTTGCCGTTCAAATCGATAATACTCTCCGAAAGATATATTTTACTAACTTTAAAAATTTTAATAATAATATTGTTACCAATCCAAACTTATTTAAACATACAAATAATACTAATCAAGAATATGAAGCGACCTGTCGTCGACTTAATTTTGTTTTAGTGACAAGTATTGCCTACTTAAATAAAACATAATATTTTTATAGACAAATTTTGGCAACTACAAACTTTGATATGTAAAAGCAAAACTTATAGATTAGCAGCAGTCTTAAAATTTAAGTGTCCAGAGCGTCGCAAGCTATTTTTTACTCTACACAATGTTTTAAATGTGAAAAATCTAAGTAAAAACATAATCCATACCTTATTTTATTAGAAACCTATCCGGGATATTTCATTGTAAGAAAAGCTATTCATTGAATTAAGATATTCAATTATAAAAACCAAAATTAATAAATATTGCAATTGAAACATTGTGAAAAAAAAACAAATTTTGCTAGATGATAACAATGCAATTTAAGTTTGTAGTTGCGAAAAGTTTGTATTAATATATGCACTGATAGCGTGAAGCATATTTTTTCGGATCCGGTTTATATTTTTAGAAAAACTAAAATATACACAGAATAGTTTAAATCTTCCTCGGGCTCCTATTTCGGAACTTAAATTTAAGTATCTAGCTACTTTCGATATAAAGATAGGTTTATAAAGGCCCTGACTGTCCTTAGGAGGCCAAAATATTTTTGGGATTGCCCACCCCTCGGTAGCCCAACAAAAAGCCGATTTGAGCCGAATACGAAAGAAAAACATTGGTCTCCGAAATTGAAACAATTCGACTCGAAACATTTTTCGTCGAATTAATATTTAGGGGTCAATAACTCCGATTTAGCGTTTTTGGGAAATTTGGTCAAGCGAAACTCGAAAGGTAAGGAAGTTCCCTAATTAGAAACCGGTAAGAGCTAAAAATTTGGTTACTTTCGAACCTCGCCCATACATCGCATTTAACTTTGTTGGTTTGGGTTAGCTTTAGTTTACTTAGGTTGATACTGATCTGTCAAAGGAAGTCACTGATATCCTGAGTAAGCAATCGGAGCAAACAGCACGAACAGGAAAATCATTCTCGAAACGGAAAAGCAGTGTACTGTGGATCTAAGACAAGCCCTCGACAGAGTGAAATTAGCAGATGTATTAACGTAACTGAGAAAAATCGTTAGAACTAGAATATAACTTCTAGGCCTCCTGGAGAACAATCGAAGAGATGGCATGAGAGATAATCAACCGCTTGACAGCAATGATAAAGTACATGTTACAAAGAACAGAACCAAGGGCCAAACAAACAAAAAAGTAATCTTGTAGCATTATTTTATTACAGATGGATATGTAGAATAAGAAGATTTTAACCGATATAAATATAAACTACATATGAAGAATAAAAAATATAACAAATGCATTTTAAAAATAAATATTTCACTCATCAAAAGGATCATACAAAGTTATTATAAGAATTAGCATAAACCCACAATTTTTAAAGTAATTTGAAAGCAAAATGGGCTTTCGTTTAGTAAATAGTTCCTATTGTCATTTTGTAACTTATTGAAAAGTTTCTTCATTAGGCGAGGAATTGTTTTTGAGCTACAAAGCTTTAAACTACTATTGCTTATTTAATAACTTTAACTTCTACTTTAATTGTTTTTACATTTATTTGAATTCCATTATATATTACGTTTTACCTTTTGCGTCACTCAACATAAAAAATCGAGAAATTCTCTTGGAAACAGAATATGTATTAAAATGAAAATAGAAATCGAAAATTCAATTTACGTATTATATGCAGAAAGGCAGCAGATGGAAATGTCGTCGAATTGCTTGCCGTCTTATTCGTTATAGGAGAAATAGGATCCTATATAAGAAAGGAATTTTATTTACAGTATTAAATTTTTGCATCTCATGATAGATTGAACCATAATCGGTAATGGGAGATGGAATCTAAAATCTAATATATTTAATATTTACATGCGAATCTCGACTCGGTTATAAAAATGTGTGTTATTTTATTACAAGAAAGCGCTCATATTTTAAAGGCTGGTTATTATAACTGAATGGATTTTCAGCAAAAACCAAAAGAAATTGTTAATCTATTACTTGGATTTTAAACGAACATAGAATGATAGAATTTAAAGAGCAAGCTCCTTAAATGTATGAGAATATGCAGAACTTTGAAAACACTTCATAACCGAAAATTCCAAAAGTCGAATAAGTATCCAATCAATTCAACGAAAGTGAAATTTGTTGTCTGATCATTGAGATTTGACTCATTCTAGTTCAAAAGAATAACAATCAAGCTGCTCATTCATGAGTATTAGTGAAAACTGGATATCAACAGAAATTTTCAGTCGAAATATATATATTCTTCAAACTGTGAAGCAATGAAGGTTTGAAATGTGTCAGGGGATGGATTTCTGAAGGAATTGGAACTTCTCGTTGTAAAATAAAATAAAATATTTAGAAAAATGGGCGTGTTACTAAATCATCTTAAATTTGTTTACTGGTTTTGGCAATACTCTGCGGACATTGAAAATAATTTTCTGAGAGGAACTGAGATTTCAATGTCGCAAATGATTAAAAAAAAAGATGGAAATATCTATAAAAAAATCAATATATAAGTAGGAGACAATTTTGATGATGTCAAACCATAGTACCTCCATTTGGCTGTGTAGTTTTACGTAGAAGGCCAATAATTTTTGTTTGAATTTTTATATAGGTATGTTTCATTCTCCTAATTCCAAATACAACATTTCCAGGTACGAAGCTTCAAATCCGTTGAAAAAAAAAAATAAGAAATGCTATATTTTGCGAAGTGTTAACCTTTTACCGATAGCTTTAGGGCTTAGTTCGTCTTGCTACTAGTGTGCGAAACAGCATGTAGGTGTTCGAGAAAGAGCATGAAGATTTAAAAGATCATTCGAGAAAACCAAAGAAGTTTCGCGCGAACTAGACAGATGATCATTTCTGCAGCTGGTATTTTAGAGCCATAAAAAAGAACTCATCCTCATTGTTAGCCCTATAAAATTGAAAATCTGTTAAAGTAAGAATACCAGCCGGCTCTTTAGTGCTGTTGCTATGGATATGGATGTTTGACATACAAAAATAATATGAGTTTTATATGTCAGCATCAAAGAGACTTTGCTAGCCTCCTGGATTTATTCTCAACAACTAAATCTGACCTCTACACTGTACCTGCCCAACCTCCGTTGAGCTCATCCGACCACAGCCTTATCTCCGTAACCTGTGGATTTGCTATCAAAGCACAAGAGCCTCGAAAGATTTGGTACTACAAATCTGCAAAGTAGCGAGATCTTCGCGAGTTTTATATTTCTTTTCCTTGGAAAGATGTCTGCTTTAGGAATCAAAACACCTCTGAATCTGCTGATGAGATAACTCAAGTTATCCTAGCTGCTATGGAAGCCTTCATCCCCTCTTCAATGAAACAGTGAACCATGGTTTGGAAAAAACTGCTGAGGGGCAGCTGAAAATGCCGCCTACTGCAAGTGGCGCGAGATCCGACAGCCGAAAATCGAAATATATTCATCACGATTAGAAAGCAGTGTAAGCGGACCGTTGACGAGAGCAAGCAGAAACATAGCGAGCAGATCAAGAACAAGCTTCTCAACTGTCCTAACGGATCAGATCCTTTTGTTTGGTCAGTTGCCAAAGCTGTCCATCAGAGTTTCTCAAAGACGTTAATCCGACACTAACAAGGCCACACGACGGAGTAGCGTTTCCGCAGTAGTGCTTAAGAAATGTGCTGATGAACTATCAGCTCCGCTATGCAGGCTTTTCTCCCTATCATACAACTGTATGCTTGTCTTCTAGTTGGAAATGCGTTGCAACCAATCCCGAAGGAAGGTAGCTACAGCGAATCTCGTGCAGTGGCTCTCGATATGTCCAAAAAATTTGATAAGATGTAGCATGACGGATTGTTAACCAAATTGGCAGCATATGGACTACCACCATCACTGCTTCTATGGCTTTTCAATTTTTTAAGGGATCGAAGCATCCGAGTTGGTATTGATGGGCATCTCTCGGAGGAATTTAAAATTAGTGCCGGAGTTCCTCAAGGATGTATATTATCTCCCACACTGTTCCTGCTCTATATTAACGATCTCTTAAACAGGACCAACCGACCAACATTTCTACTTATAGCTTTGCAGACGACAATGACCTTTGCTAGTTCCCAACGCGAGCGAGAAAATCAGATTGCTGCTGTCCGTCAATGAAAATATGAACGCCCTCGTAGAATGGAGTGAGCAGAACAATGTCCAGTTTAACGCAGGAGAGAGTCAAGCAGCTGTCTTCTGAAAAAAAGCAAACACCGCAGGACCAACACAGACTTTGGTCTCATCCATTAGCTTGCTGGACATCAACGTAGAAAACAACATGTATTGGCGTAATTACGTCACGAAATTCGCCAAGGCAGCAGCACAAAAGCTAAGGGCACTCTATAGGGCAAAAAAGTTGTATACTCTATAGGACCCAGATAAGATCATCTCTGGAATGCTGGACTCCATACAGAAAAGGGCAGTTCGTCTTGTGGATGACCCAGAGCTGACTAAAGGTCTTGATAACCTTGAATATCGAGGAAAAGTGGTGGAGCCATCTCTTTACTATCAATACTTCTATAGAACGTGTTCGAACGAGCTGCATTAAGGATTCCGCCTAAAGTTGTGCCAAACATAAACACCCGTCAGTCACAAATTACTCATCAACATACGATTCAGTTGCGAACACCTAAGATGTCGCTGATACGGGAACCGAACTATTAGAATCGGCTAACTCGGCAGTACGGACCTTAATGCCTGCAAGGTCCACAAAACACTAAGGATATTTTTATTTTTTTTTAGGTTTTTTTACTTATAGGTATTTCGGAAACTTGTCGTCGGGACGAACTAAACGAACTAACAGTCGATGATATAGAAGATGCAGGATTCATTTCAGTTATCAAATCACCCGATACGAAAAAAAAATGTACAACGTACGGTTAATTATCTCGAAACAAGATTCTGTTGACCTTTTTCGAAAATAGGTTGGCCTTTATCCTTTACATGCTCTTTCAAGGCGTTTCTTTTTAAAATATCACTAAGGAAATTGCGTTAACTAAGTTGTCGGAATAAAAAAGACACATTCCTTAATTTGCCAAATGTTACGAACTACACTGGGCATTGCTTTTACAGGGGGCGTCAGCAATATTGTTCTGCTGATGCCAGTGCTGATATTAAACGACGGGCACTGACATTAATAAAAAACAAACGTTATATTTTTGAAATGAAAACTTCTTCAGCATGAGTCTTGATGAAACGAAAAAGCGACGGTTAAAGCGATATATAAGATTTAGCTCGCGGGAGAATGAGATAGAGCACAGTTATACAGTTGTTACATGTTAAGAGTGAAACTGAGTTCCGTTCTCGAAGTTAGGAAACATCGGGCGCGGTTATCACTTGGATGGGTGACGCTTGATTTAGTTCTATGAAGGTTTCACTTCTACCGCGTGTGAACTTCATACATATTTTTTTTATTTTATATTATTAGACGAAATCCAACTACTTCAGAAGCTTTTCTAAAAAAAAATGTTGATCTTCAGAAAATCGCAGTCTCCGAACAAATTACCATTTTTATTGAATATTGAAAGGTCAGATTCAGCTGAAAAGTATCTATCTGAATGTGAGAGAAACTTTTATTAAAGTGCATTGGAAAAGCAGATCTTGAAAACTGAAAAAATTGAATATGAAATTTTTAACTGCTTAGAGGTATAAGTTCATTATACATATTCTGAAAGATAATGTTTACTAAATCGATAATAGATGATCTCAGTTGTTACCTGGCAAGAGTCCTTTCCTCCCTCATATCCTGCGGCACAAAGGTTATATGGAGTAATTCTTTGCAAAAAGCTATCTATGCATTTATCCTGTTCCCATACTGGTATTGCAACCTGTAGCAGTACCTCAGAAGTGGGACCAGCGTATTCCTGCTGTCCCCATCCTGCTACTACCACTGTTTCATTTTCAAATGTTTTACCTGTAATACATCACACATTATTACTTTAAAATCGACACCAAATCACTACAGCAATGCGGCAATATTTTCCTAATAGAATTTTTGAATTCAGGTCCAATTTATGTTCCAACCATTTGTGAAAATTCAACTAGTAACAACTTGTAATTTCGATATTTCATCACCCAATTCAGCTCTGCCAAATTTTTTATATTGCTATTAGGCCGATTAGGTTATACCACTTCGTAAAATTCTTCATTAAATAAAAATCTGAGTAGCTGATGTTTATATTATTTTTACCTGTAGGAGGAAGACAAATCGGCCAGATGTATGAATTGAAAGAAGTAGGCTGAACAAGTCGTATGATAGCTATATCATTTTCATAAGTAGATAAATCAAAATCTTCGTGGTTGGTAATTTCAGCAACCTCGTAATCCTTGGAACGTGTCTCATTTGATTTGGAAAAATCATATTCACCTAATCTCACTCGTACTTCTTGTGGGGAAACACTGAAACCAACAGAACGTATAAAAGACACGAAATAGTTCTCGAAATATTGACGTTGGAACAGAGACATTTCTGTAATTTTGAACTCAAACTGAATCTGAACGGCTTGACTTAGAGCAAATCGGTTTTTATTTTCTAATCTAAATCAGAGGAAAATGAGAATAAAAATTTCATGTGCAGTCCAGATCAGACGACAGGAGCTATATCGTAACGATATATCGATATTATATTCAAGACAGTGATGAGGCAAAAGTGTTTATTGCGGTAGTTTTTTAATGCGTTCTGATGTTGATTTATTTTTGTCCCAACCATTTACCATTTATACAATTCTACATATTTTTAGTATTGTTAACGTAAACAGATACTGAAACAAGAATAAACCAAATTGGTAAAAATGAAGTAGGAAATAAGGACATGAAGATATGATTCGAAAATATCACAACCCAAATTATAGTAAAAAATAATCCGTAATAAGCATGAAAACCCATCACGGATAAAACAGAAATCACAAGAACACTCACGTACATAGAATCTTTTTTCTCCACTGCACTGCACTAAAACAGAATCGTGAGAGCGGACACATTCGGGATATTGATATTTTGGGCAATAGTAACTTTCAGATATATTTCAACACGTTCAATATATTAGTCGCATTCGAGTAGTAAAAGTCAAAGCACTACCACCACACCTTTTTTATCCAATTGCTCAACATTCGTTGTGTTAATAGCCATGTCATGTATATCTTAGCCAATAGTAATCTGGAAATGGTGAGAGAGTGGTCTCGAAAGGCCACGGCACTTAGGCCCCATTGGGCACCCTGTGCATCCTCCCTAGGTCAACCAATCCATCTAGGTCATCGCCCAGCCTAGTGTTGTAAAAATGCGGCGATGTTGCCTGAGGAGGTTGTTCTGAGAAAAGCCATGGTTGGCCATCGTTCTCCCAAAATGTATTCCTTAAGTTAGGAAACAACGTTGCAATCGCAGAGCAGATATTCTACTATTTCGCTCTCCTATTAAGAGATGTTTTCTTGGTTGGCAGTGCCTGTAGATGTTAATAGTATTGTCCTCAGTATTCCTGCTAACAATCTCTTATATGGATATAGTAGCAAGTTCAGACTGTACCTACTATGCTTGCGTGATCCTCCATAGACCATTTGAGTTCGATTCGCATGCTGCGGGAACAAATTCCACAGCCTGCTTCTTCCTGGGTTTTTGAGCCATCCACGAAAATGATAACTGCACCATCGGTAATAGGCTTATTTGCTTTTGACAAACTTGGGAGGTATGCTGTCTGCGCAGGCATGCAGTAGTGACCACGTTCCACATTCTTCCCTGTGTTGCACATCAATAAATGTGAGCCTTAAACATGTAGCCAGAGTCATCTCCTTTAGTTAAATATCTAGGAGCGGCAAGCAAAACCTTACAAAACCATACTTCCATATGGCTCTGGTTGAGGTTATTCTCATAGATTCTGTAATTGACTGAGCTTAAGCATTGCCGTTTTTTTGTTGACTATTGAGCTACCAAGCTACAGCTCTATAGGCAATCATGGGTCTTATGATATCAGTATAGATCCTTGTCATGACCCCGATTTTTTTGAGAAATGCATGCCTTTTTAGTCTTCGTCCTAAATAAAGACTTCAGGCTATTTAGCATCGAAGGTGACCTAAATGCGTATGTTAAGCAGAGTCAAAAGTCTTAGGGTTGCGTCCTTCTTTTTCTGGCGAAGAGCGCCATCTCCGTCTTCCAGAGCTTGCAGACAGGGAGTTCTAGTATCGTAATGCATTATTGGTGTATAATTCATTTGAATTGAGGCGGTGGGAAAGGTCATCGAGACGGTTCCATAGCAGTGGCGATAGAATGCCTCACTGCGGGCAGCCTCTGATAACGGTGCCTCTTATTACACTGCCATACACTATATGGAGTAATGGAATATATCTATGTCTCTTTGAAAGCATGTTGAAAATCTAGCCCCTGTTTGTCAAGGCTGCATTGATTTTTCCAAAGATGGCTTTATCACACACATCGTCAATATCAATAAATACACCTAAGGTGGACTCCAGGTCCAGCAGTCTCTCGATCCGGCTCACTGCTGAATGCAAGGCCATGTCGGTCATGGAGATTTTAAGGATAAAAAGCTTAAAACTGCTCTTCGTACATTGCCTTCACTGACTATTCAGTTGGCACTTTGCGAGTCTAAAGTAATAGGTTGGCCAGTCTATTGGTAACGAACAAGAGAAATGGGTTTACATAAGTAGTTCAAGACTCTCTTGTAGGTTAGCGGCCTTTGTGCCGTCCTCCCTTGCTGGTAGACCTAGGTCGTAATCTTTGTCTTTTGTAGA